>JAXCHB010000069.1:1340000-1780000 GCA_036926305.1 Uropetala carovei
AAATAATTGTATCCTATTAAACTAATAAACTATTCCTCATGTAACTTGTATGACTCTATGGGCGCCATAATTGAAATCTGCGTGGGGCGCACGAATGTCTTGAGTCATCCCTGTCTAATTGTAAGCCTATCACACGATTTCAAATTTTTAATAAAATGTGTTTAGTTCCACACAAATAAATCAACTTCTTGAAGTTTACTTGATAATAAATTGAATCAAAAGTTTAGATCGATCTGAAATGAAATTATCATCAGAATAACCTCCAACTTAATCGAGAACTGAAACAACGATTCGTATTTCATATTTAATTGATACGCCGTAATTTTTGATGGGCAGTTACGCTAGTTTGTTTATAACGTCAAGTTGCTTTTTTCACTTTTATTATCTAAAAATCTTCTTCATAATATTAATTGATTTTTATTTTTGAATTTTCTTTATTTTAATTGAATTTTTCTTATGGTATCAACCAGGATGCTGGACGAAGGAAAGAATAAAAAATACTTGTCATAGTAAGCGGTACGCGGTAATTTAACTATATTATATCTTTAAAGGCGTTTTCGGCATGATTTTGCCTTCTGAATATGCGCCAGCTTCCATTGCAACCAACTCTATAATAACGGAAATGGAAGGGAAATAAGCGGGAATTTATAAAACAGGCTGATTTGAGTTCCCCACAATATATGAAGAACCGTCGTGCCGTTGTTTTACGAACGTTTTTCTCCTACCCTCTATTCGAACATTACTATGGGTTGTGGGGTGTTTTTATTGTACTTCCTGCTACAATTTACCGACAAAGAAGAAAATTGCTATGAAAATTAAAATATGTATAGTTGATATTTTTCATAAATACAAGTTATTATGGATTTGAGTAAATAGATTTTTTATTATTCCCTATCCTTTTCGACTAACATTTAATAAAATTACTTGGTAAAAAAATTAAAGGGGCGCCATATTATATCTCGCCTCAGGCGGAAAAATGTCTGGGCACGGCCCTGTGTGTGTGTGTGTGTGTATGTGTGTGTATATATATATATATATAAAACCTTTTTCTTCAATTCACTTTAACGTAACGATACTAGCTTTTGATCATAGGAGCGGAGTAATATAAATTTATAACCTTTACTCCCGGAGTAAATGCAAGAAAGAGAAGAAACCGACCAGCGAAACAAGCGTCGTATTTCAAAAGAGAAAGCAATAAATTCGACGCGGAAAGAAACTAAAACCGTTTCGAGAAAGAAGAAAGAGAGAGCGAAGGGATTTTGAGAGAAAAGAACAGATATAAGAGAGCGGTTTAATGGGAGAGAAAGAGGAAGAGAGAAAGAGGAAGATAAAAAGGAAGGGAAAGGAGTGTGGAAATGCAGAAGAAAGGATACGTAACATGTTCAGAATGTTAAAAGGGGAGGGACTTCTCCTTTCAAGATCGTCCCACAGATGGGAGGAGAGATTTGAGAGAAAGGAGGAGGAGGAAGTAGACGAACAAGGAAGAATTCGGAAGAGAAAAGAGAGAGAGAGAGAAAAGGGTGTGGTGGAGCAGAATCGAATGGAAGCGGCGTGGGAAAATGATAAATCAGGGGGCGATTTATCGGGAGTTGGAGGGCGAGGATGGAGGGAGAGAATGGTGAAATCCTCGAGTGCTTCCAAACTTTTTAATGCCTCGCTCCATAATATGGACGCGTGTAATTGCTTTGTTTCACGCTCGCTTAATATTCCGAACGGACTGTTTCCACTCCCTGTTAACGCAATTAATCGGTTGCTATCTCGTGATAAATGTCTCTAGGCATTGCTGTGCCTAAGAAATTAGAGGGTATATGCACAAAGAATTAATGAAAAATAAATTGTCGGAAACGTTGGGAAGGTGAACAGAAATATCTGCGTCGAAAATGTAAAAATGACCGTCCGATTCATGCAGTGGAAAATTAGGACAATTATTTTTACCTGTGGTTATAAAATATTTTTAACACCGAATAGTCGAGCATTTTTCTAGGAAAGGAAATTATTCTACATCCCTGCACGCTTACACACTTAGAATATCCTTAATAGGAACAGGAAATAAATTCAACCGGTATTTTCAAAGACAAATTACAATTACTAAGGAACAATTTCGGGCCGTAAATATAAGCTAAGTGAGGCATCCTTTTTTTTTTTTTAAATTATCATTATTCATTTGTTCTTCTTACGAGCAATTCCTTCAGTAATTTCCTTCCGCTTTTCTCGCTGCTTCTTATCTTTCCTCTTCCTTGAACAACCCTCGCTGATTATACATCTTTTTTTCTCATTTTCTCCATCCATTACTTCCCGAGATAACCCCGGGCACTTTTGCCTCTTCAACCTGCCGCATAGATGTCATCTCTCCTTTTGAGTTTCCGTGTAACGTTAACTTGTATTTTAGTTAGTTTACCTTATTTCCTTTGTACCCCTTCTCGTACAATCATCTCCTCGGTATTCTTATACACGTAGCCCATTTCATTTTAAACGCCGCGATTCGTCCTCCGCGTACGTGTTTGGCATAATCTCGAATCAACTCCTCTTCCTTGATTCAACTTCATCAACCTAATTATTTCTCATGATCCTTATAACATCTGTCGAGTTTTATGTTCCCATTCTTAATTTTTTAGTATAAATATGCGATCCTTAGTCTCGGATACTATTCCCGGCCAATAGGAGCACTTTTATCCTTTTCTGTCGATCTGGTTTTAAATAAACGAAAAAAACGTCCTCATAAAATACAGCCGAGTTAAGTTGTGTAACGAATACATTTGTTGTCGGACCCTTGTTTGTATTCAAGTCTGAGAAACCTTGATCGACGAAATCCAAAAAATTAATCGTTTCTACAGACTTTCTCTGATCACATGCATTATGCATTTAAATGTTCACATACATTTAAATGTTCTCATAGATACATTTAATGTTCAAATACGCCAACCTTTTATTTCATCTCGAACGTCGTCAACTTTAATCTCCTGCTTCCGATTACGGAATTCGTATTAGGCTCTTATTTTTTCTATACTTTCATTTCGTTTACTCAATCCGCAAAATGTCTCCATTTCTTCCCTATATAACGCGAACAATTTAATACCATCAAATTAAAAGTTCTTACACTCGAAGTTTATTCTTTTCCCCATATCGTAATCCTTCATTACATCTTAAAAATTCTTAGGGCTTCCTTTTTCCGCTCTCTCCCGGATTAACTCCTTTTCTCCTCGAGGCCTCGACCACCTACGTCGCTCCATCATCGCGCCAAAGCCTTAACGCCTCATAAAACGAGGCGAAGGCACCGTCTGCTATGAACGCTGTAAAGAGTATTACGTCCGCATTCTCATGGCTACGGATGCATCCGATCTATTACCTTTCTCTCTCGGATGATACCGCCGTCATCCCCGAAGAGAGAGAGAGGGAGAGAGAGAGAAAGGGAGAGAACAGACCTTGCCTCTACGCTCGCAGCCCCTAAACTATAGTCAAGGGGCCCTCCTCTTCTCCACCCATTACGTCGTACAATGGAGTTACACCATGGCATGGTTAGGCAGGAACTCTTCCCCACCTCCCAGCCAACCTTCACCTCCACCTCCCTTTAGTCCCGTCCGGTCGACCTAGGTATTATGCTGGCGTTGGTTAACCGACTTCTCCGTCGGTCAGCTCGGTTAAAGAGATCTCCGGGTCCGCCTATGGTGCAGTTGGACCCGCGCCTCCGGTTATCCCACGCAATAAAGGAGGCGGTACGTCAGGAAGGAAGGTGGGCTGGAGAAGGAAGAAGGGAAAAGGAGGAGAGAGAGAGAGGTCAAGGGAAGGACGGAGAGGGAGTTGCTCCAGAAGGAACCGGCTAATTGATTAAAGACTCATGTCCCTACATGAAAGGATGTCGAAGAAATAGGGAACGGAAGAAAATGCGAGAGAGGAGGAAAGGGAAGAGAGGGGGGGAAAGAGAAGAGAGGAGGGGGAAAGATTTGTGATTTCGAAGGGGGAGAGATAAAGAAGAGGGAACAGAGGGATTTTGAGGGAGAGAAAGAAAGCGACAGAAAGGGTGAGAGAGGAACGGCACGATGGAAAATAGACGGGAGGGATTGAGTGCGAAGGAGAAGGGCGAGAGACTGGAAGAATAGAATGGGGAGGAAGAGTTAAAGAGTGAGAGAATGGGGAGGAGAAGAGGGAGGGAAGAACGTAGTTAGGATGAGTGGTAGAAAAGTGGCGTGAGATTAATGGAGGAGCTGGGTGAGGAGGATGAGAGAAAGAGAGGGAGAGGGAGCGGAGGGAGACGGAGGAAGAGGAAAAGAGAGGTTGGATTAACGAGGGAGATGCGTGTTATCTTAATGGGTTTTGTAACTTAATAGGGAACCCTATTTAACTCCCCCCTCCTCATTGGAATACTGCGTCCTGTTGCACCGGAGTGTGAAAAAAAGCGGTCCAAAGCAACGATCCGCGAGTGCTGCTAACCGGACACTACGAAAGGAAATTCTCCTATTTACCATCCTATTATTCTCTTTTGTGCGCATATAGGGTCCTGGTCAAAGATAAGCTCTGTCGCACGACCTTTGAATGCTATGTATATGTGTAAATATATGGATGATGCCTTTGCCTTTCTTGATTTTTTCTTTTACCCTTGAATTCCTAATGTTTATATCGAATTAGGTAAGAAATTTGTGGAATGTTTACTATATGAAAAGTGAATTAAACGGCTGACTGTTTACTTAATTTTCCATGGACATCTTGTATATTTTGAATTTTTATTTCATAAATTGAAGATTTAATCGTATCGCTTATCTAACATTTATTCCTCTTACTTCCATCTTTCCCCATTCTTCCTCGAAAAGCTTCTTGACAATGGCTACTTGAAATATCTATAGTAAATATTTCGCGAATAAGTTGCCGATTTAGTCGATTCTTTCGACTTCAAGCGCTCTAGCAGGCACATTTTCGGCTCGATTCGCCCATGATAACGCACGCTCTACCCCCGGAGGAGATTCCAAGTTCTTCCTCGCTTCACTTCCTCGTCTACTTTGGGTGTCTCATTCGAACCATGGTTTAAGTGAGTGTTTTATTACTTAAACCAGTTCTAATCGTAGAGACTTCAAAGAAATTAATTGCCGACGGCAAATTAAAATTAAAGTGCTTATCCGTTATAATTGAAAACCGGGGATTAATTACTTTCATTGGGGATTCCACGTATTCCGAGAAGAGAGGATTTGAACGTTCAGATGATTTTCCTACATTACCTTCTATCGCTTTTTTTTTTTTTTTTGATAGTATGGTATTGCATCCGTTGGTTGCACAAATTCTCTCTCAATTGACAAGATATCGAACGAACGCCACTTGAATTACACGGATATAAAATATTTAATAATATGATGGTTTTTTGTTAATAGGGTGCTGCCGTAATCGATGGAATGCAGGTCTTTCACGTAGTACGTCTGGATTCGAATCGTGACTGATTTTTTCTACTTCGTCTTGCCATGCTCCTACTTGGGCGTAGTGAGGAGGACGCGTATGAACAGGACTGACCTTCGGAAGGGACGTTTAGCAGTATGTTCCCTTGGTATTTTTCGAAAGACTAGGCTAATGCTGGCACCTGGTTTCCCTCCTCCCTTCAGCGTAAATGCCTGTGTAAATTGATTCTCCAGGTTGGATTTTGTGCACTTAATAATTCATTGTACTTGTACATAGGTACCCAATGGGTACCAGAACAAGCCGATTAGCCTTTCCATGAAGGTAATTATGAAATAAGAATGTACGAATCAGTCACGATCAGCGACGAATAGTTTGTATTAAAATTTGAAAGCGATTGTTGGCTTAAATGAAATGCACGTGAAAATATTGACCAGAATGCTTTATTTTACTAGATAATGTCTTCTAAGTTACCAAAAGAGGCGGCGAAATAAATGACACGCAAGAAATAACTTTCAGTACGACCTCTTGTCTGCTTTTGACGGTGTCGAAGTGAATGGGCTGAAGGACGAACATTTCTCCCTCACCTCCCAGGACTTCGTTATCGATTACTTTACCTCCCAAATGGCTAGGAGAAAACTCGTGACCTCTGTTTATTTGGCAGGAAATTTTTGGCTTTGCTTACGACAGTTTTATTTGAAACGTGATAGTATTCGGATATGCTAATGGAAGTTGCAGATAAGCCATCTCCGAGTCGAATAGAAGGCGACGCAGTCCTTCAAGATTTTGAGTATATTCTGTAGCAACAGTGAGAAATTTAAAATTTATTCATCAATGTAGAAAATTGCGAGACATAAATTGTTCTTTGTATTCATTTTCGCTAAGTTTTTACATAAGTTACAGAATGCTTCATATTACCTATTAGATTTTAATTTACAAATTAAATAATACAATTAAAGGATGCTTTTGGTGGAAATGAAAAAGAATCACAATACAATCTGTTTGAAATATTTCGTTAGCGCTGTGTTTAAGATGCCCCTTCTTTTGCCGCGTTATATCACTAGCAGTGTTTCGCATCTTTTTCTCATTCCGGGTACTGCGTGATTGTTAATTCCACCCTTTTCTTCCATTCCCAAATTCAATCTCTATTTTATTACCTTTGTGAATCCCAAAGTTCTTTTCATTTTTCACCTATTCCAATTTTTATCTTATACAGGAGCCTGTGATTTGCAACGGTCATTCTATGAAGAGCCGTGTGTCTTCATGTTGAGTGTGACAAGAGGAATATCTCTCATCGCAGAAGGATGGAGATGTATTCTTTCACCGCCTGGATATTTAAACTACAGGAAATGGTAGGGAGACGTCCGTCATTTCTTAAAATTCTCTGTTTCTCCTTTTATTTTCGTCTTCGGTTGAATGTCGTTTAGGTTGTCGCAAGCAAATAAGGAATATGGTGGTATGCAAGTTTTTAACTTGAAATGTTATCCATTTGAACGAACAAGAAATGCGATATTTTTTCGTGTAATCGCTTTTCGACGTCAAAGATGCCATTGTCAGTGGAATTTGCGAGTCTTTTTTACTTTCTCAATAACTATACGTAGTATAGAGAAAGTATTGTTTTAATGAAAAAAATCGACTTCGGTATTTCAACGGAAATACGTTTTGAGGCCCGTAGAACACGTTTAGACTATTTTTGGTGTCTGTGTGTGTATGTGATTTTGGGCGCTCTTACTCGAAAAGTACTTTCCATATCATTACCAAATTTCATAAATAAGACTTTGGTATGAGCACGAAGAGCTGATTAGTTTTTGGACAATACCGGTTAACCGGAAGTCGAGGTTTATTCGAAACCCGATTCCTTAAAAACGTCGTTATAGGTAATCTTTGCGAGGACCAAAGTTGTAGAGAATAATATTTCTTCTAAGTTTTGTTTGAAACAAATTTTCGTAGAATCTTTCATTTAGTAGATAATTAATTTATTCGTAAATTTCCAGTATACAGCGCCACCATCTAGCGGTGAATTCTGTAAACATATTCGAAATATAATTTACGGCAATAAGGACGACTGTAGTCTTTTACGATACGAAATAATAATTTTGCCTTATAATGTTGTTCATAATAACTTAAATATCTATACCCCAAATATAGAGTCATGTGTTGGCCACACCAATTTTTTTTACTGTGTTAGGTATGAATGGGTCCCTCGCGTGGAATAATTTCTCCCTAAACCTATGCTTATTTACCTACAGAAGTTTAATGCGAATGTGTGCATGTTTGGTTTCTGCGTGCTTTATAAATTTCTTTTTCACTTGTCTTCCAACTAGCGCTTATGATTTGAAGGCGTTTGCCCAAATTAATTTTTGTTTAGATAAAGTACACGCACGCCATATTGGTACGCTCGCCATCTTTCATATCTATGAAATAGGAGGCCAGGTTAGTCGTAAGGAAGGAGTTTACGCATGCGCACGAGCGCATACTTATTTTAGAAAATCAAATTTTACCCGAGTAAAGTAAACGCGACGCTTGGAGGAGAAAAGAGAAAATTACGAGAAAACTGTAGGAAATAATGAAGAGATGCGATTGAAAATAATGAAGATTACAGTTCGATGCGTGAATTGAACACCGAGATTGATGTTTAGAGAAAAGAAATATAGTAAGAGCTCGGGAAGGGTTTGACTTATGGTGATTAATGGGAACCAATGATTTAAAAGATGGAACAAAGTTTCAGAATAAGAGAGAGAGAGAGAGATAGGGAGAGATAGGGAGAGAAAAGGTTTAAAGGAAGGGAGGATTGAGGATTTGTCTACGAAGGAGGAAGGGCGATTAATGAAGCGAGTAATGGGAAGGACTTGAGTTTGCTAAAGTGAGATTTTAATGTGCAGAGAAGAGAGAGCGTAAGAACTCCGAGCCGGATGAGAAGTGGGAGAGATCAGATATAAAAAAAGAGGAACGGAAGTTAAAAAAAATGGCGCGTGGAAGAAGGAAATTCAGGGGGAAATATTTCATCGCGCGGAAAAGGACAAAACATAACCCCTGAGAGAACATTAAAATGAGAATGGATTTTGGTTTCCGTGGCGGTGTGCCCGAGTTTTTTTTTTTAAGTGACGCCCATTTTCGTTATTCTGTAGGTTAAGGATTTGGCCTGAAGGCGTAGAGCAGGTATTAATATCATTTATTCGTGTCGTTAACTATTTTATAAGCTATGATTCGCGCAAAAATTAAGCGCTCGTATGTAACAAATGAGAGCATATAATGTATTTCTGATCCCTTAGTGAAGTCCTAGAGTTAATGTTTTCATTTTTGTTTTCAATATGTTTCCGCTAATGTGGCAGATTTTCTGTATTCTTTTTCGCGTATTACTTCTAATAAACCTTCACTCAAAGATCGTAATGGCATTTCGTTCCGACCGCTAATGGCGTTTCAAGATTCACGCCTCCCCTGAAAAATTCGAAAAAATGAACGAGAAAAAAGACGATCTGTATAAAGCCAGAGATACCGATGAAGTAAGTACACGAGTAAGTTAATATAAAATAGATTGCAATAAAATAGCTGTAAAATATATTTTCGTCTTCCGGAGTAATTTTATCGGAAATTTTTAATTTTTCTCAGCAACTGGGATAAATCGAGTCCTTCATTCTGTTACGTTAATAAATTTCCCGTAATATTTTATTAGAAACGTTTCTTTTATAAATGTCCTCAATATTAATTTAAGAAATATTCTTTCCTCGCACGTATTTTCAAGAGTTAATCGTCCATTTTCTAATACACTTTCTAACTTTAGCGTCCCTCTTATGGCGGGGTCTACGTGCCCTATCCTGTTCTAAGCCTTACAGACAGCTCCAAAGTTACCAACCCGCGCACATAATCTGCCCTCAGAACTTAGTAACGCATTCGTGTTAATTTCGGAGCCGTGTTTCGGACCATCTGAATTTGCTTCGTGAAACATTCACACCTAATTAAACTTTATCGTCACCTTTATGCTGAAGAATGCGGTACTTTTTTATACAGCAGTAAAAAGTAGCTTTTATACGCCCAATCAAAACAGTTCTCAATTAAAAGGATGAATGTTTATTTCGGGTAAAATTGGTGACCCTGAAACAAATTTTTTAGCGTACGCGTACATTTGAATTTAGAATGTGTGTAATAGAGAAGGGAAACTATACTATATCTTTCAAGCGAAACAGGATATTGTATGTAATTTTACGGAGTAAACCAAATGCGAACGAAGTCTAAGAGATAAATATTCTTTTAACACTGTAACGATAAAATAAATGCTTTATTTCTTGAGGATTTTCTCTACCTTTCACCAATTTTATTCTACCATCCTGTTTATACGCATATTCGCGTTTTTAAGATATTGTGATATAGATAGAAAAGGGAAAACAGTTACTCTTATAAACATAAATGAAGGTGTCAGTGAAGTTTGTATGTAGATAGGCATATGATGGACATGCCTTGTCAGTTCAGTGGTTGGAATATCCGCCCAGCGTGGGATCCGGGTTCGACTCCCGGACAAGGGAGAATTTTTCCCCTGTATCGTAGAATTCATTAGGAAAAAAACAGCCAAGACGTCCTTTTAAAAGATATTTGACGCTTTACTTTTAAGGTGCAAGTGAAAGAAAGGGCAAACTGGGGCTGAAGACCGGATTCGAACCCGGACCGCTGCGTGGAACACCAAACTCTTCGTCGCATCAGTTTAGTTGGAAACGAAGCGAAAGAATGTGCATGAGATGCTTTGTTTAAGGTGATTTACTAATAAGACGGGTACCAGAATCGCTCAGTGAATTATGCAAATGTTAAAAGTAGCCTTATAGGATAAATGAGTTAAGAATATTTATGCGAAAGAATTTGGGTCGAATAAATAAAAGAGTAAACAAAAAATATTGCAGTGAAAATTTCCGTTATTTCCATCCTTATATTTACATTAGACTTAATTTTGGCGCCGACAGAAAAACGATAATTCAGCCACAAGTAAGCAAGCAAATGGAATGGAATGCGAGAAACTCATTCCCTCGATAAATGAGAGGTGTGTATGTATTGGGCATTATTTAAAGGTTTTCAAAAAAACTTGCCACTCTTTCAATATTAAAACCGCCAACTTTCAAAGTTCGAGGTGATTTTTTAAAAAAATAGGAACTCGGGTCCATTATACTAATTACCTTCCTCTCCAAACAGACGGGAAAGGAACTCTCGCATCCTATAATTTCATTTTATTTCTACGCCACTGCCGAAAAAGTGGAAGTTCTGTGTTGAAACGCTTAACGGTATGCATTTGCCGACGAGAGGAATGGAGTGGGAACCGGAATCAAAAGGGCGCAAGCTGACCTAGGATGCAGAATGAGGGAAGATATATACGAAACAGGGCAATTAGGACGAGAATTTATTTATTTCTCCCGAATTCCCACATACAGCAATGCTCTCTCTCTCTTTCTCGGTAAATGCTTTGAGAATAATGAAACAGATGCTCTCTCCCGCGACCTCAGTTCCTATTCTCGCTCTGCTTTGAATCCTTTGTTTTTTCCTCTCGATTACGGAGGCTTTCGAAAAAACAATTACCTCGCGGGTCTATTCTTTTTTCTTTGCTTAAGAGCATACTATCTTGATAGGTTATATGTGCTTTCGGATCTTTTTTTTTCAAACGTCACGAAAAGGAAGAATGCGTGCGTATGAAGTGGAATTATCGTGCACCTTTTGCGGGGAAAAATTTTTGAGGCAACTTTCGCGATTCTATTCGAATTATGATCTAGTGCACATGACGTGTGTGTGTGTGTGATAACACAAGATTTGTGAATACATATTAATATCCCGTTTTCTTTGAATTTTATAAAGTATGTTTTTAGGCGCGTTTCGCTTCCAGCATGAACGCTTATTAGCGTTGGTCCGTTCGTCTGTCCGTCCGTCCACATGTTCATTCTCGGCTTCTACCTAACGGATTTTCATGAAATTTTATATCAAGGACTTACAGTCAAAGACAATAACAAAATCACATAAATGAATCACGTAAGCCAATCAGGGGTACCACTTTACTGGTAACATAAAATGAACTTTCCGTCATATCTCGTAAGATATTGATCATATCAAAATAGTTTCCAAATAAAACTTGTAGAACTAGTAAAGTACGTGTGCATGCAATATTTTTTAAATAGGAAGAAAAAGGATTATTTATGATGAAGAAAAGAACTTTCAAACTCTATTTCCCTTACGTACACGTTTCTTTCAAATATTCCATTGCACGAAACGTGCCCATTTGTGGTACGCTGTTCACTTTCCTAACTTCTTTTGAAAATATGGTAATATATTTAAATTTTCTTCTTTTTGCTTCTAATATTATTTCTCTCCCTCTAATCTGGCTTCATCAAAATTTATTTATTTCTCAAGGTTTATCAAATTTTATCTATCTGTTTTGTTTGAATTTATTATATCTAGGACCTTTTATTGAACATGCAAATAAACTATAGTAGATTATTAATATTATCATGGGAACGTTTGAAATGAGCTTAAAAGGTATCAAGTATTTGTTTGGTATTATTTTGTATTTTCAATATTCAATACAAAATTATTATATATAAACTACTTAAAAACCAAATTTTTAAAATTCAGATAAAAGTTTATATAATCGCGATATCAGGTGATAGTGTTTATCTTTGAATTCTTAATTTACATTTTAGATATATGATCGTCTCAGAGTTTATCTCCAAATCGTTCATTAATTCATCAATATTGAAACTGGCCAAATCGTCATGATTGTCGGCACACTTAGCAGTAAACTTAAATACAGAATTTTTAAAAAACTTCAGGTGCATATACTTCGTTTTATTAAACTAAAAACACCAGTTATAAGCAGCCTGTTTGGTTAAATAATGTAGAAGCATTGTTGGCAAAGCTATTTTTTGAGATAGTTGATTTTGATGATTTATATTTGTTTCAACATATCCATTAGGAGAAACAATTATAGTGAGCAATTCACAAAAAATCTCACGGTTAGACCTCTGGGCATCATTAAAACGCATCGCAAATCGCATATGACATGGTGGAATATATAAATATTCTCTAATAGTAGTGTCTAACCCCTTTGGAATCCACCTTGTTTATTAAAACAGTAAACAGGAGATAAAGTCTGTATAACTTGAGACCTTATCGAGATATGAGTTTTTTAAAAAAATCTGCTCGGAAAAACTTTTCTGTTCATGAATCCGGAAAAAAGGATCTCGAGGAAAAACCTCTGGGAGGGCAAATAATGAGAGAGCGACCATAATCTCCATTTTCTCCGTTATGTGCGTGGTAATAAATTAATGCGGATTTGCAGAAAAAAATGTGCCATAAAAATGGGAGAGAGGAGCTGAGATAAACTTAACAACAACGCTCGGAGCAAATTAGAAGGGGAGGAGAGGGGGCAAAAGGTTAAGGAAATTTAATCGAAAAAGGGGAGAAAGAAAAGGATGTGTTTTTAAAGCGGACGGCGTAAAATGGAACGGATGTATGAGGGATAGCAAAGCTAATTGGAATAGAAAATGGCAAGAATATAAAGGCCGTCTCCGGAAGAGAGGAGGACAAGAGGAAAATCTAATGAAAAACAGAAATTGCTAATGAAAGCAATAACTAAACAAGGAAAAGAGGAAACATGGTAGCGCAATTAGAGAATGAGGCGGGACAGAGAACGGTATAAATTCGGAGAAAACGAGTTATATCTTATATTTGAAAAAGCGGAAAAAACGCGATTTAAAAAACGAATCTTTTAAAGTGAAGAAAGGGCAGGAGAAGGAATAAAGGACGATTATGGTGTCGAAAAATAAAGAGACAAGGAAGAATTGTAGTGAATGACGGGAAGAAAAGGAAGCCGAGATGGAGGAGAGGGAAGAAAAGAAGATGTAGGGATAGAGAAAGAGTGAAGGAGATGAGAGAAAGGGAAACGTGAAAAAGAAAAGAGGAAATGCTAATCCGGATGATGTAGAGAACGCGAAGAGCAAAAATTAACAGGATAAACGGGAGAAGAATAAATTATAACCAAGTCAATAAAATGAGGTTAAGTATTTGGAAAAGGAGATGCAGCAGCCAGATAGAAGAGGAAAATTGGTTTAAAAAGATGAGAAAATGGGCAAATACAGTATAGTATATAGTATATTAAAGTACAGGGGTCGGAAACCTATCACAAGTGGCCATATTCTCACCAATCTAAGGTCTCGCGTGCCAGTAATAAATTTCAATTTAATTAAATGATATATTTTTAGTATTCGGTCATCCCCGGTTTACTTAAACAAGGATCGTATTGTAAACGGTTTGCACTTGTACCTATCGGTCCGAATTTCCGTATTTTGTGTTCATTAGCCACAAAGGGAGAGAGAACATGAGACGGAAGGCACATGAACTACGTGAGAACATTGTTACACAATTAGAATAAGCAGACTTTAGAGGTTAATAATAACACTTACTATTGAATACAACTTTAGTTCACTAAATTTACAAAAAATATTTGATTGTACCACATACTTGTAATAAATATATTAAGTATGAATTATTTAGCTTCTTTAGCGTGCCATTTAAAGTCACTTCGCCTGCCACTCTTGGCACGCGTGCCATAGGTTGCCGACCCCTGGTATGGTATATATAATATAAGCATAGTAATAAAATCGAGGAGTAGGAAATTAAAGAAGATAAAGACAATGAAGAGGAGGAGGGTGCGGCAAAAGAATTTGGAACCAGTGACGTAGCAACGCTTTTGTGGGTCACGCCGCAAGATTTATGGTGTCCCACCCTGCTTGAAAAATTATAAATAATGCAACGTCAAAATTTACCTAATAAAAACAGGTAGAAAATACCAAATCTAATTTGTAGATGTGTACGTAAACAGACACAGAGCTTGCGTTCCCCTTACACAGAATTACGCACCGTTTATGCTACGTGGGCGCTGATACGTCGCTGATTCGAACGAGGATGGAATAAGGAGGTGAATCGAACGAAACCGAAAATAAAAAAAACATCGAAAGAAATTAATTCAAGCTGGAGTCGGAGCTATGAAGGAAACGATAAAGACGCAAGACATTTTCATGAAAAAGCGGGGGAAAAAAAAAATATATATATATAGGGTGTCTCTCTTGCGCTGACGAAGGGATCATCCCGAAAGCTCCAATAACTTCTACAAATGCGTCTCTCCAACACCCCAGCGGCTCTCCTTTCGGTAAGTGCTCACTGGGTTTCCTTCAACAACTAGTTGCCCTAAATATCCTCATTCTCATTTACCTTTCCTCTTCCGTCAGTTTATATATATATTCGCACCGCACCGGCGATATGCACTAGCTCGCCGAGGATGGAGGATTTGCTCATTGTCAGACAGGAGGTCTCTCTCACTATATTACTCGATCCTCGAAGATGCCCTTCTAAAACGCGGTTACCCACAGGATCTGATCCGTGACCAGATCCGGAGGGCAATTACACCCGCAATCATTAAACACCACCCTCACACTCCTCCTATTCTTGATTCCGCCCCTTCCCTTACCCTTACTACCCTCTTCCACCCCGGGATCCACGAGGTCCTCAAGGAAATCCTCGACGCTGCCCACCCAATTCTTACTTCCACCCCTCACCAATCCCCCTTCCCTAATTCTCCCATTCTTTCCTTCCGCCGGCCTCCCAATTTGGGAAATTTCCTGTGGAAGAAAGAACTACCCATTCCCAACCCTCCATCCGCTGCAGGATCTCAACCCCTCCTCCAACATCACCTACCCGATCCCCTCCAGAATTGTTTGCACCACGAGGAATGTCATTTACCTCCTCACCTGCACCCTCTGCCCTGCTTTTTATGTTAGCCTCACCAGTAACCCCCTCAACATCAGAATTAACGGTCACCGGAACAGCGTAAATGCCAAACGTCCCCTTCCGGTGGCCTCTCACGCTAATTCACACAAGGTAACTTTCAATAACTGCTTTACTGTAAGGATTATCCGCGCCCTACCGGACGACACCCCCGCCCCCCCAATTCGACAGTGGGAGTTAGTCCACAACTTACTCCTTGACTCTTCCCCCCCCCCCCCGGTCTAAACCTCCGATAACCCTATTGGCTGTCCCCCCTCCCCGCCTCCTCCTATCTCCGAACTCCTCTCATTACCCCCTCCACCCCCATATCATCCCCAGTGTGTCACTTCAAACAGTACATATCTCTCCGTCGCTGAAGAAAGGCGTCAGCCCGAAAGCTCCATATTTGTGTTGTTTTTGGGCTTTTCGTGTGTCTTCAGCACCCCTAGCTGCTCTCCAATCTAGGTAAGCGTACACTGGGCTTCCTGCAACACCTTGTTGCCACCTTTATTATTGCCCTTCCTTTTCTTTAAGCATATATATATATATATATATATATATATATATATATATATATATATATATATATATATATATCCGCTTTAGCGAGTTTGGGTTTCATCTGAAGAAACGCTCGCGTGGAATTAAAAAAAAACAATTGGATTTCGAGAGGGAGAGAGCGGGAAGGATTTAGATACAGAGGACAAGAAACGAGCAGGAGAAAGGGAGAGAGATATACAGAAGGATTTGAAGGTAAAGAGATAAGGAAAAGGTTTTTTGTGCGTGTTATTTTTTCCCTCCCGCTAGGAATGTGGAAAGCGACAGAGAGAGAGGGGGGGGGGGGCGGAGAAGGGAGAAGTATAGGAGGTGGTGACGGAACGAATTCGAACTTTTGGCGTGGGATAGGTCTAAGGGCGGGAAATAGGTTTTTTTTCTCACGAGCGATTACTGAAGCCATGAGATGGGTTTAAAAGAAAAAACGCCGGAATGACAAATTGCCCGAAGTTAAAATATTCATGATTAGATGGTCGAAAAGAAATGAGATGAGAGAAGTTAGAAAGGCGGGGGAGGGGGGGGGGAGGACATGTTCCCAGAATTCTGTTGCGCTCCGGGGAAAATTATTCCTGTTAAAAGGCCCGGAAAAGTCGCGGGAAACAGTTATGACAGTTTTAGGAACCTTTTAGTAATCGAATTTTTTCATCTGCGCCAGCGTCAAACATGATATACTTGGTTTTCGCAACAGGAATAGGAATTTTGATGTCAAAGTTGGTTAATACAACTGCAGATAATGGAAAAAAATTACTCTAATTTTTTATGGATTTAATCGAAGTTAAACGTGATTATTTATATTTTACAATGATTATATGAGAACGATATATATATATATATATATATATATATAAAGGTGGCAACAAGGTGTTGGAGGAAGCCCTGTGGACACTTACCGAAACTGGAGATGTCAACGATGCATGAAATTTGGAAACTGAAACCTGAACGATAGAATAGTTATAGTATAAATCATACCGTGGAAAATCCGACGTGAGGATAAATTAGCGACTTGATACGAATGGAAAAATGAGTAATTGATGTAATTAAACCTAAAGGGGTCGCGGACCGTATAAAAGAAATTTCAGTAATATTGCAGTAATGGTGGACACTAGTGTGATTGCTCAACGCTCACCTTTCTGAAAGATATAGCTTAAAGCACGCAGACTCTAATACCGCGAAAATCTTCGTACAAATCAAAGGAACGAACAAACAGCGATCGTTAATTCAGCGCAAAGAGGAGAGCGGACTCGGTAGAAATATATATGGATATATTTCCATCAATATTTCGGCACGAGGGCGAGATTCGAGAGAGAGAAAGAGAGAGAAAGAGAGAGAGAAAATTGAAAAAGAACGAAAGCGAAACGTGTTATTTTTTCTACACGAACTTGGAAGAGGAAAATTTTGTACCTGCGAAGAGGCACGTAAAGTGTTTGGCCTCTCTCGAAAGGGGAAAAAAATACAAGCACGAAAATCGATACCCTGCTCGTTATAGACCGGCGGCGAAGAGAGCGTTTTGGCTCCGTAATAGAAATCAATGATCCACCCGGCGAAGGATGGAGAGAGAGAGAGATGGAAAGAGAGGGAGATGAAAAAAGAGAGGTGGAAAGAGAAGAGAGAGAAAGGAGAGATACAGAGGGAGTGTGCATCCGTGTTTCCATTAACCGGAGGGGAATGATTAATTGGCCCAGGGGAGCAATAGGCATTTTCCCTGCAACCGATACAAAACTTTGAAATTTGAACGCGAGAATCTCCGGAGGTATGTAAAGAGGAAAAATAAAACAACTTATAGCGGTGATTTCCGTAGGAAAATGAATGCCCTCCTGGTATTATATATTCGCGATGTTTTGCGCGGAACATATTTCACTTTTTTTCTCTTTCCCTCCCTCTCTCTCTCTCTACCTCTGTCGGACGTGCTTCGGGTGACAAAGTCGGGGAATGTATCCTAGACTACGAAAGGGCCGCAAAATGAGTAATGAGTCGAGTCACGACCGAAAGCGAGAGAGCAGTAGAGTGACCCCGCTTGGAAATGAAGCCGAGAGACCTTTATTATCGGAGTATCTCGCTAAGTAGCCGGGCTTAATTACCCACATGAGTTACACACTCAAAAAAAATGTACTTATCGGAACCCAACATGATAATTATCGCGTGGTTTAAGTCGTGGGAGACATGTTCGTGAATTTATTTCTTAAGAGCTTTGAGGTGACAAAAACATACAAATAAGCATTACAAACCAGATAAAAATTGATTTTTCCCGATGTATTTTCTAATGGAACCCTTAAAAAACTGATTTGTGAAGGTGACTGTATTAAGTGGACAAGGTCTGAGGAAATAAAATAATGGTCACTAAAATTTGTAATGTTTTCAGGGTTTTACAGTTTCCTAACATTTGGCGAATTATTACATTCTATCATATTATAAAGGTGTGAGATTAGAAATAGAGAAAAAGGTTTAAGTTGAAAAAGGGAATTATGTAACTGACAATGAGACGATCTTTTTTATTCCATTGCTTATGCAAATGATAACGCTACCTTTGATGTAGGTTATGGAATATGCCAAAACAACTGTATTACTGCATGGCGCATAAAATAATATCTTTATCATTATGCGTATGCATTTTTCGACAAGGCTCAATTTTGCAAGTATTTTGATCGTCCCAATAAAAATCTGTTTTTCACGTAGCATGAAACGCGTACTTTTCTTCATACGTGCATTTTTATCTTTAGAATTTTCACCGATAGCAAAAATCATTCATTTGAAAAAACGATATAGTACATACAAATGTTACGTACTGTTTTAATTTTTCTACAGGTGCTCGAATGCGATTTTTCTAATAAAATTATGATATTTTGAGTTTAAAGCCTTCGATTGTAGGCTTTGATCGTAAAAGTGAAAATAAAATTTCTGTATGCGAGCAGCTTGATATAATACTTATGTCATTTATATTTACGTGTGTATACATGCACGGATGCACGCGCATACATGCACATAAATGAATAACTTTTCAAAATTTTGCGAGTAAAATGTCATTGTGTCAGAAACGAATTATGCCATTTCAAATTTTTTTCCTCTCCATACGGGTAATCCGTTCAGATACAGAAACGAGAATGACCATCAAAGCAATTAATTGAACGTTTTTTCCCCTCGACCAAAATTGAATCGCATCAGAGGGTGTAACGACATGTCCTGCAAAGCTCTTTTTTTTTTAAAAAAAAAGGTCGAGGTAGAGGGAAAGGGAGAGAGAGAGGGAGAAAGGAAGAGGGAGAGAGAAAGGAATTGAAAAATGAACGCAGGCCTCGCGGAAAAATGCATAAGAATGGGAATTTTCATTTCTCGTAGCTACCTGTCCACTCCGCTTGACAGTTGTAAACGTGACCATAAGATCTTGACTTTGAGTTATGGCTGGTCAAGAGGAGCTCATGGGATATGTGTCATCGATCAGACACGTTTGTTATCCTGTTTCCCCTCTCCCCTCCTCTCCTCACCTGAATGTCATAATCCGAGCCATTTTTCCCCCTGTGAAACGTACGGAATCCGAAAAGACCCTACTGGCCGTTACGTATGTGAACGAGGTATTTTGATTGATTACCATTCTACTAACGTCAACTTTTCCTAGGCATTGTCCTGTTTGTATGTGTGTTTGTGTGCATGTTTGCGTGTGTGTGTGTATATATATATATATATGTATATATACATTGTATGTGCATACCTACATATACGTTGTCCATGGGAGGATAATTTACGATGGGCGCATCACAAAACTTAATATCACTTCGTGAACGCAAGGACGGTATAATAGGTTTTATTTTTATTATCTCGAGACCATGCGGGAACCATCAAAAGTACGCAAAAAAAGCAAAAGTATACGAGAGCAGTGCGGTGTACGGAGAGATTGGGACTAATATTTTTTTTACTAGTAAGTTTTTCCTTTAAATAATTTAATTCGAAGATTCGAAAAATAACTCGCTCGGGTAAAAAAAATCAGATCACATAAATGACAAAAGAAAATGTTTCCAGGTCATAGAATCGCCGATTTATGGTTCTAATTAATGGAAAGCCTTTGCGTTAGACACTGTGCTTAGAGATTACTAAACAATTTCTTACTTCGCTAAGCCTTTTATAGGTTATTCGTTTCTTCGTATATGAGAATGTATACCTATTTTTTAACGAAGCATTCATTTTTGTTTTTACATTCCCAGGTGTTATAAAATTTTATGGCCGTTTTCGATCGAAGAAATATTAAAAAGCCAATACTTCAAATACACGTAGGAAGTGTATATGCTCTGTTTCGAGGATTATAACGCCTTATTTTGGATATGACTAGGATTTATTTAACATTGAAATGCGCAGAAAGTTAGTTATAAGGTGAACGTATTAGAAAGAAAATTCCTCTTCATTGTTTCGATTTATGTGACGCTTTAGTTATATTTTTATTTATTTAGAATGCCTTTGAATTATTGCTACGATAAAAATGTACCTTTACTGCCTCATGATGAGAAATTGACCCAATTAAAAACTTCTTTGTCGATTGGCGTTTATTAATCATTCTTAAAATTTCAGACCGAGCGAAAAACAGATAAACGTTCCAAGTGCATAATTATTATCGGTTATAGGAATTTTTCCACGTGGAATTCTTAGAGCGGGTGAGTGAATTCTCGGTTAAAACGCTAAAAACGAAGAGCACTCAGAGAAAGAAAGGGTCGCAGAGGAGGGAAAGCCAAGGAAGAACGGAAGGAGATAGGCTTAAGAGAGAAAGAGAGGTGGTGAGTTTAAGGTTATAAGCATTCGAGTCGTAAAGATGGGATTATGGAGAGACAGAAGTAGAAGTAGGCGGATTGACGAGAAGCAGAAGCTCCGGAAGAAGCGTGGGCGGAGGAAAGAATCGGGAGGAGGAGGAAGGACAGGACATGCAGGTAAGGAGCGGCAAGATGGAGAAGTTTAGGGAGCATGCGGGCTGCTGGACCGTGATGAAGGAGGAGGAAGTTTAAGGGGAAAAGGGAAAAAGAAAGAGAGAGAGAGGTAAGGAGAAAGTGGGACGGGGGAAAGTAGCGGGCGGCTGTAAGTGCAGTTATGAAAACCCTTTTCGATGGGTCCGACGGGCGGGGGGGGAAGGAAGGGGGGGAGAGTGGGTGGGTATCGCGAGGCAACGTGTCTTCTATCCGTCGGATCTACGCTTGTCGGAAGGATCCCTCTCAAGCTTCCTTCCCGGACGAGAGGCAAGGTATTCACAAAAAAAAAAAACGTTCCCTTCCTTCGTCCTTGCCTTCCACCTTCCTATCGCTGTCCGTCCATCCTTCTATATCTCTCTCTCTCGTTCTTAACGGAGTACCACAAGGTTCCGTTCAATACCGGATTCGTCCGCTTCCCGCGTCGAGTACTTTTCTCTCGTTGAAAAGAAGAGACGATACGGGTATGCGGGCTCTAGGATTATCTGAAATCGGTTGGTGATGAGCGATACCAAGGACTCAGGTATAAATACCTCGAGCGACCTACTGAGTCAGCCGGATAGAATTTATATGCTACTTACCAAACGACGAAAAACCGACGTCCGAACTCGTTCACAGTGACGTAATACTGAAAAGTATTAAGCGAACCTTTCCGTTGGGGAAAACCCTAGAAAAAGTCCAAATCGCGAAGAAGTTACCTATGGTTAGCATCCGGCTGCACGAATAACGTCCACTTCTAGAGAATAAAAAAAAACAAATCTGTTAATTTTACATCCAGATAAGGAATTGCTGTAGAAATAAGTTTGTGGCTACATACAAATAATAAGGTAGATAACTCTCTCTGCCATAGAAATTTTTGCTAATTTAAGCAAAAGCTTAGCTGCTCTTACAGACTGTTCACCGATCGCTTATTCTAATAAGATGCTTCCTAATGTCACTGAAGATAGCTACTATTCAGGGGGAAAGAGAATATTTTTCTTATAACTGTTTCCCGGTTGTAGGAGTTAACTACATCAATTCCAATACACGTCCAAAAACCTGAATTATTCTAAAAGTGAACATTTTCAAACTTGAACAAGACACATTATATCAGTTTATAAAATTCGAGGAAAAATTATTTCAGGAAAGCACAAGTGAGTGAAACAACTAAAGTTTCGTAACATTTTCTAAAAAACTTAACTTCATCTGTCCAAAATCAAATCGCTAGCAGCTCAACCTCCGACGACAAGTAAATTATTATCGCATAGCTCTTGCTTTTATATATTACTTTGTTGGCGAACAATTTTTGGTGAGAATGTAAAACAAAATTATTTTATATTTCATTTCGTTTTTCTTACTTCCTATAAATTTTATTCTATAATTTATGGTTATTTTCTGCAGATGTTGTCCAAAGGAGAGAGGGAAAAAGATGAATGTAATTCAGTCTTGTTTTTTTTAAGGGCCAGTTAAATATATAAATAAACAATTCGCTAGTACGCTTGAAAATGAATTGTTGATATGTAAATAATTACACATGGCATTCGCATTTCTGACGACTTAAACTTTGCTGTCTGTACACATTGTCCAAAAACTGAAAAATTTAAAAATACCGGCAATCTCTAAGTCCCAAGAATACCGGTTTTCGGATTGTGTACTATATTTTATTCGTCTTGTACGAGTAAGGTCTATAAGAACGCTTACGAAATTTCGATTTCGAGTCGCTTTTCTTACTTTGAAGAACTTCGCAAACACGGTACGGTGGACTTCCTTTGAAGAACGTACTGTTCTCTTTCCTTTTCGAGGACGACTGGAAAAGCACCGCCTACTCCTTCCTATAAAACTCTACTCTTCACCCATATATCTCTCCTCGCCGCTATATCTCCTTATATCCGAGAGTTGCATTTACGCGAAAGAGGAGCAGCGACGTCGATATCGCGATATTAAAGCGAAAGGGAGACTCCCCTATATTGCCTGCGGAAGATTGACGTAACAGGTGATTCCGATACTCATTTCATTTCTACCCGATAAATGAAATTTTGGGAATTGCAATCAGAGACGTCGGCTTAATTGGCCCGTAGGATGGAATCTCAGGGGAATAATGAAGTTTGGATGATATTAGTTGGTTATTGACACGCACGCATACTCTTTCGACGTTTGCCGATACTCTTCGACGCTCCTTTTTGTTTTATAGGTCTTGTAAATCAATGTATCGGTTTATCAAATTTCTGAATTTGATTTCCGTACAGCAAAGAATAAATGATATGAAGTTTGTAACTCAGATATTTTAACTATTCCTGCTCTCAAAATTAATGTTTGACTGTTTTCGTATCATTTGAATGCTATTTAAGTATTTTAACAGTTATATTTTCATGAAATAATGAAGGTGAAATTTATATTTATTTTTCCCTGGCTTAGCAGTCGCAAATTTAACACAGGCTTTGTCTAAAATAACGACTGCTATAATTACACAAGTGATTGGTTTCAATTTATTGTTTAGTTAATAATCCACAAAAAATAATTATATGACATATTTAAGGTTGAACATATTGCTTTCTGATTAATTGAAATTACTGGATAATTCTCCTGTAATGAATTTCATTTACTTACAAAACGTTTTGACTGGGAATTTTACAAATTGGTATGTTTTAAAAAGTTCATTGAAATTAAGTGATGAAGACATTTTAAAAGTATATTTTCTTCACAAGGAAGCTATCTACTATTCGAAATGTTTTTCAGTCCTCGCAATACCAAGAAAATTTAAAGAACAAGTTATACCAATGAGGGGTAACACGAGCCCACCAAATAGAAATGAATTTAATCAATAATGTTAAGTATTTAATTACTAATAAAAATATTAAATTTAGCGATTAAACACAGAAATCAAAGAATTCCATTTTTAAAACCACATAATAATTTGTTGTTCAGCAAGTTACTGTAACTGTTAGATCATATTTATAAATTGGTACTCTGTCCTTTATCAGCCGCGCAACTTTTACAAATGATTATTTTTCGACTGTGTCAACCGACGACAGGTACAAATGATGGCCGTCTTGTTTAGCTTGTTGCATTTTTCTTTTTGACGGGAGATTGCTTCACACAAGTGATAACGACCCCTGTAAAGGGAGGAGCACTCGGTGCCCACCGTCAGGTTTTGTATTGTAGTTAATGTCTATTTAAAATAATATGCATACGAAATAAAAATACATAGTAGCATTCATAAGTAAGAAGTATGTATACATTCCATTTGCACTATTACAAGGTGAAAAATCGATAATTAATAAGAAGTTGGAAAAAAGTACCACCATTAATATTATATAGAAAACTTTTTCTTAGCGAAGTTTAAACAGTTCGTTCATAAATATCTTTAGCCATAATAAACGACAAATGAAATTTAACCATCTTAGAAACCAAAAAATAATTTATTTCAAACATTAAAATGTGGTTATCAAATATGCGTAAGAAAATGAAAGCAAAAATTAAGAACAAATAAATAAAGTAGTATTAAAAAAATAAATAAATCCAAACAAATGTCGCATACCATCAATCTATATTTAGCTGGAGATTTATTAAAAACCTGGTTAAGCTGAACACGTCGACAATTTAAACTTCTCTCGTGTTTGAAAATCACTTTACCTACTCGTAATATGTCCCTCCCTTTGATGTGGAGAACGTACGATGTAATCCGAGAGTAATAGGAATGTTTTATTAAAGTTCCCGACTCAGCGGTATTCGATCAAACCGCACCGAACGCTGGGGGAATGGGGATTAATCGGCATTCGAGGATAGCGGAGGTGAGGACGAATGTTTTATCGTCAAACTTATGTCCTCAAGGCGATGGAAGCGTCAACTCGAAGTTGATAATTAATGCGTCGAAGTTAGAGGAAAAGTGAAATATGAGCATTATCGATCTTTAGATTTCTGCCCATAAAATATCAAAAACGGTCCGATTCACAGCCAAGGTAACTCATGTAGTCGTATGATAGCGGAATGAATCAGACTTCAATTTTAGATACAAAGCAGCCTTATGCAATTGTAACCTTGTGATCTTTGATTGTAAAATCGTAAATTAAATATATGATATATTATAGAATATGATACTTTGAACATCAACTTGATTTTAATGATAAAGTATGTATTTTTATTTTAACACACTTCCGCGGAGATCATCTTCGCCTGATATCTTTAAAATGTGAGAACATTTATCAGTAATGGAGCTATGGAATGTTTTATAAAAAAACAAAACTACAGCATGGAGTATTGTGGCTTTTGTTCATTTACGGTTTAGAATTTTTAGAGAATAAAAAAACAGCACTTCTTAAAATTTGTGGCAGCACACAATTCAAAGTCATCTCTTAAGAGTTGCATCTACCGCATATGAAATATGGATGGCACATCCTTTCCTTTTAAGAGGGCGACGATTGTGTTAATCATATTGGCGGTTAAGATACTAAGAAATATTTATCTAGTCAGGCGGAATTCGGAACAGACTTGATGATATCAATGAGGCTTATGGATCACGATTTAATCAATGAATAATCCTATCATTTTATTTAATGGTGGATGATTTTAACACAATGACATTAACCAACAATACGAGATCGCAGAAGGACTAAAATCATCAATATGATTAAAACCAAATATATTATTACCTACTATGCTATGGAATTCCTATTTCTAAAAGTAATTCAAAATTTAATTCTTTAAAACATCGGTCTCATTCTCGTTATAATGCAAGGCAATGGATTTATGAACTTATCAAAGAAAACCTGCCACAGAGAAATGGAGCATCTCATTTTATTTTTTTAAAAAGAAAAGTTCTGTTTTTTGAAAACTGTAATCCAGGACTATCGCAAACTTTATCGCTTTAATATCCTAGGACGTTGATTTAGTTACAATGCAATTTTGACTCTAACCCGGCGACGCAATGCAGCTAACACAGAATTTTAATAACTATTCCTAATGAACGGTCGCCGTGAATAGAATGATTCTAGAACATTACGGTGCCCTTGTCCTAGTTTGGCTCGCTTAATTAATTTTCGAAGCGAGATTGCGAGGACAGGATTCAACATGTCATCCGGTGGACATTGTGATAGGATGAGGAGATAAATAACTAACTTTTCAGAGTTTCCGTAACTCCTTAATTTTGGCAGAAAGATAAAAGACGACGTCGAAAAAAATGAAAAATTCAAGTTTTGCCCAATTTGGAATTCCATTAGTGGATTAAGTGGATAAAGCTGTTTAGCGTTATATCCATCGGATTAGGCACCTTAATCGAATTTGGGAAGGTTGGAATATGCATAATGTACGTCTCGTTGCCACTATGATGGATATTTACTTAGAGAATATGGTCTTTCAAGACTTTATTAGCGACCTGACGAATGGCGACAAAAATCAAAATTTAGATATATTCCATTACAGATAATTACAGATAATGTTAAAAATGCCGGAAATTTTAACAAATTAAATGAGCTTTTATGAAAATGTTTTTATAAATAAGGATCACCAATTATTTTAATTTAGAAATAACATTTGAATCGATTATCAATTGATAAATTATCTTATAGAAAGTATAACCATGGTGATTTATTTAAGATTTAAGGGCATGTGTAATATTGACAAGTAAACGAAAAATTGATTTTTTTGTATTGAAATGAAAAGACGTAAAAGCATTAAATTGGGTAAATAGTTGGTTGACAAGCTCAGGAATATAAGTAGGATATCCTAGCTGTCACAAGTTTTCTTAAAGATTTTCCATTTTTTGTTTACTAGCCATTTGGGGAGGGGACAGCCCGCACCGTTGGAATGTATATCCTCATCCTTAAAAACTTCACTCCTCTAGCTTCACTAGTTAGGCTGCAATACCATTTCAAAGTTTTTAATTTTAAGAATTTGAAGCAACATAGCGGAAAATCTATGAACTACTGAAAAATCCATTCGGTGAAAAATTCACAGATTGATGAGTTATCTAACTCAAAAATTTTTTTCCAAGTATCTCTCAAAACAAAAAAGTTGATAGTTCACAGACGGAAAACGTGCTAAAAATCTATTGTGTAAAATATCTCAAATAATTGCACTATTACCAAGATAACACAATTTCTTATTTCCTCAAATTTAGGGTTTTTCTCATAGTTTTTTGATAATACCAAAATTTGTAAAACATTTTCTGGGTCACAATACCGTGTAAAATGATTGCTTACATAAGCAGATTTTCCTACTAAACATACCAGTTATTAGATAGAACATCAAAAGACTGAAAAAAAACTATTTAGATGCATGACATCAGTTTTTAAATTGTAAATGCGGAAGCAAAAGCAAAAACATTTTGTGATTTGAAAAACTTAAAAGTATTTTTTAAAATTATTCGGCCCTTTACGCAACAATCTTTCCTCAAAATACCAAAAAAAAACAGATTAAAAAAATTCTCGATTCCGCGGTTATGCGTCATTGGCGTATTGACAATTCCCAAGATCATATGGATAGCGAGCGAAAAATAAACGGCATAAAAACTTAAAACATATCAGTTTTATTCAACGATACGAACAACATCAGACTGCAAAAAGCGATACCGGTCATGCGCAGAAATCATATCCTCTTCGTTACGGAGCTGCCATTTTCCCCAACGACCTCTCACGGAACTGATGAAGTAAGCTTAAATGCGATAAAGGAGAAAACAAAAGGCGGCGATGCGTCATACTTGCTCTTTTGCGCAACCACGCTTATCCCGTAAACGTGCCGAAGAGAGCCAAGTGAAAGTTCTAAGTCAATCCATTGAAGAGATGAGCTCGAGGGTTAGACAGGGAGAAAGGCAGAAGAAAGGGAGGAAAGAGTGAAAGATAGATAAAAGTGGAGGGAATAAGTAGAACCACTATATTATACATCCAAAATATTTATTGACGCAAATAGGCTCAAGCGTAAATTTTTAATTAAATGAGAATAGGGACACACGTTATTATTTTAAACACATTACATGGTTATCTTCTCTTCATTGATATTCTACATAAACGGTTGCATTGATTGTTATATAAAAAAGAAAGGACATGTATTTGAATAAAAAGAAAAACGTGAAAGTTCGCCCAATTCATAGGTATCAGAGATATCTCAGAATTAGTTTTTACTTTCTCCAATATACGTAGTATAGAGAAATTATTGTTTTCATGAAAAAATTCGAAATCGAGATTTCAACGGAAATACACGTTTTGAGGTGCGCAAAGGGAGAAATGATTGTATTACCATATAATACATAATTTTATTCGCCAAAGACATCGGGCACAACCCGGGCATCGCCGGGTACTTTCAGCTAGTTTATTTATAATTTTAATTAATTGTTAATGAATATGCATTATGTAAGCAAGAGGAACTGTTTCTCTCACGCATACGCTTACCGTGCATGAATTGCGTAATTTGTTTTTCTTAAAATAATAATCCAAGGCATTTTTCAGAAGAGAATAAAACTTATGCCAAAAAGTATGTACTTTATTGTCAAAGATTTAAAAAAATGCCAGCACAGGGATTCGAACCTCAAAACAACAAGCACCATCTTCGTAGTCTAGCTAGCGGCTTAGCCACTCGACCGCCCTGACAACCTAATAACGAATTCCCCTCAAGATCTCTGATACACTCGCATCATACCGATATTCTCCCTTTACAAATCTAGCCGCTCTACGCTGTACCATTTCGAGCTCCCAAGTTAGGCCCTCCTCAAAGAAAAGGAAAGTCACAGCTTTTGAAACAAAATTGGACAGAATATAGCGTCCTGATAAAGAAGAAACACATATCAGCCAATTTCTTGGTTCAGATTTTTCGACGATCTGGGCGATAATCAAAAGACAAAGCTAGATTTTTACTAGAGCATTGTTTTTTTTCGGTTGTTCATTGCAAATGTATAATATTTAAGCTTAATAAAGGGTTAAATAGTCTTTCGAGGGTTACTTTGTGAATCTAACTGCCATTTATGGTATTGCATAATGGGAAATCAAGTTACGAACATAAGACTAAACGAATCAACTTCTGGTACGAAACCTGTTCTTAACTCCTGCATAATTTGGGTATGTATGTGCATGTATGGAGAGAGAAATAAATATAACGCGACTTTAAGAAAGCGTTTCATCTATATTTCTGGCTAATCAGTCTCTTAGGCTAATATAGTTTAAGGGAGCGTGCTATACAGGTGTGTGAGAAAGATATCGAGGCCACGAACGTAGGTGTGGGACATGCAAGGAAAGAATGACATAGACGGAGATTAAAGAAGACCACTTAAGAAAATCTGGTGCGTGCTTTGAAGAAGGTTGAGCAATATTCTCCCCTTATCCGTGAGATAAGCACCTACGGACAGAGAGATCCACTTTTGGAACGCCACGTTAGGTGTAAAAGGAAGTCTCACATTTATAAAAAAATAACGATAAAAATCTCTTCGCCTCCCCTCCCCCCCGTTCCTCCTTCCCTCTTCCTCCTTCTCCTCCCCCCTCCTCATCCACTGGATCGCATCCCTCCCTCAAATGCCAACTCCCATTTTTTTATTATCCTTTAAAAGAAAACCATCTTCTCCTCTCTCCACTTCGCACCCGAGCCGACACCGCCCATCTCTTTCCCTTTCTCCCTCTCTCTCTCTCTTTGCATCCTTTTCTTCTCAGTCCGCCCGCTTACTACCTCCTCCCCGTTGCCTGTCCGTTTCTTTCTTCTCCCGATCGCGAGGTCACGCCAGTACACAAACAAACAAACCTCTCCGAAACGCCTGTAGAGAACTATACCTATCAGGCAGAAAAGACTCGGCCACTCTCGAATCATCTTTTTTCCCCTCTCTCTCTCTCTCTCTTGCTTTCATTTTCTCTATACCTCCGACTCTTTGAGTCACCAGGCAATTTTGAAGAATGATTTTATTGCTGTTTTTTTATTGTTCTGCATTTTTTTCGACGGCAGAATAACTTGAAATTGTGATAATTTCAAAAACTACTGTGCCTTCATGAAAGAAAACATTAAAGCAGGGTTTCATTTGTCAAAAATATTGATGTTTCGGTGGTTTCATTGTTAAACCACCAAGACTCGAAATAACATCCCTTTATTCGCCCTTGATTCTCTCCCTCTCCCTCTCTTTACCTACCTCTTTCTTCTCGTCTTTCTCTTGACACTTTCAATACCTCCTTCAATACTCTCTTGATTTCCACTCTTTCTCTCGTTTCTTTACTGCTTACCGCTTCTTATCTTGATCGTCCTTTCTCTTACTATAATTCAACGCCCTATTTCGTTCTCTCTCTCTCTCACTGCATCTCTCTCTCTCTTTCTCCATCACTCTCACTCCTAATTTTCTCACACTCCTTCCCTTACCATTATGTATGTACCTTCTAAGTCCAGCACTTCCTCTCTTTCCTTCTTAAGATTCTTTATCTCTCTCCCCACCACTCAAATCACTTTCCTTTTCCCTCTCTCTCTCTCTCTCACTGCCTCTTTCCCACAATTCTGCCTCACTTTATCTTCCTCGTCCTCTTTCCGTTATGCTCTCCGCCTCTCTCTCTCTCTCTCTCATTCCCAATCTCCTTCCCAAGAGCCTCCTCATCTTTCTCCTTCAATTCCCTCTACGCCCATCCCCGAAAAGCTTCCGTGCCTCCCCCTACCGCCTCCTCCTATCTCTGTCTCTCATTCCACATCCTTTCCCCTCCGCCTCTCTTCCCTATCACCCGTCGACTCTGACGTCCTCTGGCATTCGAAGAATCACCTGCGGCCTATCTCTTCCTCTTCCTCTCCCTCTCTTCCTCTCCCTCTTATTCTTCCACCTTCCAATTTCCCTTCCATTTCCTCTCTTCCTGAAAACTCTCTCCCAGTCCACTGTGTGCGCTGTATATATGATTGCGGTTTTGGCGGGGATATACGGGGAGAAGTGGAGAGAGAAAGGGAAAAATCACAGACCTCAAGAGTTTCAGGGTAAAGATAAGGATCGCGGGAGGATGAGGAGAAGAGGAGGGTTCGGAAGGGGGAGAGGAGGAGGAGATGGAGAAAGGGAGGCTGTGTATCGTACGAACACATTTCATTCCCTTTCTCAGAGGAGTTGGAGGGAAATGGCACCGAGACGAATTCATTAGAATTTGAATGTCTATTCGCAGACGCGCGTGGATTGATAAACAGAGGGTAGGAGAAAGGAGAGGAACTTTGAGAGGGCGTGATATGGAAGGAAGGGAGTGTGTTTTGTATCACTCCGTCACCAGACGCTCAAGAATCGGAAGACGTCGCTCGAGAATATATATATATATATATATATATATATATATACACAGGGCCGTGCCCAGACATTTTACCGTCTGAGGCGAGATATAATATGGCGCCCCCTGGCCTCGCTGGCCTTATGAATTTATTTTGATAGGTTTTCACTTTTGTCACATTTTGGCGCCCCCCTTGGAGAGGCGCCTGAGGCGGTTATCTCGCCGCCTCACCCATCGGCACGGCCCTATATATATATATATATATATATATATATAGGTATAAAATATTTTTTTTACAACTGTCGTATTGAGTGTTGGCGTTTCTTAGAAAGGAAGTGCATTAAAGGAAACGCTAGCCTGTGTACGTTTATGGGAATTATAAACAAAATTCAAGTTCTGCGAAATATTTGTAAGTGTATATTAATAGCCTACGAAAGTCTTAAAATATCCTCAGTGAGCGTCGCATGCGAGGCTCTCCGGAATATTATTGTGATAATTTAAGGAAATACTTTTAAGATTAAGTATACGCATTTACACTAATACGATTAAGAATAATAAATTCATCAAATTATACAAATCAAACCTATCTAAGAAATATATTCATAGCTCTGAAATAGAAAGATAAAAAATTTTCTTTGCGTTTTAATAAACTGAAAACATCAAATTTATGTACTTAGGAAATTTTGAAAAATATAGGAATTTCACGAGTCCATCGCTGCAGAAATGGTTTTTATTGCATTAGATCTAATTTTTAAAAAAATATACGCTGTAATAATAATCATCGGAATAAACTGCTGATAATGCATTTTAAAATTTCAAATAACTAAAATAAAATTCGTAAAATTTTTGAGGTTTATTAACGCGAAGAAATGGCATAATAATGGACGATGTAAGCAGGAAAATAATGGCTATAGAATACAATGTCATGTCGTAAGGTAATAGTGAATTTAAACGATTTGGGCAACAAAATTTGATCGTTTATTTTCTGAAATTTGTATTTTTACCACTTATGTAATAAGATTTAAAAAATAAATGACCCGTAATCTTTAAACGATTTCAGAAACAAGTCTTACAGCGCGATTATCTTGAAAATAAAGAAACGCAAGGAGACGCCCGACAACATTAACCATTTCGTAAGTTAACGAACGCTCAGAAGCGTCGCTTTCGTTCGGACGCTACCGAAAATTCCGCCCGACCCCAAATGTTAACTGGCTACATCTGACGACAGACATTCCACAAGAAATGACAAATCAATTACGCGCCTTTACCTAAAAGGTTTCATCCGTTTCCAAAAACGCTATCCGAACGATCCCCAAGAAAAAATTCAGCTCCCTCGTAAAATTTACTAGCGCGCAGGTATTCTTCTTCTCCTCTCTTCTTTTCCTCTCCAGCGATAAAAATAGCTCCCGGATCATTCGCGGACCCGCCTCCATTGTCGCCTCAGCGCCATCATTTTATGACGCGGCCGACTATTTTTGATCCGACGTTCGTACAAAAGGTTAATTTAATTCTGTGCTCTCTGAGACAGGTATTAAAACGACGGTGTCATGTCCGCAGAAATACCTCTCTCTCTCTATCTCTCTTTCGCTCTCCTTTTTTCGCGAGCATTCTCGCAGGCTAACATGCACACACGCATCCGAAAAGCTCGGCAGATTTAGATTTGAGCGGTATTTTTTTATATATAAATACTCCGCTTCCATTAGAATTTCCTCCGCTTCGTTGTAGAGACGTAGAAGGAGGTTACGACATCGCCACGCCCCCTTTAGTGGCCTTCGTTTTATTTTATTTAGGATCGGAAGAGATCCTCCGCGCCGAGGTATAAAGAGACAGAGAAGCTCAGAGTCGATTCTTTCGTCGTGCTGGGAGTGAAATAATCGTTATACGATAAAAAAACAAAAAAAAATCGGAAAATAAATAAAAACATAAACGAAACGAGCCTCACCGCAACCTAGAATATTTTTTACGAGGCAGGAGTCGAGAAACGAACCGTAAGTGAAGGGGGGATTTTCTTCGCTTTTTCTTTCCTATTCCCTTTTCAAAAACCCGGAATGGTCGAGTGAGAGAGAAAGAGAGAGAGAGAAAGAGGAAAGGGAAACGATTTCGACCTTCTTGTTTTTATTTCCTCTCTTTTTTTTACGACAAGAGTATTTTTTTTCCCGCTTGATTGCAAATGAGTGGAGCTTGGAATCCCTGCAAGGCCGGTTCCACTCTCCTTACTCTCAACCTCCTCTCTCTCTCTCCCTCTCTTCCTCTCTCCCATCTCCCTCTCTTTATATCTCCCTCTCTCTCTCACTTCCACTACTCTGTTCTTTTGTTTGCCCTCTAGTCTCCATGATGTTGACTGATTCGGTCGTTTAGAGGAGTACACGTCATCTAGCCCAATCCTCTCTATCTCTCCATCACTCTCTCCCTCTCTCTTTATCCCTATTTATGTCCTCTCTCTCTCTGTCTCTCTCTATTCCCACTCTTTCCCTATCTCGGATCTTCTATCTCTCTCTCCCCCTATTAATCTCGTACGTATCTCGTCCTCTGAATATTATAATTCATATCTCTCTTTTCCAGTATCACAATTCATCCTCTTCTCCTCGTTCAAGAAGCTTTTACCCCTTTTCCTCTTCTCGCATCTCTCTTTTTATTTCGTGTTCCATTCACTCTCTACTTTGTCTCTCTTTAATTTCTTGTCACAATTTTTGTCTCTTTCTCTCTCATATTTCCTCTCCTCTCTTTCGCTACCCGTTCCTCTTTTTTTACTCACTTTGCCATCCACATGGAATTGCCAATCTCGTCTTATGGCGACAATATATAATTGAGAAAATAAGAACTTAAAATCAAACCGAAAAATTAAATACTCTAGTTTCTTCAACAGCCATTGAAAGGTTAAAGAAAAATCATGTCCGCATTTCGGTTACCAGGCAGCCATCATCATTAGCATTCAGCGGTAGTGTTTTTTAAAAAATCTTCTACAGGCTGAATACCTTCGATTAATGCTGCCTGATAGCTGAAACGTGCATAAGGTTTTTAATTACCTTTTCGTGTCTGTTGGATGGGATACTTAAGTACTTATCTATTTTTATTAATTTACTTTTTCCCTCTTCTCCTTTAGTATTTCTCCATCTCCTAATATCTCCCTCTGTTTTTCTCTTCCTTCTATCTCTTCTCTCTTATATTATATCACCTTTTTTCCTAGCCCTTTCTCTTTCGCAATTCTTTCTCCCTTTTTTCCGTCCCCCACACCCTCTCTCTCTCTCTCTCTCGATATCTCTTCTCCTTTAGAAAAGCCGCATAACGTACACCGCAAGGCCCTTTCAAACTCCCCACTTTCGCCCCATTTGGCACACGGCCCTCGTGAGAAGGGAGAGCTGTCCAAAGAACCCAAACCCTCCCTCGCATTTCACGTGCCTTCCCTCAGAGTTAACCTCCTACACCATTTACCCTCTTACCCTCTCTCTCTCTCTACCCCTCCCCCTATATCCGAGCATGTTGCTCGGTCCAAAATGCCTTGTCCCCCTCCTCCTCTTCCTTCCTTCCTTCCTCCCCATTCCCCTCGTTCTCCATATGCTTCCAAAAATCTCTCTCTCTACCTTCTCACAGGACATCCATCAAGGCCACTTCCTGATTATTTCCTTCCTTCCTCTCTCCACTACTCTCTTTCTACTCCTGCCTCTCCTTCATACCATTTTTAATTTTCTCCGTCTCCAACCTCTTGTATTGTTTTCATCCCTTTCCCTCCTCCTCCTTTCCCACTCTCCCTCTTACAATTAGATGGATTGTCTTCGCGTATTCGTTCCGTTACTTGTTCGATATTACGGGCAAGGAAAATGAGGAATCTGCGATATCCCCATCTGTCCTCTTTTTCCACTCTAACAATCTCCTCTCTCTCTTTCTCTGCGTACATTATCTTCCTCTCTTCAGCCTATCCCATTGTGCTTAATCGACCGAGATTTCTTAGGGAATTTTCCCCCATCGCTTTTAATAATACCTCGAGGATAGAGGGACAAACAGGTGGATGCGTCTCATTAGTAGACGACGGGGGAAGAGATATCGCGTCCCTTAAGATTGCGAAGTCGGAGAGATGTGCGGTTGGAAGCGTTCCAATCGGCGGAAGGATATTTCGCGGGAGAATGACGAGAAATTAAGTCGGGAAGTTTTGTTATTTCGGGGATTTGTTGTGTAACGTTGTGGTAGCTCCCTGGCGGAGTTATTAGCTCTCTCCTTGTCTTCCGTTCCTCCCCATCGTTGCAATTCAACGAGCACGAGAGACCGAAAAACCACCTTGCGTACGAACAGAGTTTTGGCTCACGTGAAAGCATAACATTGCAAATATTTTAAAGATATTATGTAGTTATATACTATTACGACGTGTTTTAGATAAGGGAAGCTAGAATCAACCTAATTATTATTCGTACCAATTGGAAAATCATTTTTTCTAAAATGAAAAGGCTTGGATAACAAGATGCGCATTCAGACTTTTTTTTTTACAAATTACTGTCGGTGAATAAGTATCGATGGTGGCAGCTTTTAACCGGAATAATAATCCGGGTTTCACAACCCTTTTATGAAAAAATGTTATCTTGGCTTCACGCATATTGTTAGGTAAATAATTCTTTCTTGAATCCGTTACTTTATTCCACAACAGTAGATTTTGGATTTTCCTTTACAACGAGGATTACGTTTCATTCTCGTTTCTTTCGCGTATAAATAATAAATGGGAATCTTTAAATGGCATTTTAAAGCTGCCTTTAATGTTATTTTTTAAAACCGGTAGCAAACTCGGAAATTTACTTTCTTCCAAAAGAATATTTTATATCACGCGACATCTAAATCCGTTACGAACATTCTGGAAAAAACCAACAAATCATTCGGGTCCCGAAAATGTACGTGCTCTTTAGACGTTTAGAAATGTTAAACTTTTAAAAGTGTGATTGCTTCGTATCGTTTCCGCTTATAATGGCATTGAATAAAAAAGCGCAATATCTCGCGCATTCGCAGAATTCATCACTGCGTAGCAAAACCATTTTCATCTTTTGAAATGGAAAACGTGATTTTCCCTGACATATGCCGACTCTGAGCTTTTATTCCGATCCATTGCACGCATCCATTTCGTAGTCAAATTCTACCCGAGTTCGAAATTCTGCAAAACTTTTCGAGAAGATGAATTCATCTGACATCCATAGTTTTTGCATTATCCTCTCCCTGCAGACGTTACTTCGTTTCATTTCTTCCTGTGCCGTATTTCTCGTCCCTCAGAAAACCATTTCGATTTTCATTTTTCTTGAAGGAAAAAAATATCGCATCGTTTTGATCCCATGTGAGGCCAATATATATATATATATATATATATATATATATATATATATATATATATATATATATATATATATATATATATATATCCTTCGCTACCATGACAGAAAACCGTTGACGAGATTTTCGTTTCGCTTTTCTAAGTGGGTTTTGAGAGAGGGCCTAGAGGGTTGTTATTTCCAGGTGCGTAACAGTTGGTTTAGCGTGTCGGTTGTAACGTATAGATATAAGTGGGTTTAAAAAAAAATGGCAGAATGAAATGAAAGAAGAAGAGGCTCTTAACGGATATTTATTCCGCGATCTGTTTTTTTTTGCTTGCTTTTACTTTTCCGATTGCCTCATACTTTTGCCCTGCGGTAACGAAAATAACGAAACATCTCCGCTTCACTCCACTCGTCATATTGCTATCAAGAACAAGTGGATGGTATTAAGGCGTCAGAAACAGCCATTTCTTACGAACTTTTTAGCTGTTACCAGTGATGTTATACATGTAAATGTATATTTATGCCTAAGAATCATATCAATAACTAGTTTTTAAACGAAACGAAAATTTTAAATATATACTGCATAACATTTTTCTGCAGTATTAAACGTCCAAAATAAATCCTAATCCCGTCCAAATTTTTCGTTAAAGGAGTATTACGCATATAATATACAGCATTTAACTCGTTGGTGAGTGTAAATATAAAATAAAGGTTTTTCGATGCATTAATTCATTTGTTTTGATTTATTTTACAACTCAAAAGTTTTTTTTACGGATGTTGGAATGCTGTAAATATTGCAAAATTATCCTTTAAAATTTTTTCCCTCTCTCACACTTGGAGTTGTGCTAAAACTTCACATTGTATATATTGTCTTGTTAAAGTCAGTGAATGTTTTGGAGAAATTTATTAAGACTAGCATTTGAAACTCCCCTAATCAGGAAGATTAAAAAAAGCAGCATAAATTAGTCAGTATTAACTTCAAAGAATAAATATCCATATCTGTAATAACGAGGTTTGTAACTTTTCACTTTTCGATCTCGGTCGAAATGTCAGCCATCTTTGGATAGTTTTCGATGGAAATGAAATTTGCGATTTTGTAACTCAGGATTTCACTTTCGATCGAAATCTCTCTCGATTCCCTTCGAAATCCATTTCGATTTCCTTTTGCTTGGTGAAATCCGCGAAATCTGCTCGAAGTTCATACTATAAACCTATTATTCAAAGAATAATTGAAGATTTAAGTGACAATACCCATACTAACTGAAAATTAGCAGTTCGTTTTGTATATTTTATATTTAATACTGTTAATCATAAAACCTCTTCAGTTTCATTATATGTTTAAAGAGCATATTTAATATCTCTTATATTATTTCATATACCAATGTTATAAAACCTTCTCCTTTGGCTATTTGTAACTTATTGTATCCTTTACCTATTTCAACTCCTTTCATTTTAATGACAGGAATATGATTTTTCCTTTTTTGGACAACTATATTTCTTAATTGACTGTGCTGAATCAATAAACAATTTATTTCAATACCTATTTGCATATTTCATATACTTTTGTTGAATTATGATAAATATTAATTGTACATGTTATTATTTAATATATTTTATTGTACGCCTAATGTTTCTCATTTTCTGTTGAGATCCTCACTATTTACTTACTTAATGTGTGTATCATCATTTTGCATATAATATCTCCATACCTAAATGTGGATTGTGTCTTATCAATTTTGACCATGTATTTCTAATACATATTAATGGGCATCGCCCATGAACTAATGAATAAATAAGTTAAATATCAATGAACATTATTATACATGTAACTGTTCAGTAAAAACCTAAACTGCGTAGGTATCAAATAGAAATTATGGAATAGAGTCCACTGTATTATTGAACGTAATATAGAAAATCACAATAATGAAGACTACATTACCTTCAGTATAAAGAAAGATTTTTATGTGTACCTCCTATAGTACCAGTACTTGAAACATATGTCAAAAGGAACTAACATCACTACGGTCCAAGAAATGCAGGTTTTTGGAAACTTGTAACTATTTAACAATACTCTCAAAATATTTAATAACATTCATTAACGTTGTATTCCAATATCAATAAATGATACAAACCAAATTAATTGCTTTCTTAAAGACATTTCTTACGAAGTATAGAACTTGCAAAACTATGCTGACAAGTGTTATCAAAATCTTAGACAGTCTAGTAATCATAACAAAACAAACAATGTTAACCTCAAAAAAATTCATTTACGAAAAACGAATTAATATCCCTCGTCCTGCGTTCCACATTTTACATTATATATACCAGCCAATATTCAGCTATATCCTTCCAATTTTTACGTTATAACCTAATGTTTCTGCCGTAGTCAATGATACTAATGACAAATTATTCATCCAATGCCGTAAACTAATATCCATTCGTCGAAATAATAATAAATAAAAACTTCAACATTTGAAGTAGCAATGCATAGATTCGATAAACACAATACCTACAGAAATAATCTAATATTTACTTAACGTATGCTGTATTCGTTTTATTTAACATATTATAAGGATACTGTATTAGGACTTACGTTGAATTACTCATTTTAATTAGGTTTTTATCTAACTGAAATACGTAAACAAACCAAAACAAACTGACTCTCAGAGTCAACTAAGCATGCGCCAACCCGGGCGAAGCATAAAATTTGCAACACTGTTTTCGACCGAGCTCACTTCCTTCGATCGAAATCGAAATTAATTACAAAATCGCATATTCTCCCATAATTTCATTTCGATCGCTTACCAGCTTTCACGTCGAAATTGAGAGTTTTCGATTTCGATCGAATCGAAGGAGTTACAAAATCGACCCCCAGATCGTAATAACAATTTATACTTAACAAAATTTTACCGATGGCTGAAGTGCGTTTCTTACAAATGAGAATTGAATATTACCGATGCGTTACAGTAATCATAGGAGCCAGCCTAAGACTTGTCTGGAATAAATGATACGATTACCTACTCGACCTTTTTCTTTAAAAATGCATTAGTCTCATGTAAAATTTATCCACGTAAATTATAGGGTTCTAACGCGAAAAAAAAATCGAATACCCTTCAACATTCTGCACCATGTTTCATTTCAGACTATTTTTTTTACGACCGTCTAGTTTACAGATAGGAGGATGATGGCCAGTTAACACGAGGTGAGATCCGTGCTACGTGCTCGGCACCTGGATTCAATAAAGATTACGCGACTTAAAAATCTTCTTCCCCCTCCAGGTTTTCACTCTCTCCGTTCACCTCCCTCCTTCCATCCCTTTCCCGAAACCCAGTCACTTTTACCTTCGTTGACCCATGTTATCCGACCTTTCACCCCTCATTGGGACTTCTCGTCCGTTCTTCCTCCATTTTGCTCGGCCGTCCTCTCTCTCTCTCCCTCCCTCTCCTCTCTTTCCCCTCTCTCTCCCTCTCCTCTCTTTCTTTCCCCTCTCTCTGTTCCCTCCCTCGGGACACCTTGCCGAGACGTCCAGGTTTCCGAAATTCTATCTCTCATTTTTTTCCCTCAAATTTATCCGAACCACGCTTGTTGTTTTTAAACTTTTCCCTTACTTCCACCACTTCGAAATCACGTGAAAGGACCTCTTTATAACTCCTCCCCGCTCTATACCTCCAAATTATCAGCGACGCACGAATCCTTCGCCATCCCTGAGGGAGTTTCACGTTCTTCTCCCCCCCCCCTCTCTCTCCCCCCTCTCCCACTTTCTCTCCCGACCTCATTTTTCCTGATAATTTTTACTTTTTTTCTCTCAGGTCGAATTCGAACACGAAATCCGCCATAGCATTAAAGTACCGTCTTACTTCACGGCGCATGTGTGTCACTATACTTTCGATGAATAATGGCTTAACGCGATTGGCTCCATGTTTGTTTCCCTATAACCCTCTTAGCCTACTACCGAAATAATTTTAAAGGTTGATAATGAAATTTTTATACCACGAAGGTGACCGTGGACTTGGTGATAAGGAGCGTAGAAAATAGATTCAAAATTGTCAACTCCGCAATATGATGTTTAAAGGGCTTAAAAATTACTTTCCCATTCGAAATTTTCGTGATTTGGCAACAGGTAAATGAAAAAATAGCATTTTACGTTGAGACATTTTTTATGCTCACTCAATCACCAGCAGTTATTATTCCAAATGAAATCTTCATTCAATTCTATACTTTGTTATTGGTGATAATAAGTTAAAATCTAATGTAAAATATCCCATTATATACTTTAAGAGGAAATGCTTTGGAAATAGTTATTGAACTATACAGAATGCTTCCAGTTATATATTTATTAAGCTTTTGAGTCTTCCGTTTATACCGCATTATATCATTGCACTTAATATTTTAAATTTTTTCAATCGGCGAATGATGAAGTGTAATTGTGAAAAATAACGAACTCGCTTTTGATGTAGATATTGGCGCAGTCTTCATTCAACAAAATAGGTAATGTGTTTTTGTTAAATCTCGAACTTTTGCCATGGATTATCATCATATATTTCAACCTTTTCATAAAATTTTATGGTAAACAATTTGTTAAAACAATTGGCGGATAACGAAAAATGTGACAAAACAAGAAACTACTTTGTAGAAAGAATATATAATGAAAACATAAATGCAATCATTCGTCGAGGATAAACGTGATATGATATTACAACCATCCATGTATATTTTCAATGAAGCGCGAGGAACAGAGAAATATACATCCACCGATTTTTTCATTTTACGCCGAAATGGAAATTTAATTAGGTATATTTTATTTTGCACGAATTCCATTTCTTTCTGATAGGTTTGTGAAGCTTTCCGTAAATTTACAGCGAGCACACCTGATGATACAGTGAAACATTTCATGTTTTTCACATAGTTCAGATAAGATTGGGAAATAGTGTAATTTATACATGAGACAATCCAAACAATCTGAATCTAGTATATACGTACATATTTAACAAAACATGAGTTTATACTCCCTCACATCCTTACTATGACCTGACTTTATATTTTATAAACCGGATGACATATGTATTTGACTAATTATAAAGGCTATGCATTCGACGTATTCACCGCACTACTTCACTCCATTTTCCCCTCACATTTCTCCTGTTATCTCAAAAAAAACACCCGCACTTTTTGCCCCGCTGCCTTTCGCAGACAGACGGCAATCTCAGTGCACACCAGCTCACTCCTTTTTACTCTCACTTCTACTTTTTCCCTCCTCTCCATATCTCTCCCTCCCCCCCCCCCTTCCCCCCTCCCTCCACCCTTCCACATCACTTCCGTTCCACTCGACCCATTCTCACCCGCCTCCCACCGCCGGATTCGGACGAATTGAACACACAAAACCGTCTTCAAACTGACACCGCTTGAGTTGTTAAAACTGCCGCAGCTATGACGCCGCACCGCCTGCCGTAGAATCCACACACTTGATTGCCCGCGCGATAACATACCCCCTCTGCCCTCGAACTACCCTCGGTTTTACGTTAGAGTTTACCCCGCGACATTTCTGCAACACGTCAAACAGCTGCGCCCGACCCGTTGTGTAACTCGACGGGGCCTAGAGAGAGAGAGAAAATGAATGGGACTACGTGCATAGCTGTTTATCGCTCCACCTGAAAAGCAATTCGTACGTATTGTTCCATGTTCGGGGGAGAGAGTAAGTTGTTTCCGGCGGCGCAAAGAGAATAATTAACACTCAAAATGGAGGAGTTTACGTTTACGCCCGGCGAAAAATAAATTGATCAAACGCGGGCATTCGGCTCGGGATAGCACTCCTTCGAAAACGTTTCTATCGTGTTAAAACGCCCGACGATGGACTTTTTGTTTCGTAGTACGTATTAAATGAGGCATAAAAATATCTACGCTCGAAAACAATTAAATTCAGAGTATCTTCGTTCAACTCCGTGAAATTTTTTCATTCGAAGTCATAATCGAAATTGAGACTTTTTCTCACGGTATTTCTCCTCCTTATAATTAATAACTTATAATAAAAATTTCATAAAGCAAATGATGTATAGGAGGAGACCTCTATTTTCGCGATAGATTCGTTTCAGAAAAACCATCATTTGTATCGAAATTGCGTAATCGAATCTGATTTTCTTGTACAACTTGAGAATTATAATGGGGATGTGTTATTCGATCGCGAATTTCATTAGAGACAGAAGTTAAAATACAGAACAGTATACAGGAATTATAAATAATTAAATAAATGCTTACATTAATAATTAATATTAATTATTGATAACAAAACTAAAAGGAAATATGTCACAACCAACGTTATCCACCATTTTATCATTCCTTTTATTTATTCTACGGGCACTCGGTGTCGCAAATTGATCACACCCTCGAATTTTATTTTCATTAATTTTTAGCGGTGCTTATCGTTAAATCAGTCGAATTGAGTGCTCTTGTAATTTTATTTGGTCGTTGACGGGCACCATTACGGCTTATCACACCTTGTTTAATGTTTAAATGAACACGTTTCCTGCTTTTTCTTCGTTACAGAAGCAAGCACGCCATGTGCAGGACGTGTGTCCATTCATGCTGTAAGAGGTCAATTGAAAATGTTCAAATAACGTACAACACGATTTTAGCCTCAACGAAAATGGCACATCAAAACAAAGTTGTTCGGCGTCTGGCAGAGTAACGCGTTGTGGGCTGCGGAACAGTTGTTGCGTACTCGAGCGCTATTACTTCCGACATATATGATTTTTTTTAATTTTTGTTCCTTTTACCGAATCGCGTTCCAGCAAACCTCGCTCGTGTAAATCGATTAGCGCTCCATATTACATATTCCCAAGACATTCGTTTTTTTATTTCTGATTTTAAGATTTTATGTCAAATTCTCATTTGAAATTTTAACCTAACGCAATCATATTTATGGATAATATGAAATGCTGCATTATTAAGCTGTGAGGTGACTTAAACCTAAATAAGGCCACGCGAAAATGGAGAAATTAACCCGTAGAGGAAAGACCGGATCCAAATTCGGTTCCGCCCCAAACTTGTACGGACCCTTTCAATTTTTTTTTCTTTTCCATCTGTCCTTTCGTTTCCTAATAAGATCGACTGAAGAAGCACATGTTCCCAATGGGAACGTGTCCATTTCTTATGCTTCAAATGTTTCTCTTTCTTACGCAAGGACCTTCTGGTAGGAATTCCGTGGTACTTTTTTTTATTAGAATTTCAATACAAATAAACATCAAAGCCAGCAAAAATTAGGTTTTTCTACATAGTTTTCTGTTCACTGTTCGAGGAATGTTATATTTAAACGCATTTTGCGGGATTAAGATCGGTGAGGAAAAATACGTCTATTTTAAAAATCCTCCCGTTTTCCAAACGACAAACGACTTGACACGAGAAAATAATTCGAGTTCCACGGTTAATTAAGCCGTCTTATTGTACAAATAACACATTGGAAAGACGTTTAAAGTAAACTGTGCGAGTTAAACAAAACAGAAATATACCGGGATTATCTCCAAAAACATACAACTATTTACGCAAAAACTACTTTATTTTATAGAAGATTTCGTAAGGTATTTTACGTCGTCTTATTTAACAATTATGAGCATTTAAATTAGCCCTCGGCAAGAAATAATATCAAGCTTTGTCGATATGTGGAGCTAATAAGACAAATGCAGTATTGATGAAAAGAAAAAAAATTGTCAAGCAACGATTAGAGGCAAGTGGTAGGTTATAAAGTATATTAATTTATTTTAAAAAATAATTTATTTTTCCTTGATTGTTTTTAAAAAATGGTACCTGACCCAAGATGTCCGCGGTTTTCCGAGGGATAATTTTACTAATATTAACATTTTCAATTGAAGGAGCAGGTTCGAGGAATTTTATAGAAATGTTTGTTTTTACAGCGTTTTTGAACCATCAGCATGGACTGCTCTTCTATTATATTGTTACTGTACGGTACTTCTCAATTTTCCTGAAACCCTCGCCAACCTGGATTTTCTTAACCGTAAGTTGAGTCAGAAACGTAACACAAAGTTGGCGAGGAACCACTGTACAAGCAAAAGTGTAAAGCAACCTCAAAGGAAAATTTGTGTTTTTATAATATACTAGATGGAGTGCCCGTTGAATTTCAACGGATTTAGTGAAACTAAAATCGCAAGAATAAGATAGTACACCGTTATAACCGTCGAATAAAGCAAAAATGAAGAAAACCGCTCCGCATTTACCTATTTAGATGAATGAAGAAAGAAAATCTTGCACTGTGAAAAATCGAAAATAACGTATAAATTCCCTCCCCCTCCCACCCTCTCCTTCCCTTCTCCCTCCCCTCCCCTTCTCCACCTTCATCCCCTCTCTCCCTCTCTCTCCCTCTCCCTTCCTCCCTCCCGCCCGCCCTCCCCCTCCCTCCCCCTCCCTTCCCCTCGCACCCTCCCCCTCGATCCCTCCCCCTCGTTCCCTCCCCCTCACCACCTTCCCCCTCATTCCCCCTCGCTCCCTCCCCCTCACTCCCTCTCTCTCCATCCCTCTATTATATGTAAGAAGGGACTATATAGGCTCAATATAAATCCATTGAACTCTCAATTTCGGTGACAATGGGAGTTGTCATTGTAGCTTGTAATTGGTATTGCAGTAAAACTGATAAAATCACGCATTTTAGTAATTCTAACCACATTTCTACGCGAATTCGACCAGAATTAGGAATCTGTATTCAATATAAATAAACTTTGTTCTTTCCCGCAAAGAAGTATCCAAGTCTCAAGTTCGTACCTACCGTGATTTTAAGTAATTTTAAAGTGAAAATTCAAAGTAGTCTACACTAATCCCTGTATTTCAGTTGCAGGACGCGTTAAAATACGTGACGTTCGATAATTAAATCGTTCGCCATTTCGAATCAAAATGACGGACAGAAACAAAACCTTGACCATTCACTAAGTTAGGATGTAAGGAGAATCGTACCAAATTTGGTAATTCTAGCTTTTATCGTTGAGAAGGAGTTCCATGAACAAACCAACAAACACACCCTTCAAAATATATTATAGTAGATATACAGGGTGTTTTTGAAAGGTCTCGTCAAACTTTTGGAACCTGTTCTACTGACCATATGGATGAAAAAAGTTCATATGGACACAGGTCCGGAAACGCTTCTCTACCGAGTTACAACCCTTTTTTCTTTTCGATAGAGTGAAGGTAAAAAGTTCTTCATGCTATCACCCGGTATCGGCATCAGCAGCAGTTTTCTTGAAACGTGTGCACCGGTATCATTGGAGATAACCTGATTGGACCATTTTTCCTGCCACCTACACTCAATGGCCAAAATTACAGACATTTCTTAGAGGAGGAGTTACCTGCACTGCTAGAAGAGGTTCCATTGAAAAAACACCGTCAAATGTGGTTCATGCATGATGGAGCTCCAGCACATTTCAGCCTCACTGCTCGAGAATGTCTCCACAATACGTACCCTGACCGTTGGATTGGTAGAGGAGGACCAACTGTATGGCCTGCACGCTCTCCTGATTTAAATCCTCTGGATTTATTCTTATGGGGATACCTCAAGCCTCCTGTTCCCAGTTCCTAATGTACAAGTTCTCCGAGACCGTATTGTGGATAGTTTTCAAACAATTCGGAACACTCCCGGGATTTTCGAACGTGTTTGACAATCCATGAGAAGACAGACGCTCTGAGGCGTGTATTGCTGCTCAAGGAGGTCATTTCGAACACTTGCTGTGATGTAGATGTAAAGGAAAGTCCTTAACATTCGCTTGTAATTTCACTTGTTAAATGTTCAATTAAAATTTTCATTAAAAACATTTCTCCAAAATTCATCATCAGTCATTTAAAACTTGTATGCCTGGATTTCCGGAACTATTTCCATATGAACTTCACAGGCGTTCTTACCTTCACTATATCGAAAAGAAAAAGGGCTGTAACTCTGAAAGGAAGCGTTTCCGGACGTGTGTCCATATGAACTTTTATGGTCAGTATAACACGCTCCCAAAGTTTGGCGGGGCCTTTCAGAAACACCCTGTATATATATATCGTATATATCCGTGTTTCATATTCGCCCTCCATCTCTCTCTTTTTCTTCCCAAGCTCCCTTTATTCTACTCCATTTTTCATCATCATATCCTCTTTATCCTCCATTTCCCCCTATTGCACACCTTTTTCGGATATCCATGTTAAATTTTATCTTTCTTCCATTCCGACGCCATGCACATCTGTCCCCCACTTTCCTTTCTCAAGTGCCATTTTTCTTTCTCCTACGGTTTTTATATAACTTCTCCTTTTTATTCTTTTTCCTAGTCCTCCTTTTCCTCTCTCTCCATTATTCAGGATCAGATCATCTCCTTTTTTATTATGTCCGTCTTAAACGCATCATCTTGATATTTTATCCTGATCCTATTTTTCACTCCAATTTATATCTCCCCTCGAATCGGGATACCTTTTATTTTTACGTATAACCTTCATCTGTCTCCGTGATTTTCCGTTTCTTTCCCCTATCAATCCTCGCTCACTAACCTTTTATTATTCCACCTTTTTTCTCTCAAAATATCTTTTTCCTTCACTCTCTCTCTCTATAATTACCATTTTAGTTGCCTGCCAGACATTTATTTTAAAATTTCTACATTTCCGAGACCTTTTCCCCGCTTATCTTAACTTTCACTCTTTCGTTTCGAAGATAACCTTAGCTCCGTTCACGCATCCCTCTCTTTTATCATATCTGTCTAGCTCCACTTTATATTTACGGGCTCAATTTAATTCAGAACGTTGTACAATGGAGTTTCGATTATCCGAAATTTAATTATCCGGATGCCCAACAATCCGGACGTCATTTACGAAAGAATTACAATACATAAATTACAGTAAATTTTCTGAGTCTAATAAATAAGAAGGATCATGAAAACATCAAATAAAAAACTGGATGATTTTTAGAACGGAAGTTAACCCTTCCGCGTCCGGGCTATACTATTCGATTCTTTCTACTCGCGCAGAATAAACAATTGTCTTAAAGTATTCATTAATTTGCGTAAGAGTATGTGATTTCATTTTGGCGCTTATATTGATAACGTTTTAGAATATAATCTCGAAAAATACGTCATCTAATTTATCATATTCGGCATTAGATTTTTTACATGTCCGTTTATCCTGATTTTCGTATCACCCTTGGTCATAGTTAGAATAGTCGGCGAGCTTCTGCATATGATTTTATCGATACGGCCGCAGAATTCCTATTACCACAACGTCCTCATCGGAAACAAACAGGGTCCCATTGAAGAAGTTGAGACCCGACTTCGAATTCCGGTCGAATTAAAAATTTTTCCCTTTATAAGTTAACAAAAATATTTTCTTACAACTTATTCTAAGACGTCCTTGATTTTAACCGATTTCGGATCGTAAATGCACCGGCGTTCCTGTGCGTGGATTTGGTTTCTTGACGAGGAAAACGGAGAACCTACAAATGCTCTCATTACAAAAGCCAGGAGTGATTCATTATGGAGGGTATATTTTTTAACGATAGAGCGAGGTTTTATACCATCATTGGTATTGGTATTGGTCTTGGGAAATCGCGGTTGACGCCCTGGAATTATATTCTCGCTAAAGTGAAATAGTAAAGGGCTTTGTTCAAGATTCTGGGAATTTTTATTCTAAGAAACTTGTCCAATTTTATTTCTCACTATCCTCTGTCCGCCTCGGTGACCATTTACTCCTGCTTCTTATACCAGCCTACTAGTATCACTCTCCCTATATATATATATATATATATACACGTCTATATATAAACAGTGTGGATGAACGCGATTTAATCAAAGAAGTTTGCAGTTTGAAAAACTACCAGCCTTCGAAAAAAGTGTATAAATTACGCAGAAAGAAACATTGGAATTTATTCCTAATATGGAAAATTTTCTGATAATTTTCATGACATTTGTCATATCAATTTCAACTGGAGAGCGTTCTTTTGGTAAATTGAAATTGATCAAAAATTACATACGGTCATCAATGAACTAAGAAAGACTTTTTGATCTAGCCATCTTATCTATTGAATAAACTGTTAAAAACATAGATATCAATGACATAATCAATGTTTGCTAGTAATGTCTGAAAAATAACTCTTAAAAGAGATAATTGTTTATTTCAGTTAAATACCTCTTTAAAAATATGCACTTATCATTTTATTAGATCATTTTTGGGCGCCAAAAACTCCTCTGCCCAGGGTGCCAAAAGTGGTCACTACGGCTCTGTGTATATGTATACTATGTGTGTGTGTGTGTATATATATACTTTGCCTTTAAATCTCTTTATTCTCCATAAAAAACCCTCGTATTCCGCAGGGTTTATTTCCTTCCCATTCTGCTAAAACCGCCATCCCTCTCTCGCTCACAGATATCTATAATTCTCTTTCGTTTCACCGACTTCATATCTCTCTCCCTCTTTCCTTTGTTTGCCTTTACCCATATCCTTCCCTCTGCTGCTTACCACCCCTCCTCCTCCTCCACCTTTTGGACAACCATAGCTTATCTACTTTGCTCTCTCTCTTTCTCCATTTCTCAAATATGTTTCCTCCTCTTAATCCCTCGTCGACTTCCCATCTTATCCTCTTTTTCTCTCTCTCTCTGCGAGGTTTTTTTTTACTAGGTTTCCCACGTCAGGTCTTTCCTAGGTTTTTACCACAAATACTTTGTCTTTGTTTCAGAAGTTTCCGAATCTGTAATCGGATTTCTTAATTGTGTTTCTTTTGTTTAGTTTCAGGTTTTTGTTTTCTGCCAATGTGTTTTTATGTATATATGTTATTATTTTTTATTCCCATTTGTAATTACTAACGTAGGATTAAATGTAAGTAGGGACTATATAGACTCAGTTTCGCCCTCAATAAAGTCGTTTGTCTGTCTGTCTGTCTCTCTGCTCTCCTCTACCACTTCATTTCCTCTCTCCTACACGTCTTCTTTCCTCGTTTTTATCTCCCCTTCCCTTTTTCTACGGCCTTCCTTTCTCTTTCTCTCTCTTTCTATATCTGCTCCACTGCGACCACTCCATGAAATATTTTCGTTCTGGTTGAGTTACCACATTCTTTTCTCTCCACCCGCTATTTCACCCCAGTTCCACCCGCTATTTCACTCCAGTTCATCTCCACCCGTGGAGAACTCCTCCTTGAACCGACGCCAATTTTTCCCCAGTCACCATTCTTCCCCTCTCAACTACACTCTCACTTTTTCTCTCGCACATAAAAACGCTCGCCAAATTCATTCTTTGGCACTTTTTAAACCTATCCGGGAGTTAATATTCTCAATCGTTCTCACTCTCTCTTTCCCCTTGATCTGATTCGCACCTCCGCCGTTCCATAAATCAGCCGATTTTATTTTATTTTTTGCGCACTTTGAGTTTCGTCCAAAAAAAATTTCCTACTTTCTTTCGTTAAGCCCATTGTTGGTGAGAGCTAACGGTTTCCTATCCAGTTCCCGCGAACTGCGACCGTAAGAATCAGGCTTGTTTCCATTATATTTATGGGGGTAATTATCCCAGATTTCGGGTGGTGTCCTCACGCGGAAGTGATTACCTTTAAATTTTTGAAGTTCTCATCCGCAGGTCGTGGAACGGAAATTCTTGAATTACCCCGTTTCGGATAAACTTTGACGGGTTTATGTTGGATTATAGGCCCCCCAATTCAAGTTTAGAAATTATTCATAATCTCGAGAAACAAGTAGCAACGCTAATATAAAAAAATAACGAGAGGGCCATTTAATTGGAGGAGACTTCAACTTATCTTCAATAGACTGGAACCATAATTTCTTTGATCCCGGTGGTAGAGAGCGTGAATCATGCGAAGCACTTATAGAAACCTTCGTTAAACACTCGTTGTGTCAGCTAATAAGATGCCCCACGAGATCGAAAAATATATTAGATTTACTCGTTACAAACAACCCTGAGCGTATGAACAAGCTTTCCATAGAGGAAGGAATAAGCGATCATAATGCCGTGTACATAGAATTTAAGCTAAAAGTGGAGAAACAAGTTAAGGCTAGAAGACGCGTATATATGTACGCCAAAGGCGATTTCTCGAAATTTAGGTCTTTTTTACAGACACAATTCCCAAATTTCTGCGAAGCATCAGTCGACGATAGTACAGAGGAATCATGGTGCATGTTCAGCGATATGATGCGAGTGTGTACGGATAAATTCATTCCACATAAACTTAAACGTGATGATGCGGAACCAAGATGGTGTAACCAGGAAGTTTAGATGCACTCTTAGACGGCAAAGAAAACTTCACGCTCGCTTAAATACTAATTCATCAAAAATAACAGAGGAACAGAGGTCAATGATACGGCATCAATATAGAGAGGCGCGGTCAAGAGCTAGAGTAACAATGCGAGAAGCTTTTAATGATTACAAAAAGAAAGTTTTGCATAATAATTTGAAAGAAAATCCGAAAGCATTTAGATCGTACGTTAGAGGCGTTCATGGTAGAGGTCCCACCATAGTGTCACTGAGAACGTAGGCAGGTGATGTAGTACACGAAAGCGCGGAAAAAGCGAATTTGTTAAATGAACACTTTCAGAAAGCGTTTACTTTGAGGAACAACGAATTTGAGGAACCAACTTTGAATGATGAGGGATATTCGATGGAAGATTTGATATTCTCTGAAACAGGTATCGCGCACCAACTAGAGTCGATTAAGGAAAATAAGTCTGCCGGACCGGAGGACATACCCGCGCGTCTTAAAAGAGCTAGCCTAGGTAATCGCACCTTACTTGAAAATAATATTCCAAAAAACCGTGGCACATGGTACCGTTCCGAAAGACTGGAAACTAGCATACGTAACGCGCATCCGCAAAGGCGGTGATAAAGAGAACCACGAAAATTATAGACCGATTTCTTTGACATCATTATCGTGTAAGATTCTAGAACATATAATCGTTAGCTCTGTTCTGCGTTATTTAGATGGTCGTTCTTCACTAAGCAAAAACCAACAGGGGTTTCGGAAAGGTAGGTCATGCGAAATTTGTTGCAATGCGGAGAGAAAAACACTCAGGTTGATGCCATTTTCATTGATTTAAAAAAATCGTTTGATAAAGTACCCCATAATAAATTAATATGAAAACTAGGAAAGTACGGCATAAACCCAAATATCGTGAGTTGGGTAAAAGACTTCCTCTCCAACAGAAAACAGACAGTAGTTATTGATGGGAAATCTTCATACCCGGTAAAAGTCGCATCAGGTGTTTCACAGGGAAGTGTCATAGGCCCACTGCTATTCCTGTTATATAGATATAAACGACATCTGCTCGGTAGTTCGCTGCAAAATAAGACTTTTTGCAGATGACACCGTTTTATATGAGGAGATAATGAGGCAGGGTGACCAAACATCGCTCCAGGAAGATTTAAGCGCCCTTTCAGCATGGTGTCAAGGTTGGAAAATCGAAATTAATCACAGCAAATGTTTCCTATTGAGTTTCTGGAAGAGTAAGAACAATGAATTAGATTCGGAGTACAGAATTGATAGATTGAATATCCAATTTGCGGATTACGTTAAATATTTAGGAGTCACCATTTGTCGTGATCTATCGTGGAATATGCATATTCGAAGGATCGTAGGCGCAGCTAATAAGAAATTGGGCTTCATAGGCAGAATAGTAAGAAGTAGCACAGAACAGGTACGAGGAACGTGTTATTTATCATTGGTCAGATCTCAGGTCGAATACGCTTCCAGCATATGGGATCCATACGAAAAGAGACAGATACTTGAGTGAGAACGAATCCAACGCAGAGCAGCCAGATTCGTTAAGCAAAAATTAAGCGTTACATCAATCTTGAAGGAGTTGAATAGGATATCGCCAGAGGTCCGCAGAATTAGCGCTAGGTTGAGGCTTCTGGAGAAATTTATGTCGGAAGTTCTCTCAGAGGAGGTCTCAAGAATATTAGAGGTACCCATGTACATGGGCAGGCAGGATCACGAGGATAAAATACGAGAGATCGATTGTAGGACCGAGCGATATCAGGGCTCGTTTTTCCCAAGGACCATACGGGATCATAATAGGAGAGTGATCCCCACGAGGGATGTTATTAGGTAGGTTTTGGTGCGCTGCACTCCCTGCCACCCACCAGTCTGGTGATTTGCAGGATATTATGTAGATGTAGAGATTATCCGGTAATCGTTCTTTAGAGCACCTGGACATTGTTCATTTCAGTCGGCATTCGTAAAATATGTTTTTGATTCAAAGTAAAAGACATACCTAAATCAAGTAAAATCAACGTCCATGTTTACTATCAGCGGTTTGGTTTTAAGTTACACTATCAATGATTTGATTCGAATCGATTATCTGTAATATATTTTGAAGCGTGTGTTTGTTCATGGAACTCCTAAATGATAAAAGCTAGAATAACCAAATTTGGTACGATTCTTCCTTGCGTCCTAACTTAGTGAATGGTCAAAGTTTGGTCAACCGGGATTAATCAATGCTGCCGATATAGGAGATTAACATTTTTCCATAAGATAACACGTGTGAATCGATTTCTTGACTTGCAAGGTATTCTTCCTTCAAGCATTAAAATATGTAAATATAGACCGATTTTTTTTTCATTTTTGCTTTTTTCGACGAATAAAACTCTATACTATCTTATTCCTGTGAAGTTTACATGTTACACGGTCGAAGTTTTCAGAAATACGCTATTTGTTTCGAAATTTCGTACCCCTCCCGGGCGTTGCCAAGGCGGCCGTCATTGTTACCTCCGATTCAGTTAGCTTCAATGAAGCTTATAAATAGAGGAAAGTTTAGCGTTATTCGATTCGCACATTTGTTTAAGCAACGAAACGATCGATGTTTATGGATAACAACGTTCATAGATACTGATTATTATTCAGGAAGCGTTTATTGATGAAAGTAATTGAACCTTCTTTCGTCTATTGAATACTGGAATCTTGCATTTTTTGTAAGTAAAATAATTATATTCTACAATTTAAACATTTCATAGGCATAATTACACAAGAAATGAAGCTGGATTTGACGAAAGTGATATATATAATAGGAAATACAATTATCGTTATATTTGAATGTAGTACGTTCGGAAACGGATTGTTACAAGCAAATATGATTAATTGTTAAGAAAAGCTAATTGTAATTTAAAAAGTATCTACTATATAGGTATTTTAAAGAGTTTGTATGTTGTGCTGTAGTAGCTTCACTAAATCCGTTGGAATTCAACGGGAGATTCTGCTAGTACAAAATATATTAAAAAACTGATTCATCTCTATTGCTTTAAAATTACTTTCCTACAGCTGAACATGGCCCGCGAGCAGACATACTATCTCCCGACTCGGGGGAAATCAATTTCGCAGGACCTCGTCCCCACATTTCTTTCACTTTCTCCTTTCACTAACGGCAACTTTGGCATCGAGAGTTTATTAGAGCGGCTTATATCGCGACGGAAACTACCGGGATTAATCCCGATTCCATATAACTCAGGTTTACGGTTTTCATCCCCTCAACACCATCGATCACCTCCATTGGTTTACTTTGGCGATTAATAGCGTCGCTGATGATGACGTCAGCGACGTAGGAAAAAAAACCGTGACGAAATCCACTCATGAAACCCCACCGTCCCCGTTTTATTATTCTTTTTGTGCCGGTAATCCCTCGCATATCTCCTCGGTAATCATTATATATCTCCCAGTGTTTGCTAGACGTGTCTAACAATGTTGGCAGAGGGCACGATTTTTTTTTTAAATAAAAAGAATAAATTCCCGGGTTGGAGATAATGGAATTTGGTCAGAATTAATGCATTTTGCCCCTCGTAATCTCTCCTGAGCAATCTTCGAGATCAAAGAGAGAGAGAGAAAGAGAGAGAAAGAGAGAGAGAGGTATTGTGAAGGAGTTGGTGAAGAGAGCGCAAATTGGAATCCCGCCAAGCTGAGACAGGCGAAGAAGAATCGATCAAAAAAAGGACATGGAAAAGGCGGGAGCTTTACACTTTGTGCCGGTGGAAGAATATCATTAACGTGACCTCGGTTTCTGCTCCCAAAAATGTTTTGGATTTGCGAAACGTTGTACGCGATGGAAGGGATTCGATGCCGTTGTAGCGTTAGGTACCGTAAAACGTTCTGCGTAAATAAATCCGACCACGGGTCCGTCTGATCCTTGACCCAGTGATTATAATTAATACGAAATATTCGGATCCGTTCCTCGGAAATGGAGGAAAGGATTGATGATATTATTTCCTACGGTTTAATCCCATGCATCGATTTCGTATTTTAGGTGTGGGAGTCCGCGCATCATACCGGTATGGAATTAATAGCCGAGAATATGAAACTTGGAAGTTGTTCGATATAAGCGTGAAAGAAACGGGGAAAATATGAAATTTTGAAATGTGGAATAGCCCCAAATTAATTAATTTCTAGGATAAAAATTTTCCGATAAGAAATAAATTGCGTCGCCTCGTATTTATATCCATAACATTGATTTTTTCTTTCTCCATACGTAGTAATGGGAAAGTATTGTATTCATGAAAAAAATCGACTTCGAGATTTCAACGGAAATACATGTTTTGAGGTCCCTAGAACACGTTTAGACTATTTTCGGAATGATGTCTGTGTGTGTATGTTATTGTGGGCGCTCTAACTCAAAAAGTACATGCCATATCGTTACCAAACTTCATATATAACACTTGAACATGAGCACAAAGAACTGATTAGTTTTTGGACAATAACGGATAAACGGAAGTCGAGGTTTATTCTAAACCCGATTCGGTTTTTGCGATATTTCTTCGTTAAAACATCATTATTGTATATACAATTCTAAACAAAAGTTATAGAGAATGTAATTTCCTACAGTTTTCATTTGAAACAATTTTCTATAGGAGTTATTGTTTAGGAGTTATTTATAAATAACCGGTTTTTCGGTTTCCGTTAAATATCTCCTTAACAACATCGTTACTGGTAATCTTCGTAAGAACCAAAGTTGTAGAGAATAATATTTCTTCCAAGTTTTGTTTGAAACTAATTTTCGTAGAACCAACCATTTCGGGTATATTTCGCTTTTCTTAATACCAGCCTACAGCGCCAACACCATGTAGCGGTGAATTCTGTAAACATTCAAAATATACGTAATTTACGGCAACAAGGACGTGTCTTCTTTTACGATACGAAATAATAATTTTGCCTCTTAATATTATTCATAATAATTTAAATATCTATACCCCAAATATGGAGAAAGTCATGTGTTGACCACATCAGATTTTTTATAGTTAGAATGAAGAACTCGAGTCTAAGAAAGTTTTAAGTCGAAATCATACCGTTACCTTTACCACGAATCAATAAAACTTTTAAAAACAAATCAAGTTAATTTTTCTACTTCGATTTTGTTAAGTCTTACGGACGCGGAAAAAAGAACATCTCGAAATAACTTCAGGAAAAGGTCGAAGGGCGTCAACGAATCGCCGCCCTTCATATTTCCTATCTCTTTTCACGCCCATCTCCCTCCACTCGCCCACTTCTTCACAACTCCACTTTATTTCTCTCATCATTGTTTGTAAGCCTCACCAATGTTTATTCACTCAATTCTCTTTCAGCTGCCTCTGTTGTTTCCCCTCCTTTAGTTATATCTCTCATAAAATCACATCGCTTGTTCCATTTACCCTTCTCTCATCGGCTTGTGTCCATATTTTCAACGTTTTATTATGACGGCCTTTGTTGGCCCAATGAAGATAAAAGGTCTAACGGTTTTTTTTCGTACGAATCCAGCGTATTAGAGGTATATATATATATATGTTTTTCGTGTGTCTTCAGCACCCCCAGCAGCTCTCAAATTTAGGTAAGTGTCCACTGGGCTCCCTCCAACACCTTTTGCCACCTTTATTATTACATTTCCTTTTCTTTAAGTATATATATATATCCATCCATCCTTTAGATAGATGGAAGAAAGAAAATTGGTAAGACGGTTTTTAGGGCATTTTCGTTAATCAATTTAGCGACATCCTGATTTCGTCGTTATCAAAGGATTCGGATTATAAAAAATGGTCCAATAAAGTGATGACAAATATTCTATTAATTTACGGCTTATGTTTCCAGTCATCTTTCTCCCCTTATTCCATCCATCCCCTACTTCTCTTATTCGTTTAGGAACCGCCTCTAGATTCGTTTTAATCATTTTAAATTTCAACCCAACCCATTTAACCCTTTTTTAAAAATCTGTTCATTTTCCCTCCGCTGACGTTATTTTGCCTCCGTTCTGGGTCTTGGAATCGCCGTCTTTTCCATTTTGACTAACCGTTTAATCGCGTTTCTTTCCTTACTTTTCGTTTCATCACTGAGTTCCTAATGGAGTGATGTAATGGCCAGTGACGTTTCCGAAATTGAACGCGGAAAAATCTCATTACTCAATTCCTGGGATTGCTTTTCGCGGAAAATCCTAAAGATGTCCTTTCCTTCTCACTCTATCTCAGTTTATGTCCGATTATATATTTTCCGTATTTCATCCCCTTCTCTATCCTATTTATTTTTATATTTTTCTTCTCGAACCGTGATTATTTGCCCTTATCTTATTTCATATCTACGACTTTCGTTGCGAAACTTTCGCGCATTCATCCCATTTGACTACGAAATCGGTTGCACGCAATGTGTCAATTCGTCAGGTATCCTACATTCACGGATACCGGTAGTTTATTTGTTAAGTCGTTTTCTTTCTGCAATTTGTTAAAACGAATCAGGTATATATTTTATTTAATTTATGGTCAGAGCAAATTAACGGTGCTCACTTGATATAGGTACTATAAAATAAGCCGGTGCTCCTTACTGATAAGTTTGGAAACCCCCGACAAATTAACATGCTAAGTTTCATGCTACATGAATAATTTTTCTTTAACATATTTATATTTATTGAATATTTATGCTTGAGTTTAATAATCCACAAATTTAAATTATTTAAGGACGAAAAAATTAATTAATAAAAACACAAAAGTAAGTTCAAAAAATTTGGGCGCTGGATGTTCATCGCATTTTTTCATCCTTTTTCCTTCTCCTTCATTCATCTCAAACGTTATTTTGAAAATCAATCCCTCGAACTTGTCTCCTGTCCTATATATTCACGCACTTTTATCCCTCCATGCCGTACCTTGTCCTCACTCCATCCTCACGTACGTCGTCGCTTTTTTTCACTCCGCTGCTTCCTTGCTTTTCATCCTTCGTCAACTTCCTCGCATCGCACCCCCTCTCTCCCTCCCCTCTCTCCCTCCTCTCTCCCTCCCCTCTCTCCATCCCTCCCCTCTCCCCCCTCTCCCTCCCCTCTCTCCATCCCTCCCCTCTCCCTCCTCTCTTTCCCCCCTATCTCTCTCCCTCACCCTCTCATAATTCACAACGACCCCGTATCCCTCCCTTACTTTATCTGCTCTCAATTTTGAGCGGTTTCCCTAGGATTCTCCTCAATCAATTTTTATCAGTCACCCCCCTCTCACCCTCTTCCTTAAGAGTTTACACCGGACTCATCCCCACCTTCAATCCTCTCGAACGAAGCTCCCTCATGCGAGATAATGCTCCTTACAGAAACCCCGCCTACATCTCTCCTCCTCCATTCCTCTCCCTACACACACACACATCCGGAAAAGCCGCCAAGCCAAATTCCCACCTCCATACTCTCTCCAATTTATCTCCCATCTCGCTTTAAAACCTCCTTCCCTCCCTATCTCTCTCTCTCCCTCCCTATCTCTCTCTCTCTCCCTCCCTCCCTATCTCTCTCTCTCTCTCCCCCTCCCTCTCTCTCTCCTTGTTCCATCAATTGAGGGGGGGACATCCCTGAAGTCAACATTGATTCAGGTTATGGAGTGGCGCCTCGTAAGTGGGTACCGAGTTTGGTGGAGGAGGAGGGGGAGAGTGGTTATTCGTTTGCTGAGGAATAGGAGGAGTAGGAGGAGGAGGAAGTGGGGGTAGGGAGAGGGATCTGAAGGCCGAATCGGTCGGAGGAGAAGGGGGCGGCGGCAGAGTATTAGGAAAATGCGGGTGGAGGGAGAGTGATAAGGGGGTGGGAGGAGGAAGGTGAATTAGGATTAGGTTAGGAGCAGGAAATGATGAAGGAGCGAGAAGTTGGAGAGGACCGAATTTCACCACCGGGGTATCTCTCCTTCAATGTCCGCTGAGATGCAACAAAAAGTCCGATTGGAGCGGTCGGGTCTGTGTATTCTTTCTCTCTATCTCTCTTATGTCTTGGATCCTTCCTCCATTACAGTTTTTTCTCTTTGTCTCTCAAATCCTCTCTCTCTCTCTCCTTCTGCGGTCTCATAACCTAATTTCACTCATCCAATTCCTAGAGGAGAAGGGCTAAGATCTTTCTTAGTTCTTTAAAAATAAAACCGGTCGTGACCCATGGTGAAGCTAAGTCCATTCCAATTTTAAAATCCATTTAATCGCCACACTTCAACTGGAAGAAAAGAAAACCTTTTTCAGAAACCACGAGAGAGGAGGAATTTCAAAGCACGTATTTCGGTACCTATGCTACCAACAGTAAATGGAACACTAAAACAACAGACATCTATATCCCAGTAAATGAGGTTTAGGTCCTTTTAATCATACGGTTTTTTCTCGCGTGTTGTTCGTAAGATTTTAACTACTTATTCCGTATGCTGCAGCAGTTCGATTTGTTTTTGGCTCTTATTTTACCCATGAATTTTAAAATTTAGGCTTTATTCTTATTTGTACTCCAACCAAAACAAGTTAATATAACACGGAAGAAAAATAATGAATTTTAATCATTGTATTTGCCACAAATTAGACATAAATACTTATAGTATAATTGTAGCGTAGGAAATCCAATAACACGCACGTCTCACGAAAAATTCTCAGAGAATAATGAAAAAATTGGATTTCGCAATATATAGTACTGATTAAAATTATTCATCGTTACTCGTTATTAAAATCTACAAAACATTATCATTTGCAACGTATACAAGTGATGGAATTCTGAGTAAATGAAAAAAAACTCATAATTCTTCACATGATAAAGGATCGATTAATGAAATGTACTCTGAAGCGATGTAAATTTCTCTCTAGGGTTTTATATAACCTTGTCCGCGGCGTCCATTTTTCACGCGTTTCGCGATGCAAGGCTGATGAATCACCCTAGTCTGACAAGATCGTCCTCGGGTCAGACACAGGGATCGGTTATTTATTAGGTAGCTCACTGTCACGGCCGTCGCTGATGCAAATGATAAATGAAGAGGAGAACTCCCTCTTTAAGCTTCGAGCATCTCGCGGACGACTTATCTCTTTGAAAATCTCGCAAACTGCAACTCTTGCGATATTAAGTCCACCCCGCTTAATGAATCCAATTATTTTTCCTCGCTGCTCGCCGCGCTAAAAAAAACAAAACAACGCGAAATACGAACCGCAATGCAGAAAAACGCCGTTCGGAGAAGTATTCCGCGAATTAATTCGTAGCCCGTCCGAGGGAGGGAGGGAAAAGAAATTCCAACAAACCAAAACCACTCCACGACCGTTATTTACTTCAGGGATGGGTGAAACGAATCGCATTCCTTTTATTTCGTGGCAGCGATACCGCGAAAGTAGAATGCGCGAAGAAGAAACGTCCCAAAAGTGTTCCACCCTTAAATGAGAATAAATTCATCGCATGACTGAGAAACGTTTTTATTTTTATTTTTTCGCGACCTAGGAAAGGACGAGTTCTTAAAATTCTCGAAATAAAAGGAGCGCCCTCTTGTCTGAAAGTGAGAGAGGAGTTGCGACGATATATATATATATATATGTATGTATGTATGTATGTATACTACATGGAAAGAGGAATGTCAGGGTGGGAAAAGAGAGCGCGAGAGATCCCAAGGAAGTGGCGAAGATGGGAATGAGATTGATTAATGAAATGCATTCCGAGAGAGAGGACAGCACCCCGTGACATACAGACGGGGATGGGTTGATTCGCGGAGGGGGGAGGGGGGGTGGGCGTTTCACTTGCTTTCCACGAGGTCGCGGTGGTGGTGGAGGCGGAAGAAAAAGAATGGGAGTTTTGGTGGGCGAGTTTTGTGATTGTTTGATACGTATCCAATTCCCCCCACCCCCTCCCCCTCCTCTCCCCTCCTCTCTTCCCCCCTCCCCTATACCCTTCGTTTTCCAGCTCATCCTCACCCTTCCAGTCTCGAGGCTTTGAAAGGGGACTAAGGTACTACGTGTGAGGTTTTTTGCGATCCCATGTGTCGTTCGGAGATATCTCTCCTTCGTTGGAAATGAAAAAGAGAGGACGAGAGAGAGGGAGAGAGTGAGAGAGATAGGGAAGGGGGAAGGGTAGGGAGTGTAGGAGGTCGAGGATTGAGGGAACAATTCGAGGTGTTAAGAGGATACAACCTTTTTTTTCTACTGCAGTCCCTTCTACCGTGGTCTTTAGTCCCTCGCCCACGGCACACATACTCGCAACAATTGGCCTGAGACGACGAAAGAGTTCGCTCCCCCTTTATTTTTCTCCTGGTGGAGTATGTGGTTTAGCCAAGCAAACCGATGGAAGGGGAGAGATGTTCATTTTTTTACGTTTCTCCTCGCGATTCGAGTGGGAGTGGAAAATGTTTTCTTCGGTCCTTTGTCGTTTCCTGCTCCCAGGGTAAAAAAATAATGAAAATATATACCTTTCGGAGACAAAAAGAAAGGAGAGAGAGAGAGAGAAGGGAAAAGTGAGAAACAATTGAAGGTCTGGAGGAGCCGTGGGAGTCCTTTGTTTGCTCGCGTTGTTATCTCGTGGAAAAAAGCAGAAAAGATAAGTAAACGTCAATTTCGGAATTTTTCCTCGATAAATAAGAGACTCGGATGAAATAAGTGAAAAGACGGAGGAGAATTGGACCTTAAGGTTAAAGATGTAGGTGACATCTTCAACATAATCGAAGAAATCGTTCTAATTTGTTTGCTTCCAGTTTGATAAAGATAGGGAATATGATTCCGTGGAATAAACGAAAGTAGAGGAAAATCGCCATCTTGTTATCTCGAAGTGAAAAGGAAGGAATGAGATTTCCCTCATGCCGGAAATATCCTATTTATTGTGTGAAGGTTTCCGAAATGAACAAATATATATTATTTATCAAAAGTTTCATTTGAGATTCATACTATTTTTTTATTCAATGATTAGCTATACTCGAAATAAAAAGCGTAAGTATAACTTTTAGCGTTTAGTTTCATGTTCTTTCAATTTCTCAAAGTCCGTCGTTTAGATGAATTTTATCGTATTTTTATCCGTGGTTTCAAGGAAGGCATGTACTTTTTTCCATTGTATGATCTATTTTGCGTCATCTCTATTTAGCATCGGACATCCTCATGAATAGCCCGTGGATTACATACAGGCGTGATGTTTGTGGAGTCCCGTATAAAAATTCACCCGACGTAGAATAGGCGGAGTGGTTGTCATCGATTCGTTATACCACAGTATGAAAAAAAACCATCCTTTAATCCAGAAACTAAGTCTCTCTCTCTACCTCCGTGAAAGACCTCAACCCCAGTTTTACTCCGTCGAAATTATCCCGTGGTTGTGTTTCGTAACCCGCAGGAAAGCGCCAGCCTCGCCACGTCCAACGGTTGCTCGTCCGTCGCTAGGCCTCTTGTTACGTTCAAAGCGGTGCATGCTAGTGGCAATGAACACAAGTGTCGGTATCGGTCTTGGCTCTCCGCCACCACACGCCAAAGTCCTGCCAGGAACAGGCCGACGTCACGTTGCACTCGCGACGAAAAAAGGCGGAAGGGAGCCGGGTTTCGCCGCGTCGGTTGAAAATCTGATCGCTTGATAGCGCGAACCGCCTCTCCTCGATTCGAAAGGATTTTAAAAAAAACCTTTTGTCTCGCATAGAAAAGGTTTCACTTGCTGACGAGGAATGTGGCACGGTTATAACAGATCGTGGTCAAAAGATCAGGATTGGCGCTGATTTGTCTTCATCATAACATTGTGGTGTGTTTTTGTCAAATAGCGATTAAACTATTCCGGCTAAAAAAAATTTACGAGGACAGCCCGACGCAGAGCATAACGCACGTTGGAATTTATCCAGGGACTTTTGATAATCCAAAGGATTTAAGCGCAATGTTTTAAAATTTGATTGCGATAAAAGAGATCGACACACTTGCTGGTTCTCCTCGAGGTTAGGGAGGCACATTAACGGGTTAGCTACGCAGCCCACGAAGTGTGTAGGCGTATGTGGATCTACTAAGGAGCACTAAAAGTACCAGTTTTCATTTATGTTTATACATATAATTACAAAGTAATATTTTATATTTAGTCGAGATATAAAATACGACAGTGAAGAATTTACTTCTGGTAATTACATGTTATTTTTTCGTTCATTTATTTATTGCTCTAGAAGGGGATTCCATCCTTAATCATTGCGCCAAGATCCACGTCACTACGTACGTATTTACCATGTCATCTATGCGTATCTACTATGTCATCTATGCCAGTGTTTCTCAAACTATGGGCCGCATTTTAGATGCTAGGTAAAATGCCAAAATATAAAATATTCACCAATAAAAAAATTTCATCAGGAAACTTTAGGAAATGCAATGTGATAAAAAATTATTAACAGTTATATAAAATAAAGGAATCTGTACTAAAGTTTATTATTTTTACTATTTTCAAAACTAAAGTGGCCGCATAACATTCAAGGGGGCTGCGACAGTTGAAAGTTTGAGAACCGCAGAATCTCCGCGATGGAAGTTTTTAGAAGAATACGCAAGTAAATATGTTCCTGTAAGCAGCATCGAAAAAATCACCGTTTATCTCCTGTGGGTTACTCAGTTCGAACTTGAAGGAAGTGTAAATAAAAGTGACTAATGTTCGGAAATTCCAGTGGTTAAAGAGAGCGTGATGGTTTAAAAAGCCGATAAAAATATCGTTATCGAAGTAAAATGGAGTTTAACGACTTTAAAGTGCAATTATATATATATGAATATGTCGCTGTTGTCTCTCAGCTCCTAAAAATTAGGCTATCAACATCTAAGCATTGCCGTTTATAACCAAAGTGGGAACATTACAAGAGCATGACAGATTTTTTTGTAACGGATATAACGAGAAAATATAAGCAGAGCGGAGGAGCATTTCCCGGAAGAATTTACGAGGATCTATTAAAAAGTTCCAAGCTTCAATCTCGGATGAACGTGCAATAAAACAGACACTTAACTCCATCGCCTTTATATTATCGCTACCAGTTCGCGATAAGTTAATCCCGCCGTATTTTAAGAGCTAGTTCTTTGAAAATACTTTTCAGATAATCGCTGAGGAAACCCGATCCATTCTCGCCACCGAAATGGAGCATACATTTATTTTCTCCGCGTACCATGCAGTTACCCCTATGTTATCCTATTGCGACGTTTTTGTGGCCGATTTAACAGCCTTGGCCGCGTTATTGCTTGTAATTCCGTGGCTAATGGGCTGCAATTAAATGGCGGGTAAGTGCGAGCACGCTCTACGAGACCTAATTATTATCCTCTGCATATTGGGCGTTAAATCTCTCTTCCCAACACTTGTCACACTGTGTTCGACAAACGTCGCCACAGATCTTAATCGTCGCCTTCCACAGCTCTAAATGGGTCCTTGTAAACCATATGAATTTACAGGCAACACGTTTAATTAAGAATTAAGTTATTATAGAAGAACGAATGCATCACAGCGCAAGTTTTAATTGGTATACAATAATGTTATAATCTTTCACGTTTCTTTCAGTTAATGTGAAGATAATGAGTATTGTTGGATAGAAATTATAGTCATTGCGCTGAAATATGCGTGCATACTACTTGAATTGAAAAGGCTTGGCCACTACGCGTCATATATAACCGTAAATAATTATCCTACGGTTAAAGGAAAAAAATTGCATTTAGTCTTCAGGGATAATGTATTTGGGGTGCTACAGAACCACTTAAAGTACTCTGCCCCATTAGGCTATAAGAAATTTTTAATGCGCCGCAACATTTTGGAAGTTGAAATATGCATTTTCCAATTGAGTAATGCTTTCACATAGAATTGACTTAAGCTTTCAACTACTCCGGATGAAGGAATCCTAATTTTAATGTATGTACTTGAGTTTTATTGCGTCGAAAAATTGAACACTAATCATAGCCTTAGACGACGCTTATCGATAACAGAATTGAAAACATTTTCGCTCCAAAATGGCCAAACCCATGACCGAGAAAAAAGTTTCAGCAATATATTAATTTATATATATATATATACACTACGGAAGAGGAAAGGTAAGTAAGGATATTTAGGGCAACTAGGTGTTGAAGGAAACCCAGTGAACACTTACCGGAAGTAGAGCCGCTGGGGTGTTGGAGAGACACATTTGTAGAGGTTAGACCTTTCGGGATGATCCCTTTGTCAGCACAAGATATATATATATATATATATATATATATGTATGTATCATCATCATAGGTAGTCTGTCCGTTGACAGGTCCGTGATTATTCATGGTTAAACTTGGTTCTCCATATACTCCTATTTTCCGCAGTTTTCTCCATGTCTTGATAGCTCTCTTTCCCTTTCAAGTCGTCTACCAGCTGAAACCTTTTCCTACCTCTTTCTCTTTTTCCATCCAGTTTTCCTTCTAGCACTTCTTTAATCATGCACTCTCTCCTCAGGTAATACCCAATCCAGTTCGCCTTCCTCTTTTTGATAGTCTGTATAATCGCTCGCTTCTCTCCTATTCTTCGTAGTACTTCCTCATTTTTCACCCTATCTTCAGCATTCTTCTCCATGTCCACATTTCGAACCTTTCCAAGTATTTAATATCATTTTTCCTTAGCGTCCATGTTTCTGTCCCATACAAAGCTATACTCCATACAACCTCTTGCGGATTTCTTACTTTATCTATATCTTTTGATCGTGCTTTTTTCCATTCCCGCTTAGCCTTTTTTCCCCGTATCCAGCTCCAACCGAGGACGGATCGCCGTCGCTGAGTCGAACTGACCCTAGATTTATATACCGTCTTGGGTTGGAGCTGGATAGGGAAAAAAAGCAAAGCGGGAATGGAAAAAAGCACGATCAAAAGATATAGAGAAGAGATTAGTATCGCAGAAATAAGTACCGTTCCATTCTCTAGCAAGGATAAAGTGAGACAGAGAGAGAGAGAGAAAAATGAGAGACCACAAAGGGTCCTGCCGTACGAAATTGTCTCCGCGAAACCAACGGGGCGGAATACGGAACGTGAACCCTAAAGAGAGCAGCGCCTCTAGCGACCAGACTGAGAAATAATGGGAGTCTGTCTGAGGGGTTCCCGATCTTCCTCCCCCTTCCCCCCCCCTCCCCCTGTCTCACCTCCCACGCTTTTTTCCATACTGTTTATATATTTTTTTCGAAAGAAAAGGTCACGCAATGACGGCGGCGGGGGTGGTCGTGGGTGGAGGGGAGGAAAGTTTTCGAGAGGGGGGGAGTGGGGGAATGAGATAAGCTGAAGTGAGGGAAGGAGGGAGGAGAAGAGGTCACGGCTTGAAGAGTATTGAGAGGTATAGTTTGGAAGAGGATTGGATGGGAGAGAGAGAAAAGGCGATAAGATGGAGTGGAAATTGAGGAAGTCGAGTAAGTAGACTCGGGAAAGTGGTCGGCCCTTCACGTATAAAAGGTAAACAAAAATATGGGAGGAAATGTATGGGATAAGTGGGCAGAGGCGTAAGGAGGGTTGTGTGATAGGAGGAAGGAGTAAAGAAAGCAAAAGGGGCTGATTATGGTTTTTTTTGAGGGGTTTATGTTTCTATAGGATGCGTTTGATGGATTGGGAATTGATGGAGGGAGGTGGTGGGCGGGAGGAGAAACGTCATCGGATAACGGAAGGGACAGAGATGATAACGCCTAATATATATATATATATATAGAGAGAGAGAGAGAGAGAGGGTGGCGGGGGAAGGTTTAAAAGTTTACGACCTGGAGAAGATGGACAATCTCGGACATGGAAGCTAGTATCTCGGAACAGTAGAAGCTACGGCCATAAAAAAAAGAAGGGTAAACAAATTCACAACCAACTCTCATCTGCACTAAATAGACAATATATAGAATCTTAAACTTAAATTGGCGTCTATGAACGCATACGATATAAGCAAACGAGACGTTAGATTAATACATAAAACGACAAAAAAAACCATCTGAAAAAGCAATAGAAAAAAACAGGCGATGTTGTCAACGGAGGAGAAAAGAAAAGCCAAGCGCGAACAAGCGAGAAAGAAGGTTAAAAAAAAGGGTAAGCGGAGAGAACGCGAGAAAAAGGGAAAGAAAGCGGTCGTGTTTTTTTGTTTTTTTTTAGAGATTACGGCAGACGATTTACCTGGTTTTTTTTTGGTGCAACGCTGCGTCGACATCAGCTAATAATAAAAGAGAATGGATAAAAAAACAGCGAAAAGGACGAACTCTTTTCCTGAAATCGAGAGAATACGGAGAAACACTGTGCGGGAGAGATAAAAAGAGAAGTTAAAAAGTAGCGAGAATGAATTGATATTACGACGGGAGAGAACCGAGGCTTTAAAAAAGACGAAGTATATGCGTGGCGTATATAAAAATAAAAGTCGTGAAAGAGAGAGAGACGGAGGGTAAGTGATAAAATGTAGTTACGCGCAGAATTGCGAAGAGGGAAGCAATGAATGGGATACGACCCAAAGGGTGAAATAAAGAGAGAAAAAGATAAGGGGATAAAAACGTAGAATGGAACAGAGAGAGAGAGAGAGGAGAGATGAGGAGATAGGAAAGTAATCTAAATTAGTACAGTACCGAAGATAGGGTAAGAGGGGAAAATAATGTAAGAGGGCTATGGAAAGGGGTTGAAGAAGAAAGATGAGTAGAGAGTGGGGAAGGAAGGTTGAGGGGGAGAATAAAAGAGGGAGAGGGAGAGAAGAGGAGAGGCAGAGGAAAAGTGGGAGAGGAAGAGACGGGGAGGAAGAGAGGGGGGGAAGAGAGAGGGAGGAAGAGAGGGGGGAAGAGACGGAGAGGAAGAGGAGAGGGAGAGGAAGAGAAGAAGAGGAAGAGCGGGAGATGAATAGAGGGAGATGAATAGAGGAAGAGGAGGAAAGTGAAAGGAAGAGAGGAATACTAATAAAGTATTTGGTGTAGATTTCTGTTTTATGGAGTTCTGTTTATCGCATCCTATGGTGTCTCATTGATGGACTGTGTATTAATGGTAGAGAGAGATAAGAAGAGAGGGAGCGAAAGATAGGGAGAGGAAGAGAGGGAGATAGATAGATAGATAGGGAGATAGATAGATAAACGTCTTTATTATCAGGGCGAACTTGAGACTATAAGATCCCCTCTTCCATTTAACCCTAAAGAGAAAGATAGGGAGAGAGAGTTGGAGAGAAGCCGATGAAAACAGTGGGAGGAATTAAGAGATAGAGAGAAAAGGAAAGTTGAGGATGAAAGGGAATTTCAAAGAGAGATGAATACGTAAAGAGAAAGGGGAAGCGAAAAAAAGGTAAGCAGGAACGGTGTGAAATCGTAAAAGTGACTGAAACGACTGAACCGGGGGTCTTTTTCAGCCAACCGTTTTCCTCAAATGCTTAGGTCAGGGGTCGGCAACCTTTTGTCTAAGAAGAGCCACTTTTTCAAATTATGTATAAAACGCAACATAAGAAGAGCCCCAGTCATTGACGGGGGGGGGGGGGGGGGGGGGGCGATCTCACCTCCTTTACCTTGCTGTTGTTTTACTTTTTGGAATTACTTCTGTAACCAAACGTTTATTCTACGTAATGCGTCCATACGTTTTTAGTTTTCTGCAATTTCTACTAAAATAATTTACGAAGCCAATTTCTTTCTTGGGGGTTTTATCAGGGAGAGTTGCTGTTGGGAGCCGCACGCAAATCCTTAAAGAGCCACTTGCGGCTCAGGAGCCGCAGGTTGCCGACCCCTGGCTTAGGTGATATCTCGCGTAGATGTAGAACATGGCGGGATGTGTAAATGTATCCCTTAAGAGAAAGCTCGGATGGAGAAGGGGAATTATTGAACACGAGGGAAGGGGGAGGGTCTTTGAAGGGACACAGTTGACATAAAGCTCGCGTATTTTGAATTCGGAGAAATCCAAGAAAATTCAGTCACCGTGGGTGAGCCCGCGAGAATTTCGGGTTTTCTTCTAATATTTGTGAGGGGCATAATTTTGGCGCCGGCTATGCATGATATGTTTAAATAATAAGGCTTCAAGGAAGCACTAGACTATGTATGCATTATGAACAGTACTTTTGAGTAGCTCGAACCACTTTGTCACGTTAAACGCGCAAAAGTTCGCCCACTAGAAATATCAAAATTACAGAAAAATTAATTTTTCAGATTTAGATAAAATAAAAGGGTTGCATGGAAACCTAGTTCGAAAAATAGCAAAGGTCACGAAAGTCCTGTTAAAATAAAATCGGGGATAGTTGAAGATTTACTTTTCGATATCTGTATTTTTGCAACTATAGATATAATACTGATCAATTTTGATAAATTTTTTCAGAACAATTTCATCTTACACGATTAAGCAACCAAATTTTTGTAATAAATTTTATGTTGTGTTGTTGAACGAATGTTTCTAAAATTATGTATCGGTCTGATATTGAGACACGCGCGAATGTTTAGAATTAAAAAATGGCGTCGTGCGATAAATTGCATTCATCAGATAAACCAGCGGTATCTATCTGCTCACCATATCGAAGGAAAAAAAAAACTACACGCCAAGGGGCATGAATTAGTTTAGCTGCATTAATCTAGCTCTTTCGTACTGATTAAAGGAAGAATGGGTTCCCTTGAAACCGCATGATTAATTCCCTCCTAGCTAAAATTATAGTAACGGCCAAAATAATATACAGCCCCGATTAAACCTCATTGAATTTATCCTTTTGGATCAAACCAATGCATCTATGATGACAGTTCATCTACTCCGGCTGCTGCATTTAAACGCTTATCGCCAAACATACGCCGATGTCATCTCCCCAACAGGTTCCAGATCACATTCATTTAAATGCCATGCGTTTCTGGGATTCCATTCCACTCTGACTATAATTTAATTAAAGAAATTAAGCAGGCGTTTACGGTTTCAGTCACCGTACAACCGAACCTGTCTTTTTAAAAACTAGATTCCGACGGTTAAAACGTATACCGCGCATTACCGGGACACCGAATAATCTGATTTCTCAATAAGAATTTTGCTATGACGAAAGAAATAATAACGATTCAGTCATTTAGAGAAGAAATTGCGATGTTAGCTGTTATTGAACGTGAAAAGGTGTATAGATATATCCAATGAAAAATTTGTATATATAATCCTTCTAGTTACTAATTCAGGTATCTGCTTATAATGAGTAGCTAGAGGTTCAGTTCGTTACTTTGATGAGTACTCAATTTTAAATTATAGGATTAACAATGACGGTAACTCAGTCACAGAACGGTTGACGAAATAAAATTTCAGCTACAAAGCAGCCGTCGTCAGTGCGGACCCACCGAGAGTCGATTAACGAAGCAACTTCCATCGTCAATAGGATTACAGTCATAATGTGAGCTCGATATATCTGTTTTTATTTAGGTTATTGATATTCATCCACACCCATCCTTTGCACGTCTATAGTTTTATAAGTATACTCCTATCTTGAGCTTTAATCTGATTAATTGGTTCAACATAGTATAAGTAGTCGCAGTTCATTTCAATTCACTTGAGATATTTCGCCCTATCTTTTTAATATATCTCTAATTTGTGTCTTTAAAATCGCCTTATAAATATTTAAGTTTTTAATCCGGAGCGAAATAATTTTAAAAAAATTATATTATGCTTTGATTGATTTTTGTTTCATCCTTCCGCACACTTGTTTCCCTGTTAAATTAGTCTTAACGGATTATTTCATACTAAAAATAATAAGCAGGATTAATACTACGATTTAATTTAGTCATTTTTAACAAATAAATAAAAACGGGATAAATTCCATTTCATTTTGTCATTGCTGTCCCGCAAATTATTAGTATCGTTAATCCAAATCGGACCGAGTATTCTTATTTTAATTAATTAATTAATCCATGCATTTTGAACGTTAGAAACAAAAAGAATAATTATAGGTAAACCTAATTTGCTTATTATTCATTCCTATTATTATTATTACTGTCGATGTAACACTACCATAAATCAAAGCTCTCTCGTTTAGTAGGCTTAATTAGAACCCCTCTCATTAACCCCAATTAATCGAGACGGAGTGAATCAAAGCTTAAACGCTCTACCGATTCTTTATCCCGCCCGAAAAAATCGGGAATCCGGCACTAGAACGATCACTCGAGAGAAAAAGAGTGAGAGAGCTCATTGTTTGATCGCGAAGTAAGTGTTAGCGACCGTTTCTGCAATGAATGATAACAGCAGATCGCTTCACTCGACGAGACGACGCTACGCAACAATGCTCCGTGCGGCGTTCGGAAAGTTGGAACGGTGTATAAGAATTTGAAAAGAATGGAACCGCGGCCGTTACAAACGGAAATTTTCTCGAGAGAAAGGGATGGAGAGAGGCATTATTTTTTTTAAAATTTTAATTATAGTATTCATCCGAGCATGAGGGAAGCGTTGATAATGGGATTTTTGTGCAGATTACGTTCAAGCTAATATTAGGACGTGGAGAACGAGAGAGAGTGAGAGAGAGAGAAGAGGGATGGAAGAGAGGGATGAAGACGAAGGGAGGGAGACTATATACGAGCTATAAGAGGAGTTATTCGAAGGATTTCCATTAACCCTCCCATTATATATGGTTGTATAATTACGGAAAATTCCATCGAGGAGAATAGGAGAAGGTGTGGATAAATGCGTAAAGAAAATGAGAGAGAGAGATAATGAGAGTGAAAAGAGGGATGTGTGCGATAAAGAAAGAAAAAGAGACAGATAAATAGAGATAGAAAAAGTAAATGGAAATGAATTGGATAAAACAATAATGTAATTCGATGGTGAGAAACCTTTTATACATTGATACTGACGAATACTTCAGTGGGTCTATTCTTAGGCGGGCCAGATTAAGAGTTTAATTCGGAAGTTACCTAAAATTCATGAAATATCTTATAGAAAAAATTCGGCTAATTCCTTGATAGTTTAAATAAAGCTGATTCACTAAATTAAACCAGCGTCTGGAAGCGGTTGTGGTGCGTGATACTTGTAGGGGAGGTAGAGTAGAATGCGCTGGTGTAATTTCGTGGTCGTGCACGTTAAACGGCAAAATATATTTACGTGTTTCAATAGTCTTTAAGTTTCTTAATAACATGGAATTATCCTAGTTTCCCCTAAGTAAAAATCGAGTTTAAATGAATTTTTTTAGGGCTAACAAATCAAAATGAAACCTTTTATTGCAAGAAATTTATCAAAAAAATGTTAATTTTTTGTGTTCAAGTTTACGGATCGCTTTTTCTTCATAGATTCGCGGGCCACATTAAAATGTTCTTGCGGGCCGCATTCGGGCAGCAGGTTGCCTTCTACTGATGTCAATTCAAAGTCACGGGACATTTAAGAATGAGATAGAGGGGAAGGAACGAGAAGACACGAAGAATACAAGATTTAAAAAATAAAAAAATCAGAAACGAGACAAGTAAGAAAAAGACACCTGGAAATAAAATGGAATCAGAAGAAGGAAAAGAGATAAAAAGATAACAGGAAAGGGATATGGCGTGACGAAGCAAAAAAAATAAAAGAACGCGAGAGAGAAAAAAAGAGATTAAAACAAAAGAGGACGAGGGATAGACAAAAATTGAACAGAAACGGAGAAAGGGAGGGAGGGAGAGAGAGAGAGAGAGAGAGCTGGAGATAGATGGAGACATTTTTAGAGTAGTGACGAGATAGAACACGAGAGCTATAAAGAGATAGAAAGAGGGAGAGAAAAAATGAGAGGAGGGGAGCTAATTCCACGCGAGGCCTTTGTTGAAAAAAATGCATCTACTCAATACCCGGCAACTAGTGCAAAATGAACGCTTCCTCTTTCCATCTCGCTCTTTTCATCCTTTTGAAGTTACCTACCGACGCGCGGACGAACGGAATTAATTCCTATTATTATTTTTTTTTTGGAACGGATGGAGGCGATTAGGTCTTCTGAATTCATTTCGAGATGAGTGGAATTTTTTCGGTCCCTTTTTTCGCTGCGTATTACATCGCATGTAAATGGGAATTTAATTAGTAGGGAGTTAATTTCTCTTCCGAATAAAAAAAAAACAGTAGTTAGGCATGTGGGTGTTTCGTGTTTCATCGGTCCTGTCTCGATTGAAAAGGTAAACTTTAATTAATGCGCTTCGAATTTCTCGACTGGGGAACTGTCTACGAAAAAATGGCAGAAAGGATAAAAATTAATATTATCCCGAGCCGTAGTGGAAATTAAAATCTCAATCTCAAAAGGGGGCAACGAGAAAAACAATAATTTAATGGAAGAGAAGTTTTCTGCAAAGTAGGTGTGTCTGTGTGTGAACTCTCAGTAAAAAAATGTTTGATTGGGATTTTATTGAATACTTTAACCTGCTTCAAGAAGAATTGATTTTCGAAGTACCATTCTGAAGTCTTTGAGGAGAATTGGTTAATAATTGACAAATCCAAAAAAACTGGAAGTTTATTTTTATGTAAGGAAAAATAAAAATAACTTGAAGATTGTAACAGTTTATGGGTTTATTTTTAAAACTATCATAAGTTTTCACCTGTATATAATTCACCTGACTAATTTGTAATGAACATTGATTCTTTAAATATTCTGAAATTTAAAAATATCGCCTATATTTTCATAAATTTCAGAGTATTTTAATTCTGGCAGATCAGTTAGTGTAGATATTTCGTCGATCATATAAATGTATTAGGTATCAAGTGTACCTTACAATGAACTTAATCAGAAATAATTATTGACGAAGTTCACCGCTGTGTACATGAGGTACTGGTCTGTTATCCCCCCCGCCATGTTTTTATCAACCTAGTAACCAAGGATATTGGTGAGCCTTCGCCTCGCTTTGCTTTTAGATTATGATGTCTTTTATATAGGGTGTAGCCGTCTCCGGGCGCTACCACGCCCTTCACCTCTCTGGAAGCTATCCCTCACCATTGACCGGTGATCGGGTGGGTAAATGTCGGCATAGGCAGATCCGTCATGGGTTTGCAAGTTGTCGTTTTTCGTGAAAGTTATTAAATCTAAGTAATTAACAAATATCAGATCCAGCAAAATAATATATGTAGTTTAAGATATCCATTTTATTTCACGCACTATTAAAGTGGTAATTGGGGATAATTAACATGGCGGCGGGATAACAGACCAGTACCATTTGAGATTACTGACAAACTTCCAGAAATACTGCCAAGGCCATTAGATTCAAGTGGTTTAGTACTTATAGTAGAATCATTGGAAGATATAACTATTGTACGGGAGTTTGACATAAATAAAATTCAAATTCAAATTGAAAATGCTATACCAGACGAGACGTAAGTTGGCCTCTGAGGAAGTGGAGGGTGGAAGCATTAGAAGAGTACTTTTTAGGCTTGAGCCTATCAGAACCTAGCGGCGTTGCCATACTGTGCCTTAGTAGCGTCGCTTCATTTTCTCATTCAGTAGCCTTTGGGTTGCACGGTCATGGACTGGAAGCGTAAATCCGACAACGTAGCTCCCCCTCTACTTTGTGGGCGTAAACATCTGGGAGGCCAACTTATTTCTCGTGAAGTATAATAATAATCTTTATGAAGTTTTGAAATTGTTTCGATTTTTCTTAAACACCATCTCTGTACAATTTTACTAACAGTTTCCTGGTAGGCTATAAAAATACAGAGGAAATTTCCTGTCAGTAGAAGTATTTCATTACAAATATGAACACTGCATCCTATGTCAGCTTTAGTTCCACAATGGTAAATTCTTACGAGTTTTATTAATGACCTATCAATTTATATTTTTAGTGAATTGTTAAAAGAATTGTTGAGCATAAATTAATAAGAATTCACATGCAGAATCAATATACAATTTTTTAACATGAGTGGAATGTGTTTTTCATAGCCAAATTGATAGATTTCATGGTATGCATGAGAGTGAAAAGTAATTAATTCAAAATTATATTAAAACTTGATTTCAGTTTATAATTTACTGGTAGACAGGACCTACAGTTTAAGTTTTATATTGTGTTAATTGTCTTATTTCCTATTTTAAAAGTCCAGATATATTTTAATCATTTCAAGGCTATATAATTTCTTAATTCACTTCTGGGAAAAGCATTTTGAAGGGGCTGCATAGAGCACAGCATAAAATCATAGTTTGGAAAAATGTTACCATTAAAAAATTTCCGTATGAAAGTTTTATAACAATATTAGCGACAGTATTAATTTCAGTATTGAATAGTAATGTTTGATGCAAATTAATAAATCATAATTTGATCTCATTGTCATAATTATATGGCATATGTTGAATAGACAAGAATTTACAGTCCATTCATATGGCAGTGAATAATTTAATGCCATACCTCTTTTTTAAAAAGATTCATGATCATGTACAATGAAAATTTTTCTTAATATTCAGGTATTTTCTTGAACCCAAAAATTTATTATTTTTCAGTGCGCTTTTAAAAAGGAGTATATTTAAAAAGTTTTTTTATATAAATATTTTCATTATGTGTTGCCGTCCTATAAAATGGCATAATTTCTTTTATATTCTCATTTAACTAAATATTAATATTAGTTATAATATTAATGATAATGTTAATATAAATTATGATATTAATGATGATATCAATAATAATGTTAATCATAGTATTAATCATGATATTAAATACAGCTTCGAATTCGATTTCTAACTTGCACGGCATCCATTCTAATCCATCATAAACGTATATTTATCATCCTTCTCATCAATATTAAACGGGGACCTTTCCCCCTAGAAATTGACTCCTTGATTCAAAATGTCATGCTCCAGATAGAAGGGAAACTGCTATCTCGGCCGGCGGAAGTAAAAAAAGTTCATTTAGGGTAAAAGGGACTCTATATTCCATAGTTCCCCCGGAAAGATAACCAATGGCCGTTGAAATTCTTGTTATATCTCGTAATGTCCCCCCCCCCCCCCCCTCACTCTTTTCTTTCCCTCGAAAATGAAAAACACGAATTTCAAATCGTTTTTCAAAGCAACCTTATCGTCGAAATCGAGCGATAAATTGTATTTTTAGTCTTTCTGGATTGATAGGAACACCATCAAATGAAACGATAGAGAGAGGGGGAAGAGGGAGATTGAGGTGAAATGAATGCTAGGGAGTTTGGAGATAACGTTGCCATTTCTCAAATAAGGGTAAAGATTTCGATTTTTCGCTGCGTTGCAATTCGACGCATCCCTCCTCTTTCCTTCCCATCTTCCCTTTCCCCTCTCTTTTTATCTTTCTCTCTTTCTCTCTCACTTTCTCTCTCTCTTTCTCTCTATTTCACGCTCCTCCTGACAGTATGTATCTCCTCGTTCCAAAGAAGTTAGGAAGGGAGACGGACGTTTGGACGATTTGCGTGACTCTTCACCCGTACGGAAAGGTCACGGATACCTCTTCGCTTGCGAAATATCCATCGGAAAGGGACGAAGGTTGTGTCATGTCACGCCTCGGAAATATCGCCGTGCAAGAAGATGGATTTCGATGGATTTTATTCGAGGCATCCGATATCCGAAGAAAATGCGAAAAAAAAATTCGAATTCGGCGTCGAGGTGTGGAATATTATAGCTCGGATTCGATATAACATTCGGTTGCTCGCCAACGCGATCACACGCGTTTTTCCATCGCTAACGTCGGACTCACAGGAGGATCGCCCTCCTGATATTACAAGGGCCGAAAATCTCATTGGCGGGGTGGAAGATGTACGGAGGAATCTTATGGATTCCAATTACCATCAGCAATGAATGATTTTGCGGCGAATTACGACGGTGTTTCGATTATCCGGCCTAATTGTAACCGAGTGTGGTTCGGATAATCACAAAGCAGATGACGTGTATTTTTAAAATTTACTATAAAATAGTATTAATATGGGTTTGCACTTAAAATATGACGATGAGTTTTTTTTAAAACAAAAGTCCTTAATCTGCACAAAAGCTGGCGGTAAAAACATTCATAGCCTGCATAGAGACTGATGCTGAATTGTTAAACGCATTTTAACGTTTGCGATTAACATTTTCAGAGGTATATTTTTCATTTTTATCTACAAATATTCTCACAATGCTCTTGTCTCAGAAAATTTATTGTAATTAAATTTTCACGAATTTCAAGCGGATAATTGGACCTTTTCATATTTAGACTTCGATTAGTTGGAATTCTGTGTGTCTACAGTCGAATCAGAAATTAAGAATGCATTTATTTTAATTATTATTTATTTTGTAATGAGGAGGATGCAGAGACATATGGTGAGTAATGTCCGCTCATTTATGCTAGATTAAAAATTTAATTCGTTAATTGAGAAAACCAATATTTTAACGTTTAGACATTTCTTTCCAAATCCTTTCAAGTACCATATAAGTGAACCAGTCGGTAAAAGTTTTACGATTAGTATAAAGTTTGCGTTCTGACGAGGGTTTTAACGAGATCATAAACTGAATGGTGGAATTTTCAATCCATATCGAGAAATTTAAGATAAAAGAAAACGTTAAATTCATCAAACCGTTCAATTCGTCCAAGGAAATTAAGATACATCGTCATTTGTGTCGATCGAGTCAGGAATTTAAGGATTATGAGCAATATTTGAAATTTCCTCTTCAGTCCCACGAATGAAAATATTTAAAAATACGTTTCGCTCGAAATTGGATCTCTTTTTATATCAGGATTGTAACAACATTTTGAGACATGTGATAACATAAATTTTAATAGCCAGTAAACGTAGGATGGGACTAATGATATTTCCAAACGAAATGTTTGCGTAGTAACTGGATATAGGATTAACGCGAATGAACGCCATCAATTTATTAATGGAACCTCCGTCGAGTTTATCAAGAGAGTTCGTTCGCACGGTTTATACGGTGAGCTGATTAATGTACGCTTGAATATGGCGCAGTACATTCTAGAAATGTTCTCTTGACGTGCGACGCACATCCTTCTACCGCTTAGTTATACTCCAAGTTCTGCCTCTATAAACTCGCACGATGCGAAAAAGAATTGTTTCGGCGTTAAAATTGATTTGCCCGCCGCAGCATCCCAACGGCGCGCCATTGGGATGGCTGTCAGTTTGTCACGAAAAAATTAGCTTTTCACAAAATATGGCGGTCGATACATATATGTATTCATTTAAGGGAGCAGTGTTTTGACGTGTGTGTGTATATATATATATATATATATATATATATATATATATATATATATATATATACATCAAATTATTTCCGAGGAATGAGCACAGGAAGAAATAGGGAAGAGAATACTAATGTAAGTTGAGATAGCGGTGTGCGATAAATGGAGGATAGGAACAGTGTTCCAGCGCAGGGGCAGGTAATGCTACGAATACAAATATGAAAAATATCCGAGACAATGTTCCTTCAGGACACATATTTACAAATGCATTTATTAGATTAAATCCATATGGTGAGACAGCAGAACATATTGCCATGAATAATATTTGGGAATTGCCCAGTATTGATTTAAACATCCACATTATTCTAGCGTAGGAAAACGATGCATCTGCGTAATGAATCACTGTTGCATTTCATCAGAAAAGGAGTATGCAAAGGAGTCGTAACCATCGCAAATAATTAGAAAAGTCCTATGTTTATGGATATTTAAAATCACTGCTCGATTTACGTTTTCTTTACATCAACAATGAAAGAAACACACTCAGCCTGTTAAGCTTTGTTAAAATTCGAATGATAAACAAGTTTTAAGTTATCATAATAGTAACATACGGTACAAGAAAATTTAACACAACGAACTCATTATTCAGTGTCAATATTCAATGGAAATGTTTGATAACATATCCTCCACCTTTATCATTACTCACTGGAACGGCTGTTTTCTGGGGGGTTGCTTTTAATCCATTAAGAAGACAAACTTCCCGAATGACAATGTGATAATATTTGGTAAGAAAGTGAAAAACACTGTACTATCCAAATAAAATAATATATAGCGCTATTTTACGAATTCAATGTATTATTCCCTTGTTTATAAATAAACTGTTTGAGAAGAGTTTACACGAGATATTGTTATCAGGAGCTTCGTTGATAGTTCTCATGTATTTTATATATTTCAATTTCTTTTTCAAGTAATTTTATCTTTAAGTGTAACTTTGCTATAACAGTGCTTAAATATGGGCATAGCTACATTCTCTATAGACCTTCCTTAAATTATTTAATTCAAACATTTTCACAGGTGTTTGTAATATGAATTATTTAAAATTTATACGGTGGACGAGTGTGTAAATATTGCATTAAATGCTTAAAAAATCACTTAAAACTACCGAAATAATAAAAAAATGATAAAAAAATCCAATCTCAAATAATTTAACATTCTCAGAATTTAAAAAGTCAGTGTCGCTTCATATGGAATAGAGTTCAACGCAAAAAATGGCGCAGTTTAACTTATGATCGTATGCCTGTCTGAGTTCGGATCACAAACGACGACAGTGTTACACAGAAAGAGAATTGATATTCCCGCGAACCCGTAATTTGAGGATTCGACCTCGGAGAGCTATAACCTGAACCGAACGAGGACGAATAACGCGAACGTCGACCGAACGGCGAGATTCCGAAATAAACCGATGCACTCGATTCATCATCCGATTAGACGCGAAAAAAAGACGCCTTCCTCGCCTGCTCGAATGCGCTAAACCGATGACGTGGAAGGTAAATCACTCGGTTGAGTCTCGCCGAAAAAAATCCGACCGAATCATCGAGTTTCCTATCTTCGGGGAAATAACTTTGGGAGCGCAAGTCTAGCGCGCTAAACATCTTTAAGAGTAAATAGAAAGATGGCATTTCCTCGCCGAGGCTGTCCTCCTTGTAAGGCGACTAGGGATTTTTCCACGCGGTTTACGATCCTCGTAAAAAAAATCGGTACAACATTCATTGTACCAAACTTTCTCATATACTAATGCGTCGTTTATTTATATTTTGAAAAATATGAACTATATAGAATCGTTATAAACGTCAACTTAAATAACCATACGAAATTTGATGAAAATCGTATGAGCCGTTATTTCGAAAATCCAATTGTTATTAAAGTTGCCCAAGAATAAACTAGCCCTGTATTCATTTTTTGAGAAATATGAACTATGTAGTATTTTTGAAGACGTAAACTGAAGTAACTGTACGAAATTTGATTAAAATGGTTACAGCCGTTTTTGAGAAAATTAAATTGTTGTTAAAAATGCGTAGAATAAACTTCCCTTAATTATTGAGCAATGCCAACCATTTCTTCGAAGATTCTACTCTGTATGATAAAATGCCGAAGTACGAGATTTCATTCATTTACGCTCTACCGTGTAGGCTCCAGAGCCGAGAACAGACAGACGGAATTGCGAAAACCACTTTTTTGGACTCATGTACACCTAAAACGTATATTTCCATCAAAATCTCGAGGTCGATTTTTTTCGCGATAGCAATACTTTCTCAATATACTTCGTATATGAGAAAGTAAAATGGCGCTGCTAAAGAAATCCCTTTATTCACCACTTTCCTGATAGGGACAGAGAATAAAATAAAATGGGGGAAAACTCCACTTTGCTTCGCAGGACCTCAGGAGCTATTAATCCTCTCGACGTTTTCGCTATGTTTCCGAGGCTAATTCACGTAACTTGGGGAGTTTCTCTCTGTCTGTCCTCCTTATCCTTCCAAGAACTACTTGAAGAGTGTTTGAACTTCTCGAAAATGGGCTAATTTTACCCGAGGAGAAAAAGAGCCGTGACTTTTCTGGAAACATGAATTTTTTTCACGCGACATTCGTTTGTTTTTGCCTCGAACTCTTTGGAGCGGTTGATATCTTCACCCGAAGGAGAGAAAAAACTCTAATCCCGAAAGCTTGATGAAAGAAAAGAAGTAAGGCAACGTTAAAGACTCCCTCTGCTTCGCTCCCGCGCTTGCATAGTTACATAACGGTTTAATTTTCCGACCGACGTGGCTCGAAAACCACCGCCAATTTCTTTCTTAAAGTTATAATCAGTTTTCTTATCTAACACTCGAGTTTCTTTTTTTCGTCCGCTAACGCGAAACGTCCGACGAATTGTCGGAGCTTTTCCTTTTAAAATATAAAAAGGAAATTGGCAAAAACAAAAGAGAAAGAGACCCGTTCCGTTTCGTTCTTTCCGACCGGGATTTTTTTTCCCGATGGGAATGAAGCGTTTTGCGTCGTCACCTGCGCCTCCGAGATTTCGTCTCTTCGAGTTGAGGGTGTTCCCGATCCTCTCAGTTCCTCTCACGACAACTGGAACGTCTTCCGTATTTCCGGATGGTCGAACGTTTTAAAGGATTACTTTTTCCCCTTCGATAGAAAGGCTCTGTCGCTTAGAAATGGCTCTCAGACAATGAGTAGAGAAGAAGAAGAAAAAAGACTCGAAATCGTGACTGAATTCTCAAGTCTTTTTTTTCGTTTAAAAAAAAATAGACCGCGGAATGACGCTACGATTGAATTTTCAATTTTCTAATAAGTTTCCAAAACTCGAATCCGTTCAAGTCCCGGATCCCTCCGCGATTCGGAAAAAAAACCTATTTCCGCTAAAAAATAAAAAGGTTTCCTCTAGTTTAACGGGATCGGAGAGACGGCACGAATATTCTCGTTTATAAAGCTCCGTTGCCGAAAAATACTGGGAAAATATTTCGAGTCTCGCTTCGTAACTACTTTGGTTTGAGAGGAAAACTTTGGAATGAAATATATAGCTGGCAGCATATGCGCCAGAAAAACAAAAATAGTACAGTCTCCGTCGCGGAATATCAGCGCATCGTCTTTCCTCGTCCAAAAATTAAAAGAAGACGAGATTTCAAAAACGTTTGTTTCCCAGTCTCGTCCAGTCTTCTCAATCAGAAAACAAACTAATCTAATTGTAAGCCTTATCTTAGCATAGCGTTTAACCCCTATTCCCATTGATTACATCTATTCCTTTCTCTTTTTTAATCAAGTCCAAGGGGTCTTTTTTTTCCGAAATCTCATACCCTCTTGTTCATAATTATGTGCTCTGACCCAAAATGGCGATGCGTTTTATAAGACCTCGCGGCGATATTCCCTCCATCTTTACTAAACCGCATTATCCTACCGCAAGAGAATGTGCCGTACCTATGAGACTCGAAAAACTCGTTACCTTTATACGATCTCTTTCCCGCTTAAGTTTTCGTTATCCACTCCCCTTTCTGCCTCTATTTCCCACATTCTCTCGGCGAAAAGTAGTTAATCCTGATAGAAAAGCCACAGTATCATCTCGGTTATAATGCTGTTTCCGAGAAGCTGCGCACGACCCTTTCCTAAGTATATTGGGTAGGAAAGAGATGAAACATAAACCTCAAATTTTATCTTAAATATAATCGAACTCTAGTGAGGCGTCTACCACTTTTAGCTCATGGTACTGGTTAAAGCAATGGTTCCCAAACTGGGGGGGGGGGTCGTGAGACCATGAGGGATAATCGGATTTTGTCAATTTTTGCTGAAAAACATTATTTACATTACCACAACCATATTATAATTTTTAATTAAAGTACATATAGGTATTATATTGAATAATGTTTTGTTCATTTGGAAATTTTCAATTTAATCTCATGTTTTTACGCGTATTTTTCATTATAATGATATTTATGCACAGATTCACGCTGTAACATAATTACGCGTTGGTTGATCAAGAACAATAATACAGATTTGTTACAAAATATTTGTATAATAAAATATGAGAAAAATTTATTACAAATATACAATAAAACGCAAATAATAATATTAAGTACCGTGTACCGCGTTGAATTCATACTAATAAAATAATTGGGGGAAGGAGCGTAAGGTTTTAGTGAAAACCAAAAGGGGGCGTCATATCAAAAAGATTGGGAACAACTGGGGTAAAGTGAGACCAGTTGCACCAATACTGTATAATCCTTTGAATATTCACCCAATAAAAAAAAATTGCCGAGCTCTTCTTGTCGCCAAAAATAAACTGACAGTCGAAATTCGCATGTTCTTTTCATAAGCTTGTTTTAATTATTGAAGATACCTGGGATGAGTACTTATTATCTAAATTTGGGTTTTTAAGAATTTATTTTTTTGTGCCTCGAGTGTTCATTTATTGTAAAGACATTATATAGAAAGGTTATGTAAACATTTATACTTATAAAATAAGCGTTAATCAGAATGAACGAATTATCAAAGGTAGTCTTGAGAAAGGTTTTGTACAATCGCCAATCAAGTTACGGCTTTAAAGTTAATGAACTAAGAAAACAGAGAAAACCGCACCCGATGACGGATGAGCGCTTATAACAAGACATGGATAAAATAAAAAGTTCGGCAGTCTTAATGGGAAACGTTAATTATAAACGATTTCCTTCCATTGGAACTCCGTTTCTGGTTTTCCTTTTTATCTGGAAACAAAAAAGAAACCCTTCAGGGTGAGTCCGTCTCTCGATTGGCATTTATCCTTAATCCGAGACCGAAAAAAAAAATTGGGGAATTACGCGCGTATCGAGGGAAACGGGGAAACCAATTCCAAATGTCATTTTTTCCTCTCCCGTCCTCTCAGACAAAAGACGTAGCTTATATATTTCTTCCATTTTCGATCTCATTAATTTCGGAAAGAATATCGGGCTTTCTCTTTCATGCACGTACACACACAAGCAGCCATTTGAACTTTCAAGACTTGAAATGTTGAATACCATAGTAACCGGTAAAAAAAAATAATCCATCTCGGAACGAACCGAAAGTTTCAAAGTCTATCGTTGCTCTTTCTGCCTCTCGATATAACCTAAATAAATTATGCAAAGGTAAGAAAGGAGTCTTCCCTTACCAGCTTACACCCATCTGTTTCATTCCTATTTGAAGATAACAGCGTTTTTATCCTTAATTTCAGGCAGGTATTTCCCTGCTAGGAAACGAGGTCCGTTTAGTTTTGTAAGGCTTAGCTTTAGTAATACACACTTCGTTAAAAATACAAATCATCATTAAAATTATCATTAGGTTTCCTTTTACGCTGGGCGATGCACGAGCGGAGGGAAGCAGCAACTTCTCCAGTAAGGATGGCTAAATTAAAAACTTAACGTCGGGGGTAAAACGAGCCGTTTACTCCATTCCAGCGAAGAAAATAGTGAAATCGTGGAAGACAGTCGGCAGCAACAGGAGGGTTTTTATCGAAACTTCGAACAGTGTGACGAAGCTACGTTGAAGCCCTCAGGGAATTTTGCCAAGCGCCATTCCTCATCAATTCTGACATGGTCGCGGATAATTTATCCAACGCATGCAAAATTATCCACTGTATTTTCCTCGTCCTAGTCTTTGGAATTTATCGCTGCTATATCGATGCTCATCCACTGAAACTCTTATGTTTTGTATCTACAGACAAGAACGCATAAAACAATTACATGTTATGTATGCGTATCCTTCTCACGTGCGCCTCTGGACCAGCAGCCTACAAAAATTTCTCTCTTACACAAACTCATTCGCTCCTGCTCTTCACCCTTACGCAATGCGGGAGTTATCTCTCTCTCTTTCCCTCTTTCCCCTTCCCCTCCTTCCAATCCCCTCGCACGCTCTCTCTCTCGCCTCTTCCTTCCTTACCCGTGCCCCACGCATTCGGAGCGATACCATTACTCGACGCAAGAGGCGCTCGCGTCAACCGCGGGGATTTCCCCTCTTCTTTCCCCTTCCCATCCTCCCCTTTTTGTCATATCGAGGAGAGGTGAGAGAGAGGGGAAAAAAACATTTTCTAATGAGCAGAATGAGAAGAAAGGTAGAGAGAGAGAGAGAGAGACAGACAGACAGACAAACGACTTTATTTAGGGAGAGAGAACAAGAGGAGGGAGGAGAGAAAAAGAACGACGCGTACGGATTTGGTACATTAAAAAATTACTTTTTCGGCCCTCTCTCCGCTCGCTTCAAGTTTATATTATTTTTTTATTCCTTCCCCTTTAAAAAAAAGAAGAAGTGGAAAGGCTCAAATCAGCGCAATTATTATTATTATTATTAGTGCTATACGGACGATAAAACGAGCGAAGAATGGGCAATATTATAATAAAAATAGAGTGGTATAAAAGTTTTTTAAAAAACTACTATGCTAGATAGATTATTGCTTCATCGTCTCTATTTTTTTCAAGTGTCCCAACGTTAACCCCGAATTAAAAAGTAAAATAAAAAAGATTTCCCACCGTCTTTGTTTCGTCTCGGCAAGACCCCGATGAGAACCTCTCGTGACCGACGCCACCTAATTGGAGGGTTCGACTCCCGTCAAAAAAAAAGCTCGACGACTTGACGCGTGGAAAAAAAAGCCGAGAAAGAAATGCCTCGGACGACGGTTTTTTCGGTTAAGGAGAGGGGGTGGAGGTGAGGTGAGGTGTTTCTTTTACACATCTTTTTGTAGCCCCTCCTGTGGTCGCCTTGTCCTCCTAATACCGTCGGGGAGGGGGTTCGCAAGCAAAGTTCACGCGCTCTCTCCTACGTCTTCCGTCCCTTCTTCCCTCTCTCTTTCTCGGTTGACCTTATCTTTCTCGTTCCATCTCTCACGCGCCGGCGACTCCGAAGAATGCGTCTCTCTCTCTTTCTCTCGTGGAAGGCCATCTGGAGGGGGTGTCTTAACGAGTGGTCTCTTTCTCGCGTCGCGTCGGCATCGCGAAAATCGTCTTTAATTCCGTTCTAAAAAAAAAAAAGAGGAAGGGATTTATATGCGCGGCGAAACGTGTCGGTGTTGGAAAAAGAAATTATAATAAAACTCGAGACGCGGGTTTTTAAGGTCGTCCAGCGGTCACGATCACGATTTTTTTAAAAAGAATTACGCGTGCTGTGTCACGTTTCTCCCTATCTATATGGGGAAGGTTTGTAATACGGTTATAGTCCCGGGAGTAAGGGAGGGGGGTATAAATTAAATATTTCGGTTGTTAATTGCGTTCCTGATCGATTTATTTTCCTCCTTGCAGAAGATTGTTTTTTTAAGTTAAAAATAATTTGAGTAGAAAATACATTTCGATGGAATAATTACAGGAACATAAAGACTTCGAGAAAACATAAAACTCAACCGCTATGGTATAAACGTAGATCTTCCTCGTTTGCATTGAATTACGCAAATGCTAGCGTGGCGGATTATGCATGACCTTGGCCGTGGATCGAAACGACCGAAGAAGATTTCGAATCTTTGATCTTATCTGTAAAAATCTTTTTTTACGCACGCACTTTACAAGCGAAAAGTTCCCTATTTAAAATTCCTTGTTGATCCTGTTCGTGAAACGGTCCAAACAAAGTGATCAATCACCTACTTGGGGAGTAGTATAAATGTTTCGAAGCGTAGGAGGTCACACTGTTGAAAAGCTTTGGATTTACATCAAAGGGATAGCAATTTCCATTTTGACACATACAAAGACTATTTCCGCCGATGATTAGGTAGTTATAAATTAAAACCATTCGTTTCTTTCGAAACAAGAAATACGTTAAGTACGGCATTATTTCCACAGAAGTAGCGAAGCTAAACCAACCGCCGTTGTTTCACAGGAAAATAAGTAAACGGACTATGGCTCATGATTGTTTAATCCTCATGATAAAAAATGAAAATGATACATATTTACATTCATATTATGGAAAATGAACAGTTTTCTCCCTCATATCATGGAATTGGCTGTTGCCGTATTTAAATAAATATAATTCAAATTGGAACGCGCTTGTTCGTATAAATAAAACTTTAATAAAAAGTAAATTGAGATGGTAATTTAATTAACTATTTCCAATGGAAGGGGTTAATTTTTTTCAAGTTATCGAATTAATAGGTAATTTTTGAAAACTTTTTCATACAGAAACAGAGAAAACGCATACATTTGAACATGGAAATGATGAAACATGTAATTATTTTTTTGTACCTGTGGACGTTCTATTTAACATAAAAGTTATATTATTTGATATAAGGGAACGTTGGTAAACTGAATTAACAAGTAGCATCAAAGCGAGAATAACGTGGGTTGCCTTTTTTTTAATTGCAGGAAAATGTGTAATTTTATCGTTAGACACGGTAGAAAAGTTGAAACTACTGACCATGTGAAATATACTAAACATTATTAACCGGGAATATTTCTTCTAACATAAATACAGGGTGATCGAAAATTCATGCAACCCATAAAGTTGACGACATTTTCTCCCAAGCTAATCATAAAATATTATAAACTTAAACATCACATGCTAATATAGTACTAATACGTACATTGTCCACTAGGCTCAATAGATCTACTCTTTTCTCCCCTCTCCAGAAGTCAGTTGTTTCAGAATAGTCGAAGCAAGAGAATATCTTGTTCACAAGTGGAACGAGTGTTTATCGTAAAAAATTACGTTTTGTACTTATTTAGAGTGACAATCATTTCCAGAATCTCCTGTTCGAGATGTGATCTCATTAAAATTTTCCGTGAGACCGTGTTAAAAATAAATAGAGATCTTTCCGACAGTCACTTTTGAAGCTCGTGAAAAATATCCGTACGATTTTTTTACGATTTCCATATAAATTACAAGGGAAACTTTCTCGGAGATGTGGAAGTGCACATAAGACTGCACAGCTTTTGAAGCTGGGTGCTTCTCATATACACGTCGTGAACTTTAGGCACCAGCCAAAGAGAAAAGGATTCTCTATTGCCAAAGGTTTCGAATATTGGCGACAAAGTTATTTCTAAATGTGTGCGGAAACAACTTTTCCAAGTTACAAGAAACGTGTATTTGAAACTTTTCCAAAATAACTATTCTCTTCGACAGAGAATTAATCTTGTTGTCACTATTGGAGGCAAATATTTTTTTTAGCTCTTGTTCTTGAATTCTATTCGAACTTGCTGAAAAGAATAAAGGCATGTTCCAATGAAGACATTGGTTGTTCCCAACATCTTCCGTAATTTCGATTGCTTATAAATTTTAATTTGTCATTTCGAATGAACAAAATGCAGGGCTCTCCAAACCATGGCCCGCGATCTCATTTAATGTGACCCTCGTCATTTTTGAATAACGTAAGGAAAACATTAACAAAGTTTTGAAAATAACTGCAACGGAAAACGTAACGAAAACGAAAAAAGCGTTATTTCGTTATGTATTTCATTTGTAATATGTATTCATATGTATTTCATTTATGTTTGTTTATTATTACCTATTTTCATTTCTAAGTAATTTTCATACCAGAAATAAGACAATATTTTCCACTTTATAAAATAGTCATGCTCCATTTGTCTTATTTCGATTCATATACGGTGAAGAAAAAATAAAACTTAGATTGGAAAAACCGTAATTTACCCAATTCACTAAGGCACCTTTTAATATGAATATATAGTATACATTTGTATGCTACATATATATATATATATATATATATATTGTGCGCCTATATTTTCACAAAGTTGTTCATGTTGATACTCTGACCCGCAAGCATAAAATTTATAGACCAAGTGGCCCACTTGTTAAAAAAAAAAGTTTGAAGATCCCTGATCTAATGGGTTGGATGACTTTTCGATCACATGTAATTGCTGAATGATGGAATTATTCGCGTCACATCCTTGCACGAGTCTCTTTACTACCTCAATGCGCCGCTTCGAATAGCCACACAGCGAAAGAATGGAATCCGATAATCTCCAAAGTAACCAGCGGATGCGGCACAAAACGGACAGAGCAAAGTCTAGGAAAGATGGAGGGGATAGAACGAAGGGAGGAAGGAACCAGAAAAGGGGGATGGTTGGGGGTGGAGGAGGTTGTGACCAGATTCGGTAAAATGGAGCACGAGTTGCGAAGGAAATCTGACGCCGGGGCCAATTATGACGCAACGGAAAAGGAGTAATAGTCACACAGGAAAGGGTATGGGAGGAAAATGGGACTTTCTCTCTCTCTCTCTCCCTTTCAACTAAAATTCTTCTAGTCACTGTAATCAGTCCCTCTCTACATTATCTCCCCCATTTCCTTCCAATTCTATCCTCCGTCTCCTTTCTCTCGCCCAGTTCTCAATCTCAAATAATCCTCCCGCTCGTAGCGTTTAGAAACTTCTATTTCAGATCCCTACGAGGAACTGTTATTGCAGTTCTGTGACGACGACTCATAACACCCCCTTAAACTCTATATCCGCCCAATTCGAAACATTTTCAAAGAACGTCTACGTCGTGGCGCGTTATTATTTCTTCTTCTTCTTGTTTAAGTGGTAAACTTTTACTTGGAATACTGCCTTGCCTCCCTCATTAGCTTATTTCTTTTGTCTTCGCCACTTCTTAAGTGCTGACATTTCTGAGGCGATATTAACTTTAAGCGATTACTCGAATGTCGTCTGTCACTAGTTCCTTCGTTCATTACCGAACACAGAAAAAAAACGCAACTCGAAAATTGTGGTTATTACGAGAATTTCGATCACAACCCCAAAATCGCCCTTCTAATCTACATTTTAAAAAACTCTTCTTCCTTCATATGCTCTTTATGCGTTCGTAATTTTCTTTGCCTAATAAAAGAAACTTTTGTTATCTGTTAACGAAAAACTCGGGGATGGAAGTCTTTTCTTCACTAATAAATGATTAGGTATATGAACATGCACCTCTTTTGTAGTCTCTCTCCATAATTCATAAAAATATCTCCATCCACCATTATGTTATAGGACACCAAAGAGAATTGTGGAGCCCAACTTACAGATAAAATACAGATAAAATCAAATGTCCCTCCAATAGCCATGAAAAATACTTGGTACAACAAATGCGCATTTTGGCGACAAAGTACCTGCCTGAAAAAAAAATTCAGAATATACTATCGTTGAATCACAACTAATCATCTACGTAATACCCTGAAAATCACTTCACTGATGGATGGCAGGGGTAAACTGACGACGGCCGCTTTGTAGCGAAATTTTCCCATTTCCCTTTTTACCCAAACTTTTTACGGCTATTGCTGAGAGACACAGTTTGTCAATGACTAAAAAAAGACGCTATCTAATGCCCGCTTTATATTCTATTTCATTTAAATCACGCCAATTCTCTCTCTATCCCCATATCCGGGATCGCATTCTGGTCACTATTTCTCGCATATCTCTCTCTCTCTCTCTCTTTCGTAGTGTGAGCCCCTTCTGAACCCTTTTTAGTTATCGCTCAGCTATCGAGGAAAGGGTCTCTCACACCCCTCCAATCTCAACCTTACCCCACACGAAATTCTTGCACCGCGGAGAGACATATTTCCTCCCTATTGTCCCCTGCACTCCCTTACTCACCGCCACTTCCTCTGTCTCTCCTCCTATTTCTTTCCGTTATATCTCTCCTCTCTCCTAAAACCGCACGGATTAAGGCCCCCCCTCCTCTTCCCCTCTCTCTTCTCCGACCTCCAAATAAATCACGCCCTTCCTCGGCCAGATTCACTCACTGAAATGTTTTCTATCACTCTCTCTCTCTCTTTCTTTTCAGCCATTTCCTTAACTTTCCCCACACCTTTTTTACTCCCACTTCGTCCCTTTCCGGTTGAACTCTCCTCCATCCATCTTCCCTTTCATTCCTTCATCTACCTCCTCCTACCCTCCCTCTCTCTATATCTCTCAGCTTCTTGCCCTCCTCCTCTTCCTCACCTTTCTCGTTCTCCAATTTCTCACAGCTACGACGAAGTTCCGCTTTTCTCTCTCTCTCAGAATTACATCCTCTTTCGCTCACTGCCATACTCCGAATGCCCCTCTCACTCTTTCCCTCCCTTCTCCCTCCTCACCTATCTCTCACGATTCCAGCAGTCCGCCGGACCATCTCTCTATTCCACAATCTTAACCCGCACTCGCCCCCTCCCCACTCCCATCATAAACCTTGAAAGGACATATGCGAGGAAGGCCATATTTGGAAGGGAAAAGGGAAAGGACTCGTAGAGATGTTGGGGTTTGGGCAATTACCCAGGATGAGGATTCCCCGCATGCCTCTCTCTCTCCACTTTCCGCAGAGAGGGAGGAAGGAGAAGGGGGAAAACGCACTCGATTGCTGATCATAACAGCGGGTAAGGCCCCAAAAGATATGGTTAGGCCTTCACCTTCCGAATATTCGAGCGCGTTACCACACCATACCCTAAGGCAGGGGTGGGAAACCTGCGGCCTTCAGACCGCACGCGGCCCTTTGTGATCCTCAGTGCGGTCTTTTTGCATACTCTTCTAAACAAAGAAACTGAAATGCGATGCGAAGTTTTGTTCCGAGACGCTTGTTTCCAAAAATTGCTTTATTAGTTCATCAATTTCATTTTTTTGTTTCGGATGCTTCAGTGATAAATAAACGTGATTAATAACCGATCATCAGCATGAATTGGCTGCCAACGTCACCGAACAACTTCGTAAAATCTGCCAATGCCAAGATGTTTATTATTCCCTTGCTCTAGACGAGTTCACTTATATGATTGACTCTACACAACTGTCAATTTTTATTCGTGTTGTGACTGCAGATTTTAAGTGCCATGAAGAGTTACTGACTTTGGCTACGCGTAAGCAATTGACATTTTTACTGTCTTTCAGGAGAAGCGTCTGGAAAACTGAATTTGTGTAATCTCGTTAGATGCACGACGCACCTGCCATGAGGGGAAAACGTGAAGGTTTTTTGTTTTGCTACAGGATGGCTTGATTTCGTTTCACTGCATTCTGCATCAACAGAGCCTATGTGCCAAGTCTGCAACGTTAGATGACACGTTAGGTATAGTTAGTTAGATGACGGTCACTTGAAAGACCAATTGAACCTGAAGACAACAGTGCCGGAACCAAACATCAAGTTCTTAGTTAACAAAAAAACACGCAAAAAGTCATTAAATTGCGTTTGTTTCTTCGTAATTTTTAATTCATATTGGTAAATGATAAGGAATGCAGCATTTTTCTTTAAAAGTCATTAAATTGACTTAGTTTCTTCGTAATTTTTATTTCATTTTGGTAAATGTTAAAGAATGCAACATTCTTCTTTAAAAGTCATTAAATTGTTTAATTCTTCGAATTTTTAAAAATATTTTGTTAAATGTGAAGGAATGAAACATTACTTGTTCGATTATGTACAGATGCATTATGGGGAAAATACAGTCACTTACTTTACATTGCGGATATAATTTCCACTGTCCACGATAAACTGCGGCCTTATGGGGACTCCTTGGAGCGACTTTTGGCCTTCTTATGAAAAAAGGTTCCCCACCTCTGCCCTAAGGTTACATATTTTCTTTAGGAGGCCCTGACTGCTGTTGTAGTTGAAAGGGACGAAGTATGTACCAACGTAAAAGCATTTCGTTTCACTTTCCGAGGTGCGAACATTAAACGGTGCAGGGTTGAGAGTTCGGTGCTTTTCCGTGTTCTTGTTTTGCATTTTAAATTTACATTGCCATCCTACAAGCCACCAATAGCGTCTGGCGAAAACAAAACATAAACTTTGTAGATAAAGCCTATATAGTGTTTTGGGAGAATGATCTGTAATCATAGTTGCCAATTTAGCGACGTTTTTTAGTGTATAGCGACATGTCACTAACTTTGCGATTTTCTACTAATCTAGCGACAAATTTAAATATTGCTTTATGTAAGCAGAAATACATGCAATATACAACATAAACCAAACAAATTAATTTTATGATAGATTTATTAAAACCTATACAAGTTTTAATAAACCTTAAAATATTTCTATATTTACTTCCCCAGTTATGATATTTTAAAGACACTTCATGCTAATTTTGAAAGATCTCATTATAATTTACGTAGAAGAATGCACAATAAAACGCAGTTAAATTGCAGGAAAATAATTTCTGTTAAATATTAAAGAAGGTATTCTTCTTGATGTAGAAATTAGACCGATTTTTATTAACACCTTAAATATTAAGTCGATGGGGATTTTGATGATTATTGGACGTCCGACCCTTAAATGATGCTTACTTTGTTCCGAAAATCCAAAAGTTTTATTCCCCTTATTAAAAATGAGGACGAATGTAAGTTTTTGTAGATTGATTTATCATATCGCAATGATATTGACAAGGTAACGCAACATTTTCGCCGTTAAAAGATAAATAAGTGGCTGATACCAAAATTCTAGAAACGAATGCTTGCCATGCGCGGGCGGGGCCGGCCCAAGGCACCGGAGAATCGGGCGGCTGCCCGGGGCGCCAAAATCTTAGGGGCGCTATTTCGACCATCTATCTATGCATTACTTGCAAGTGAATAAATATAGGATACCGATTTATATCGCCGAACAGGCTGCAATCTTTATGACATTCATTATTTTTTCCTTTATCTATAATCTTTACAGAGCGATGAATAAATGAACATTTATTTCGTAATTACCTCAAGAAACATTTACGGAGGGGGTCGCTAGGGTGCTATTTCGCCCAGAGCGCCAAAATTATTCGGGCCGCCCCTGTGCGCGGGTATATAAAACAATCATTAAATATGAGGCGGAAAATCTCCCTGCATCTTATACGCGGGTATTTACGGTGTTTTATTTGTCGACTTATAAAATAAACTTAACCTACAAATGTTAATATCTATTCTATTTTTATTATTTAATAAGAATTATTTGAAGTATTTATGCACTAATTTATTTGTAACGACTCTTTAGCGAAATTTTCTTTGAGTTTAGCGACTTTGTTTGCTACTTTTTAGGTTGGATTTAGCGACATTTTCAAATTTATTTTGGTAACTACATGTATATCTGTAATGTCTGTTTTAGCGACTCCTACGCATTTCTGGTACGTTCATTAGTGACAGTGGAAACAAACAAACAACTCACGTTCGCAGTGAATTCTGGACTTAAATTTTCCATTATAGTTTCCACCTGTATATCATCCTCCTATTACATTTCATGGTCTGCTATCTCATATCACTCAAATACTAATTAGACCAAATAAAAAAAACAGTAAGAAGTCTTATTGGCCTGATCTATGGCGTCAGGTGTTATAGTTTTCCTTGACGTTTTTTTCTTCTTGGCCCATTCTCGTCGCTCAGCTAATATATAAAACTGGATTGATTAATATGTAAAAATATATACATAATATGAGCATAAATGCGTCATTATTACAATAGAGATTACACGTTTCACACAGAATGTCTTGGGAAGATTTAGCTTTTCAAAATTTACCGAGTTATTTGACGCACGAGAATTTTATTTATTTTATAAATGTTGAATAAAACATGCGTTGGAAAATATGTCCCCCGCCATCATTCAAAATATTTATAATAAATTTTTATTCTTCCTTGAGAATTAGCTTCCAAGAATTGGTAAATTATATATGAAGCAGAGTGGAAATATGGGAAACTGTTTGGATAATAATTTAGACCGATGAAACATTCAGTGTTTCCATAAAATTTTAATGATGCTACATTAACGATTCAAAAATGAAATTTCTGCTTCCCTTTACCCAATCCTATCACCAGAGGCATATCATGTAAATAACTTCGGTAAGCAGGAAATTCACGCGAAACTAAAGTGAATACTGGGTACAGAAACTTATTCGGTAATCTATGCGCAATAAAATCGTTCTATTTCTAAAATTATATGTACTTGAAATAGGTAGCTTTTTACATGGAATTTTATTGTCATTTATTTTAAGCATGCCAATAAAGGTCGATATGAATCTTTAAAACATTCAATCGGCATACATTACTAACATATGATTCAATATGACAGAACTAAGGAAATGCTGGAGAAAATGGATGAGAAAAGAAAATGTAAAAACGTTAACAGTGAAGAAGGTAGAGCAAACTATAGACGCATAAACAATGAGTTGAGAAGGGTAACAGAGAGAGCTAGGGGTTGGGGCAGAGGAGAGAGAGGGGAATAAAAGGTATAAAGGGGGGGGGAGAATCATGGAGAGTGAGAGAGAGAGAATGACTAGAGAGGTGAGAGGGATGGAGAGAATGACGAGAGAGAGAGAAGAGTGAGCGAGAGAAGAGAGAGTAAAGAGGAAGAGAGAAAGTGGAGATAAATAAGGGGAGAGAGAGTGAGGTGAGAGGGAGAAGAGAGGGAGAGATAGGGGAGTTAGAGTAAGAGAGGTAGGGAGAAAGGGAACGCCACGATCTCTGTTAATGACTACGTTCGATCGGCCATTATCGATACTCAAATGCAAGGGACCCCCCTCCACCACATTCACTCCCTCTCCCCTCCTCCTCCTCTCTCTCTCCCCCCCCCTCCTCTTTCCCTCCTCCTCCATCCACCTTTACAGTCGCCTGATGACGAGGGAACGGAAGAACAAGGATCGATTTTTTTCCTGCCGTGTTTGTGCAGCCCCAAAAACGCCTCTCTTTTCATTTTACCAACGATAAATATTAACAGAAGTAGGAGTCCAAAGAAGGTTAACCGCGAAATAAATAAAAGTACAGAAAATGGAGGAAAAAAAAAGAATGAGAGACGCAGAAGAAGACTTTGGGACGTTTTCGTTTCTGAAAAAAGCAGCATTCGGATGAACAGTATTAATTCTTTTTCGCGATAAAAATCCTTTTATGTCAACATCGGATTTTTCTCGCGTGGGGAAAAATTTCTTAATTTTTTAAAAATTTTTAGAAGACGATTAATTTTTCAAAAATGTTTTTCGTTATAGTTTTGACGGTTGATTATTTATTTTTGCGGTTTGTCGCGTATCGTTTTTTGCGGGAGATATCGGTTTTCATATTCGGAGGGCGTTTTTTTGTTTTTAACTTAAATTTTCTGAGGTGAGGAATGAGAGAAAGGCTGTAAAAATGAAGTACCCTTCCATCGAAGATTCCATTACATTTCTATACCATTTTATTTCGGGATGAAAAAGTATAAAACCGACGTAGGGAATTAAACGAATTATTCGATTGGAAATTCCGATTGGAATCGGTGTTTTTTTTTTAGGATCGCCTCTATATATATTTTTTTCGAAGGGCTTCGAGGCAAGAATTAAAAGCTCTCTTCCGAGATTAATTCACACAATAATTAAAAATAAAAAAGACTACTGTTCTTGCATCGAAAAAAAAAACCGAAAAATAGTCCGGTCAATTTCACGGATTCGGAGACTTTAGACCAAATTAATTCGAGTTTGGATGATTCGATGCTCATAAAAGTATTACTGGAAAACAAGAAGAGATTAATTTTTTTAATCCGAGTTTTTGGGATTGATTTTTTAAAGTCCAGTCATGCGAAATGAATTAGTTTTAGTGGTATCGTTCGACTGGAAATTTTTACTAAAATTCCAAGGTTGCCTTCGATTCGAAACAGCAAAATGCTAGAGATAGATTTGCGGCTAAATACTTGCTGAACGTTGATGGCGTAATTTCGTTTAACCCTATCTATTTCTATAGGACATTATGGGTGAACGTTTTAAATAAAATTGGCTGGAGATCAATTATTATTATTTGCTTTCAAGTAATAATAGTGGTTTTCGAAATCAGGGAGGAGTTTCTATTGCACATTTAAAAAGCGTAATGTTCATTTATGATTGAATAAAATAATACAAGTTCAGTGTTAACTAGCTCGAAAAGTCAGGAAACGAGTGTTTTACTCATAGAATTCTATGATTACATCTATTCCGAGCGCAGGTGTTAAGAACCGATATCAGACCGACTTAAATAGTTACAATTTTTAAAAACATTTCTCCAAAACAAAATATTATTAACGCTAATAGCATAAAGTTTTCATACGCACTGCCTCCGCCCATGAAAAGGAAATAGAAATGGACTTTCGTGAAATTTACCTTAGACACATCCCTCGAGATATATGCTATCCATTAATGTATCAGATTCTAATGGATTAAACATCGTTTAATTCTGCTATATGTTGGATTCGAAGGAGAAAAGCATGTAGATGTATATTTCATCTTCTAATTTTCGAACGTAATATCTCCTGGAATACGAGAAGGTACGTCTGAAATAACCTAGTTCGTTGCGGCATTTTTCTAGCTAAATGTTTCTTTTAATCTCGTGAACGCCCTCGACCTAAATAGTTGACTTAGCGAATTTGCTTAAATATAAAGTATGTATTTCATATAACATTATGATTAAAAATTGTTTACGTAGACACAAAACCGGATAATGAAAAAAGGGCGATACCTAAATTATTACATAAAAATACACTCCATAAATATTAATGAAACAGATTCAAAACTAGGTAAAACAAAAGTTTCTGGCATTTTTCGTTAGTTGACTTAGGTTGCAAAATTCCGTAAATATCAAATCTGTATTTCATATAAAATTCAAAATTGTTTACCCAGGTACAACAACACGATATAGAAAAAAGGACGAAACTTAAATTATTACACAAAAATTCATTCCGTAAATATTTTAGAAACATTTAAAACTACATGAAAAAAGTTTCCGACATTTTTCATTCAGATTAAACTACTGAGAAACTCAACGCAATTTTTCGAGCAATCGGAATAGTAAAACTCTCTCAAGCGTTAAACTTCGGCGAGATAGTCAACGTGTAACACTATTTGAACGACTTGATTAAACTCTGTACGCTTAAGCCGTGTGTGTGCATTATAAATCGTTCCGCCTGCCATCGCCTGACGCTCTCGCAGTGTTTCATCAGCTGATGTTGGCTCGCGGACAAATCAAAGTTCGGCGCGTAGCATTTGGGAATGGTACTCTTAAGTGCTTCTACGGCTTTGAACTCAAAGGGCTACATATGCAACGGAAGAGTTAGTTTGCTCCTGACTGCGTGCGCGGCGCTATTTCAAGAGCATGTGACTAAACTCGAGTGTTGCACGACGGCGTATATATATGTACTATATTTGCGCTCAAATTCTGAAGAGCGACGCAACGGCACGTGCGTTTCTATTATATAATTATTGCGAAGGGGTTGAATTATTTTATTTTTAATAAAAATTTCGGAGATGGCGCGTGGTCGATAAAAATGTTTAAGTTTACGCTTAAAAATAAAAAGGAAAAATTTGCGAGTGGCGAGGAAAAGTTCGCGCAGCGCCATAAAACAAAACAGAAAAATTGTGAAAGTTCTGATTGAATACGAGTCTTAAATTTATTAGATTATTTACAAAGATTTATGTGAAATATTTTATAATAAATACATATGAGTTTGGGCTGTATCATAATAATGCATTAAGTAACTTACTTCGCGGGCCACACTTTTGAAATTCCTGTTTTAGGGAGAGCATAATTACCAAGTAAATGTTTTATTTTCACGCTTCCAATGGCACTTTAACAAGGACTGAAAATCGGTACAACATACATTGTACAAACTTTCTCATATATTAATGCGTCGTTTAGTTATCTTGAGAAAATGAAAATCGTATGTGACTGTTTTTAGAAAATCCAATTGATGTTAAAGTTACCCAAGAATAAACTAGCCTTATATTCATTCATTGAGAAAAATGAAATATGTAGTGTTATTTCAGACGTATACTCAAGTAACGGTACGAAATTTGATCAAAATCGTTATACCCGTTTATGAGGAAATCAAATTATTGTTAAAGTTGTCTAGAATAAACTAGCCTTATATTGATTTTTTGATCAATGTGAACTATACAGTATTATTGAAGACGTAAACTCAAGTAACTGTACGAAATTTGATCAAAATCGTAGGAGCCGTTTTTGAGAAACTCGAATTATTGTTAAAGTTGTGTAGAATAAACTACTCTTAATTATTGGGCAATGTCTACCATTTCTATATATACTCTGCTCAGTATGATAAAATGCCTAAGTACAAGATTTCATTCACATTCGCTCCACCGTTTAGGCTCCAGAGCCAGTAACAGACAGACACGGCATTTTCAAAAACCACTTTTTCGGATTCAGCGACACTTACAACGTATATTTCCGTAAAAATCTCGAGGTCAAATTTTTTCACGATAACAATACTTTCTCGATACTTCGTATGAGAAAGTAAAAATAAAGTACGTTAATACATTGGCGTATTTACGATTTCTTCTCATTTATTCACTGTGGGTTTTCCCGATAGTAGGGAATCAGTTATTGGGGATACAACCTTTTCCTACCTCTATAATTACCCTTTGGACTCCAATAATTCAGATATTGGGATCTTGACAGTAAAAATGCCGTCGCTTTAAGATAAATGGGGAAATTATCGACAAAAGTACTCAAGGGAACAAACACGTATGCCCGTAAAATAATTGAATGGCAATTTCACGGAGATGGGTATAAAAATACTTGGTGGAGAAGCTAAATAAAAATAACGAGACATCCAAAGCAAAGTCTAAATGAGAACAAGAACACCAAACTCGTCAAAAACTCCATATTCTGATTAATTCAAACAATTGTTTAAGCTTCATTTTTCATTTCTAATAAAGAAAAAATCTCGCCGTCTCTCCCGAATTATAGAATTAAATTTCTCATTCACTCCCCAAAAATAAATCAAACCACGCAAAGAAAAAACAATCAAACTAATTATTTTTCGATTCGAGTTTCTGGGTCAACGTAAAAAAAAAAAAAAAACTCGCTCTAATAAACAAAATACGCAACACTCGGACGGAAACACAAAAGCTAATTAATTCTCCGGGCCGAAATATGAAAAAAAAAATAACAGTACGGCTAAAAAAAAAAACAACGGATTGCCCATCTTGTCCGTTCTCACGGAATCCCGGCGAACGTCTGCGCAAATAAAAACATTATACTTCACCCCCCACCCCTCCCTATAAAACGAGCCGAGTTTATTCCACGTCCAGGCGGCGCATTTTCTCGTAAAATGTTTATTAATTCCTCGCAGGTTTTTTATGTAACAATCCTTGTAAAAAAATAATACGCCAGCACACCGGAATCCGTTTATCATCTCTTTTTCTACCTCTATTTTCTCTCCCATCCTTTCTTGTTTTATCTCCTTGCCGAAACCGAATTCACACGCTAGCGGTTTCCCTCCGACACCTCTTTAAAGGACACCACGGAGACCCAAACTATAATAATCGTGCCGTCACACTTCCGCGGTAAAAAAAACGACGAACGCAACCCGATAAGCACGTGCCCCTCTCTTCGAATTCGGTCCGAACCGAACTGGGAATACCCTTTTTCCCCTCCTGAACGCCTCCCGCCTCGCCTCCTATGTTTTATTCATCTTTTCTACGTCTTTTCCTCGCCGCCGCATCACCCCTTTATTTTTTTAAAACCTAGGCGAAACGGTCGCTACTTTTTAGGTTGAAAAACAAAAAATATATCTGAAGGAATAAAGATATGAGCCGAGCAGGAGGAAGAGAAGGAAATAACCTCGAAATGTTGATTTCGAGAAGGGGACTGATCCTTTGATTTTTTTTATTTTTTCGTATTTTCCCCCTCGCTCTCCCTCTCTCTCTCTACTTATCCTTAAAAAAAAACGAGGAAGGTTTGTACGTGACGAGGCCGCTGGAATAAACCGGGGAACTGACCGAACGGGGACGTACCCTCGAGGTAAAGGGACGTTGCCCGCGGGATACGACAAGAGGGTAAACTGTGTGGGAGGGAGAGAGATAGACAGAGAGGGAAAATTGTTTTGCCCGGTCTCATGTGGAAGGGAAAGCGGAAGGAGTGTCCTCTCTGCATGCCCGCCACGGACCACCTACTAACCCCCCCTCTTCCCGTCGTCGTCTCTTTCTCCCTTTCTTCGAGTCTTACCCTTTCTCTCTTATCTCTCTCTCCTTCTCTCCATTTATCTCTTATCTCTCTCTTTCTCACACTTTCTCTCTTGTCTATCGCCCTCTTTTATCTCTCTCTCCCTTTTCCCAACGCTGTCCTCGAGCAGAGCACGCCGACGTGACGGTGTAACGGATTCCTCGTTGCGTAGGACTACGACATTTTCGGGAATTCATTTAAATTTCCATCGGCGAAAGAGGATTAAATTGTTTGTAATATTTACGATATGATACGTTTAATCTGTATAAATAAAATTGTAACCTCTGTCTGTACATTTGTTTTTTTGTCGGGGTTTTACTTTATTTGTGTATTTTACATCACAAGAAGACGTTTGAGCCGGTTTGCAGAATTGTTGTCTGTCTGTCTGTTTGTTTGTTACCGCATCACGCAAAAACGGCTGGTCGAATTTTTATGCAACTTGCAGCGTATCTTTAGAGTGGCCCAGCTTAAAATATAGGCTATGTGGTGTATCTCAAAAAAAATTTTGTGGGGGTTTGGGGGGCTTCGATTTGGTTTCTGGACGATAACTCTCGAGTAAATTAACTTAGAAAGTTCACATTTGATATTTGTCACTTTCAATACAAGTATAAGATCAATCTCCCATATATTTATGAAAGTTTGTTTGTTTGTGGATCTATATATTTCCACACCGTTAAAGCTAGAATAATGAAACTTTCATCAAATACTTTCTTCACAAATAGGAAGATCGAGGGCTACTTTTAAATCCCATATGTTTTATATTAATTGTACAAAAAGCAAAATAACTGTATGCTAATGCATTGCCATCTAGAGATGAGTCAGAAAGTACGGGACAGTTCTTTTCGAACTGTTCTGATGCCTAAACTGTTCAATAAAATAACTGTTCTCATAAACTTCCTGTTCTCAAAGAACAGGTAACTCTACATTTTAGGTAAGAGGGGGGGGGGACGAAAAAATGTTTTCTATGTATTCTCAGAATATTAAATATCTCTTTTTAAAAGTTATGAAGTAAATTTAACTTTTTGCACTGCGATACTTAATTTATTAATACGGGGAGTCAAATATAGGGGCATTCGTTAGGTGAGGTTTTAGTATTTATTTAGATTGCAGGGCCCCCATTTGTTTAGCACCAGGGACCTCAGAATGTCTAAATCCGCCACTTCTTTCTCTAATATATGTATTACAATTCCTATATATTTACGAAAGTTCATTTGTTTGTTTATTTGTGCATCTATACATTTCCACACCGTTAAAGCTAGAGTAATCAAACTTTCAACAGGTACTTTATTCACAAATAGGAAGGCCGTAGGCTACTTTTTAATCCCAAATGTTTTATATTAATTGTACAGAAAGCAAAATAACTTTGTATGCTAATGCATTGCCATCTAGAGATGGGTCAGAAAGAACAGAACAGTTCATTTCGAACTGTTATGATGCCTAAACTGTTCAATAAAATAACTGTTCTCATAAACTTCCTGTTCTCAAAGAACAGGTAACTCTACATCTTATACTCAGTGAGAAAAGTGGGAAACGACTACTTCCTTATCCGTAATTGGACGGCGGGGACTGATTAAACTACGCGTATCTTCCCAAGTCCTACTATTGATTTGAATCAAATTTGGTACGATTGTGGAGGGCTCCCAGAAATAATTCATACGTGGTTTTTGTTTCTCTCTGCCCGTTTTATTCAAAACGGCGGCCGAGTGAATTCTTAAATACCCTGTATCATCTAGAATTCCGATCGGATTTGAACCAAATTTCCCCGGGCAACGCCGGTATTTCTGCTAGTTACAAAATAAAATACGATCGCGCGTGAATGTATTCCACGCATTTTTTAAAATTTTGTGCGTCCTTGCTACAGCATACCTCTTTCTCAATGAGAACATGTTTCGTCACATGCATAAATATATGAGTGCGCGCGCTCTTCTTGGAAGACTGGAGAAAAATCCATACCATAAGGAAATTTATCGCGTAATTCTTCAACTTCTCAGTTATCTCAATTTGATCCTCTCATTATACACTCGGGATACTTCAGGATTACTTACTAGTCCAGTTCATTTTAGCAGAATCTACGATATTTATGTACGGTTATTGCAGGTTTTGGAATACCTCTCCCAGTATTATCTACTTTGTCAAGCTCATAATTAATTATTTTAAATGTCGCTATGCTAATTTCAAAGCTATAAATAAACCTGGCCCATGTTTTCCCAACTTATACTTCCATTTCCACATCTTTGTTTCATTCATAAACATTACTATCCCATAAATTTGACTACATTTTCTCGTTTCCCCTCTCCATACCTACACATGTTTATGTAATGAGGAAACATTTTTTCTATGTAACTTGTACTTGTATGTTATGATTCAATTTTTTTATATTACATTTCCTTGTTTTGTATCTTGTATGTAGTACGATTAATTGGGAGAAGGGGCAGCATGAGTTCAACTTCGTCGATTTAAAAATAAAGAATGAATAACACATACATTCATACACGAAGTCATCCATATAGTTTAACGTTTCAGACTGGTCGGGAGATATCGAGGCATCGAATATAGTAGCATAACGTAGAGATGTAAATATCTCCAGAAAACATAAAAGACTAAATTCGTGCGTATATTATAAACGTGAGAAACAAGGGTAAAATCTCAACATCAGCGGGCCACATCGTCTACTCACTGGGATAACGACGTTATCCTCTTTTGAAACCCAAGAACGTATGCCCGCTCTAAAAAAAATCCGTATGTATCGTACTTTTTCCGCTGTTTTCTGTCGGTACGGTAACAAACTACGAAAACCCTCTTTACCTTTCCTCATTGCCGCCATGCTTTTATCGCGGGAGGGTGAGGGGAGGGGACATACCCACTCACGATGTCGTTACCTCGAGGCGGCGCATTACACAAGAAGGCTGTCCAGAGCGCAGGAAACCGTTTCAATAGGATCCCTCGACGAAAAATAAAAAAGGGACGTTGGGAAAAAAAGAACGGGAAGAAAAAGCGCCGTCCTCTGAAATTGCAGCCACTGCTGCCCCCGTATATAAATCATCATCATAGGTAGCCTGTCCGTTGACAGGTCCGTGATTATTCTAGGTTAAACTTGGTTCTCCATATACTCCTATTTTCCGCAGTTTTCCTCATGTCTTGATAGCTCTCCTTCCCTTTCAAGTCGTCTACTAGCTGGAACCTTTTCCTACCTCTTTCTCTTTTTCCATCCAGTTTTCCTTCTAGCACTTCTTTAATCATGCACTCTCTCCTCAGGTAATGCCCAATCCAGTTCGCCTTCCTCTTTCTGACAGTCTGTATAATCGTTCGCTTCTCTCCTATTCTTCGTAGTACTTCCTCATTTTTCACCCTTTCTGTCCATTTTATCTTCAGCATTCTTCTCCATGTCCACATTTCGAAGATTTCCAAGTATTTAATATCATTTTTCCTTAGCGTCCATGTTTCTATCCCATGCAGAGCTATACTCCATACATAGCATTTTATCAACCTCTTGCGGATTTCCTGCTTTATATTTCCCGTTAGCAGGAGTTTCTTTCTTCTGAAAGCGGCTTTTGCTTTTGTTATTCTAGTCCTGATTTCATCTGTACATTTTGCTTCACTCGTTATGATGCTTCCAAGGTATTTATAATCTGAAACTTGTTCTAATGGCTTTCCTCCAATACTTATGTTCAAATTTTCTTCTTATTTACTTGATATTCGCATAACCTTGGTTTTTTCTGTATTAATTTCCATACCGTATTTTCTACCTGTTATCACTAGTCTATTTATCATTAAAACATAAGTTACTATTTTGATTTCGGAGACAACGTTGAAAACTATGGCCTTTTCCCCACCAGGGTAGCCATACCTTTACGGTAGCACAATGACGGCAGTTAGTCCGGTAATATGAGGCCCATAAAGGGGAAAGTTTTTTTGTGCGCAGAAGGGGCGGAGAGGAGAGAAAGATGAAGGAAGCGTGACAGCTTTTTAGGTCTAAGGAACGTTATTTTTTTATAAAAAGTTTTTTTGTTACAAATAAGCTTCTATTCATATATTAAAAAAGTCGCAATGATAACGAAAAATACGGTGAAATATAAGCCGCGTTTAATTTTACGTCGTTTTCGAGAGATTGCAGCCGGGTGGAGAACTACGACTATAAAAAGACTGGACGGTGACAAACTTTTTTTTCGCTTCCGTTTTTTTCGAAACCGAATTCGTTCCAAATTGGATGCGATCGCTCGCTTCCTTCCTGTTTGAGGAAGAACAAACAAAACCGAAATATGTTCCGCTGATCCGCTATTCGATTAATTTTTGTTGAATGGAAGCAGTTCACAAATTGATCATTTTGGAAGTAATTCTACTATATTAAGTCCATGAAAAAATATTCTCTAGTTCTAAAGATGCACGTATTTATATACCTAGCCCTATACTATCTTTATTTACCTTTAACATTTCATTTAAAATTATGGAAACTATTGCATTAGCCTAATCTTCTAAATATAAAAAGACTACCTTAATTCGTTTTTCACCCATTTTTAAACAATGGCGCTGCAATTGGATTAATTATTTTATAGAGAGCGGATATTAAACATAATTTTCGTTATCTAATAAACTATCAATGAATAAGAACTGAGTAATAAACACAAGCTTGAGTGTGAATTTAATTTAACTTTACAAAATAACAAACTAAATGAAAACTCAACGAAAAATTCTAGCGTTCTGAATTATATCACGATATACAGGAATCATCATTTTCGTTCTTATGGTACATATAGTAATTTTCCTGTGCGCAAGTTGCCAAAATTTCTAAATACTACAGGAGACGGTAGTAATTTAGCGATTCTATAATTTCGCCCAAAATTACGCGATATCTCTGCGATCCTATTACACTGAGAGTTAAAACTCACAGGCTGTAAATGAAAACAGAGTCTGAATTATTAGTCGCAGATACAAGCTGCGCAATTCGTTGAAGCCCTATATAATTTGCTTGTTAGAAATAGCGACAGGTATTTCAAGGCAAGGCAATTCTTTTTGTACAAATTTGCTGAGCTGATTTATTTGTCGAGACACAAGCCGGTATATGTATAAATGTATAACCCTTGTTAACATATTATACCAAATTGTTAACTTTTCCGTCAAAGGATAATAATTCCATATTCATTGAAGCTATAACTGGCGGAACTGTGCGATTCACCTAATCTACTGCGCAGTATTACTGAAGATTTTCTCTATAAATTGTTTAATCTAAATTGAGTGTTATCACTTAAGGGGACCGGGAAAAAAAACTTGGTGTTCTTGTATAATTGAAAAATATGTAGCGTAAAATACTTATCATAACGGAATACGCCGTTTATAAATGTTTACATTTACCGTAGGAATTTAGCACTACATATAAAAAGAATTTTAAATCGTAATTTCGCGCGTTGTCACGTATGCTTCATTTGTATTCAAATCTACTAAAATAGGACGTTTTAGATCTTAAACGATACCATTGGTAATAACTCCAAACACTACGATTTATTTATCACTAACGGTCTTGCGATTGAGTCTCATGAGAGTATCTTTTCTCTGTTAACATTATAGCGGGCACATATATGGGTGGAGAGTGTTGAAGGGATGGAGAGAGGGTCGTCGATGGATATCTACGGCAATCGGTCGGATCATCTGTATATCCACCGGAAATAACGAAAATTGGAGGGGCACTAATTGGCAACCACATCCATTAACCTTTTGACTGTTAACCATCGCTGGAATAAATGTGATTGCTTCGCAAATAGATTCAAAATGGGTATGGCCTGAGCAAGTGCAGATTGAATTGAATTCAACGGAAACGGTTGACCGTGTTCTTAAACATAAAGGAATAAAATGTAATGAAATAAAAGAATGGACGATGACGAAAATGAATAGCAGACTATGACATAAAGCAAAAAGGCATATAAGTATGGTATGGATTTTTCGGGTTTCTCCAAATTTATACTCTCCGAATGATTTTTTTAACATTCGGATTATATCTGAAAAATCTCTAAATTTTTATTTTTATTCATAGCAAAAATAATTTGAAGTCGTTTTACTGCAGGGGTTCCCAACCTAAATTTTTGAAAGACTCTGAGATAACTGATAGTAAAATACAGTAGAAGTAATTGACTTATTAATCTTTTTAGTCAATCTGAATGTGTAATTACACACTTTACTCTTATATTTAGAAGAACGATTAGCACTATTATTAATCCAATTATACATCGAATTGGCCACATTGCCTACATACGCTTAAAGTAAATGAAACTTCCCTGGAAATTACTAGAAACAAGTGTGTATACGCTCTGCTGTTATGAAAATACTACCTAGCACAACATAAATCACTTTGGATATAAAAGAATTATAGGAAGTTCTTTTTTGAAAACGGATTGCAACACTTAATAGAAAACTTAATAAACCCATTAAAACTTTCTAGAGAAAGATATTTGTATTATATCCTTTTAATAAATTTAAGTATGCTAATGATCATGTCGAATTTTTGGACATATATGGAGAGGTGAATCAGCGGATTAGATTCTAACTTACATTCGCTTTATTAGTGCCCTCACCTCTAAACAAAGTTATGGATAAAGTTTAGTTTTGAGTTGGTGCTGGAGTCTGATACCCTAAATGAAATAGGTTTGTATTAACATTGATATGTATGCAAAATATAATGATAATTTAGCCATTTGCTTCATTTTCAAACGCCGGAAAGGAGTATTATTACCGTAAAACATTGGTCACGCAGATTTTGTTGAATCGGAATCATCAGTGCTACAATAAAATCCGAAATTTTAAAATGCTCTTTTAAACCCGGTTTATTCGAATTTAAAAACTAATAATATCTGACAATAACCCTCCGAATTAACTTTTTAAACCCGACAAATTCGCATCCTACATACCTATAAGCTAAAGGAGCATACTCACAGTATGTACTTTTTAAATATAAGAGGAATTTAAAAAAAGCACGATGGATCCACTTTTCAGATTGCAAGCTGGCGTCTTCAGTGTCGTTATTCACCGATAGCTAACTATTTAAAAAATCAGCGTTTGGTGCTATTTTGATTATTAATGGGATTCCAAGCACAATATTTGGTCGATAACTCACTTTCGGAATTGACGCATAGATGATTAAACTTCGCACGAATCGTTCCAATAATTAATTTTGGCGATAAACTCGACTCCCGTACATTTAATTGAGACTGATATTGCCCGTATCCCCGGAAATCCTGGGAATTTCAGACTGCAAGCCGACATTTACTTTGGACAGAAAAACAAGGCGTGCATAAAAAACATAATGATGGGATATCCTAAACGACTCGGTGGATTAAATTAACGATGAAAACTGTAATATATATGACGGCTTTATACTAAGGTAGCCCAACCTGCGGCCCACGGACCGGATGCGGCCCACTAAGCAATTTTATGTAGCCCATAGTGTCATAGTTTTCAAAACTTTTTCATTTATTTTAATTAACTACCAAATATCATTTTCCGTGTAGCAAAATCTGTTAAAATATTTAACGTTAAACTGCGACGTCTTAGTAAATATTTCTCAAGTACTTTTTGATGCTGTTTTTGATTTTTTCTCTAAGATTGAATTCCATCATGATTTTTCATATTGAAATGTTAACCATAAAAAGCTAATACTAACTTGATTTCCATGCATATGGCGGCTAAGTATCTCTAGGTAACTTACGATTTAACTATTATCCATTGGCAATTTCCATTGCGTCCCACCGAAGTATTCAATGCCACCAATATGGCCCACCATGCAGAAAAGGTTCCCCCCACAGTGGGGGGAACCTTTTCTATGCTAATTTTTCCCTCAGTTATTGCGTTAAGTTGTGACATGAATATTAGCTGAAAAATATAAGAAGCTAAGAGTAGAAAGCAGGGCTACAGTGCTATCTCCTCGGAAGAAAAAGGCTGAATAAGTGGTATATGTAACTATTTCATACTTGGTTGTCACAGCTCGAGTCGAGGGGGCCCCCGGTCCTCCCGGGCGGTAGTTACGCCACTGCCCCCACTGCTTTATACAGTAAAGCAAATACTAGTAAAGCGCCAACAAAGAAAAGCGCGGATGACGTATGAAAAATCGTACACGGCAACCGATCACCGATCAATATTCCGAGCAGTTAAAATTGAAGGTATAACAAATGCGTGATAAACGCATTCTGCGTCGGTTTTTCTTCGTTCGGTATCAACAAAATCACACCGATGAATCATGAATGGTTTTGAATAAAAGCGTCCCATGCATCAAAGAACCTTGTAAACTAGGACGGATCGACGAGCAGATGTTTTCTCTCGGGCGCCATACTGCGATATTTTCCATGATAAAACGCAGTTGTCGGACATGTTCGAAACCTAAAAAAAATTTTAAAAGAAACAAGAAAAAACGTGAGCATCTGGAAACGCACGCTGAATAAAAAATTTTATGTTTACGACGTCAAAATGGTATCCAATACGCGGTTTTTGTTGACTTGGCTTTCATGCAAATAGATGCGGGTCGGAAGGAACAAAACAGCCGAACGGAAGACGTTTCCGAAAATTAAATTTTCGTGCTTGAAAAAAATAAATAAATGCGCGCGCCTTAAAGGGGAGCCGAAAAAGTCAATTCGAGTGATACGCGAAGGAAACTGAAAAAAAATGAAAATAGGATAAAAAAGGTGGAATTCCATCGAATGTATTTCACGCCGCTGGAGGGACGCGTACGAATTGAATGTACGTGATTGATACGTTTTTACTCCATTATTCAGCGAATCAATTTCACCGCGTCATTCTTCGACGATTTTCATACATATATATATATACGATATACATATAGAAATAAATAAATGAATACATATATAAATGTATATATGTGTGTATAATAGTGCGCGAAAAGAATGCGGAAACTTTTTTTTTTTTAATCGACTGGCGGCTGCAAATGTTTTTGCGCTGCGCGACGATTTATAAAGCGACAGTCGTAGCCGAAGAGGACTGATAATTAGCCCATAAACAATTCGAAACGTGTTTCATTCCGTTAATACGCGGCTGGTGATGGCGATAAATGAAATTCATTACGGAAATATGTCGGAAAAACTCGAAACAAGCGCCCGAAGCAAGGATAAAATAAATTTAATAAACACGCGCCCGTTTTCCCATCACTCTTCCGACCATTTTAACCTATCGAACGGTCACCATCCGTTTTTTCTTTTCGGAAGCGTCCATATGCCGTTTCATTTCCTACGATTGGTGACAATAATTTTTATTTTTCGTCCTCCGCGATAGCGATTCGTCGAAAGAATTTTGTTTTTTTGTGCCTGTAAAAAAAAAAAGGCGCTCCACGGTTCAAACAGTTATGGAGTGATTTTCATCTCGCACCGGTGTTTTTGTCACTGTTATGTCTATTCATTAATGGGGCATTTATGTATGTTTTGCATGTTGTCATATCCTCCAGGGAATGCATTGTTTTTTTTTATAAGCTCTCTCAAAGAGCAGCTAGTCGTCATTTAAAAGAATATTCTTACGAATGAATATGCGGCCACAGAAATATTACACTCGAAACCTTTTAAGTGAAATATTTAAAATTACATAAATTCCGGAGCCAAGAGAAAAGAAACTACAAAAATTAATTACAGACAAACAAAACTAGACGCGATCCCATGTTTGTTCATCCCGTGAATATTTGTTAACGGAAAAGGGTTCGATAGCACGAAACGGACGAGGGATTTTTAAAAAAATAAATGTTACGGATGGAATAATTTATAGGTCATCTGGTTCGATTTCGAAGAGTTTCTCCTTTTTTCGTGTTTTCTATTTTCCTTATTTCAAACTACATACTCTCATTAGTACATTCCATATTCTAAGCGAATTGATTGTGCAACGCTTCTCTTGTGAAAACAACATGTTTATGAAGTGGAAGTTCATTTTTCCCACTCAGCTACTCACGTAGCAAATTGTGTAAAACATATTACAGTGGTAGTGGCGCAATGCAAATAAACATGTGAGCTGCATGATATTTCATTGGGGTAAAAAATAAAGCAAACCTAAACCTAAATTTCGTCTGAAATCGAGGAATTCGTGGAACGCACGAAATGAATGTCCAGTTTATGAAACGGAAAAACGGAACACCTTTTCCTAGGTCATGAGCTACGTTGGTCAGTGCGCGGAAAGTTAAAAATGATTTTTCAGTTCATGAACTGGCCAATTACTTTAAAGGAGAAAGAGGGGTCACGGGCTCGAATCCTACAGGGTGCGTATGAGTTCGCATTTGTCATCGATGCTCGTTACAAGAGGCTTTAAAGTGATGACTATGGGGTAATTGATAAATAAAACACGGTAATGCGTACATAATTGCGTATAAATATGCTTGTATGTGTATCATGAAATTCACGCCAATGTTTCTTGCGTCTAGTTTCACGTAAATGAAGATATGTAATTCGTTTGAATGAATACATTAGATTACAATGACTAGTAGAGTTTATTTACCCGAAGGCGGATCCCACTGAGCATCGGAGCATGTTGCGGTTGCTTGCGTTAGGTTTAAGTCGACCATATCAAGGGAATTTCTCGTTAGGGTATTTATACTGCGATTTCATCATCGACTCTTTAATCACGCGTGATTGCCTCCCAGAAAAACAGTAGAACGAGCGCAGGAAGCGGACGTCTCGAGCGAGCGATTTATATAGGAAGCTCGGTCGTTGAACGAAATGGAGGTATGTTTTGCTAATTAGTTCCCGTGATCCCCCCCTTGCTACCTGCCAAGACGTAATTGGAATGTTGATACATCGCGGCGGTGACAAATGGATAGAGGTGGGGGAGTAACAAAGGCACTCGTTGCCGGAGCAGGAATAAGGTCGGACGGCGTCGAACTAGTCTGCGGGAACAAGAACGACTTTGTCAAGACGGCTGGAACCATCGATTTATGTGCCAGGAAAAAAAAACGCGAGCGTAAATCAAAGGGAGAACTCGAAGGTATTCCCGCATCGCTTTTTGGTTCTTATAAAGAACCGATATCAGGAAGGCAGGTGAGAAAAAAAAATATTGTTTTTTTGCGCCACTTTGCTGAGGTGAGAAATTATATAGACGACAAAAAATGGAGGCGAAAATTTTCATTCGGCGAACAAAAGTCGGTCGGAGAAAACAGAATGGTTTCGATCAATTAGGGATAGAAAGAAGATAAAGTTGCTTCAACTCTTCTGATTAATTTCTATTAAAAACCATTTATATTAAAAAATGTTACATTTCATTAAAGAAAACAATATGTTACTGGGCATGTTGGATTTGGAATTTTAATTTTGCCGTTGTAAATGGTAAGTTTAGGTGTAGAGCTTTCCATTTTTATTTCATTTACGCTTTTTCACTCTTTATCTCTCTCTTTCTCTCTCTCGAAATATTCGACTTTCCTCCGTATTCCACATAATATTTCCCTCGCCTATCTACAGTTAAAATTGGTCGATTAAATGACAGCTTTGATGAGGTCTCTCATACTTTATTCTCTGGTATATTTTTATTTCACTTTCATCCTTTCTTACGTTTGTGTGCTTTTTCTCTGTCATTATTGTAATTCACTTTCAAATGAGTCAACTTGATTTATGTAAACTTATGTTTTTTAAACAAATAAATATTCCACCCGTATTTGAATTGAAGATTTGAATTGGACGATAGCCGTCTCCTAAAAACATCTGTTATTTATCTCCCCAAGCTAACCATAAATTCTGTGGGGTTAGAGGTAGATTTGGGTCCTTTTCGCCATCCGATAGCGCAGCAGACCGTTTAAAGATGGATGGCTGAAAAAAAGGAGAAAGGATCCAAAACAGAAAGAGAGAGAAAAACGCCACAGCAATGCGTCCATACAAGCTCCTTCTCTGGAATAATGACTCGGGGTGTTCGAGGTTTGAAGACGGCGTTAACAAATTTCGATAGAACCCCGCACGGATGCCCCAGTTTTAAGAATGCACAAGTCCTTTTATCAGCCAGGCGTTTATATTCTCATGGTAAAGAAAACCACTTAAAATGCATCACCGGTATCAATAACACGTTTTGGGGTCATAATTTTACGCAAAATTCCTTTATAATAGGAATGAATTATAAAATTTAGAAAAAATTATTAGAGATGATGTGCACAGCAACACGCTAAAATTCAAACGATGCTGAACTGTAAACAAAGTGTTAAGATGGACGATTGCTGATTGGCTGTGAGCGTACCCACCTCAGGACAAGTGCGCTGATATGGTTAAGATACTGATGAGCGACGTGTAAAAACATTCGAGAGATTCGCTTTCTTTCGGTAGATTTCGGTTACGCAGAGGATTCCGTTTTCTCGCATTAGAACTAAGGTGGACAATAGTGAAAATGTTATTTTTGGTCGATGTTGACTAAAAAGTAAGGAATATTATTTTCGCGTTATAACGAATTCGCGCTAATCGGGGTCGTGTTGAGTGGGGCATTCCTGCACTGTATTACGATGACGAAGTGATACAGCGATATTCATTTTGTAAATTACTTCCTGAAAACAAGTCGGTTGAGGCAATGAAAAATAAAGGTTAGCTGAGGAAAACCCGTTCTCCGTGACACGATTATCTCCGTGACACGATTTTTGGGGGATGATGAAATGTCCATCGGAACGAATTTTAGTTCATTTATCGTTTAATAATTATTTTAGGAAGGAGGTTATTTTTAGGGTCTCCAATATGAGGTCGATGGAGACCGGCCATTTCCCCGCGAATATCGATCGTCCCGTAAAAAAATGGTGGAAAACGAGAACCCAATTAAAACGGCGGAAGGAAAATTAGCCGCAAACGGGGGATATTTTAAAATCCTCCGCGATGACGAATTAAATGATCGACCGTTTGTTCGCGCGAAGCGGTAAAGTACGGTGCGTGCGTCGCATTGCAACGTCACGAGTTGACGCAGAGCCCTCTCGCGTTCGAAATGTCGACCCATCGTCCGAAAGGGAAAAGATAAACACTTCGTTTATTCGCCGTTACCACGGCGGCGGACGGTTATCGATGAAGGCCCCTACACAACTGCTGACGTGACAGCGCGATTTAGTTTATGCTAGGGCGTCGGCGGTAAAAAAAAATAATAAAAACAATGCCTTCGTGCTGCCGCCACCTTATCGAAACTTGAAAATGTTTTAGAGATAATGATATCCGTAGGTATTTAAGACTGTAATTTTAAATTATCTAAGAAACGATCGCCTCGGCTAAAAAATTATTTTTTTAAAGTATCGTTTATTCAGCGGGATCTTATGGGGCTGTCTCCATGCTTAAAGAAACGAGAACATTTAATAAGATGGCCCCGTATTGCTAGCTTAAAATTCTTCAGCAGGCAAAAATGTCGATTTTGTAAAATAAAAGTAATTTTGTTGGAAATAAAATCAAAAGTTTTGGCCCATGGTTTGTTAATTTAATAGATGATGCCGTATCACGTGCGAAACCGGTCGCAAGAATAAAATCCTGTGGAGAAGTACGAAGTATATTATTTAATATTGCCTAGTTCCACGAAGTCACGCCTGATTAAATTAATTATAAACTTTGATTGGCCTTTTGAAACGTAAATTTAAAATAATTACGTTTGTTATAATTGATTTTGCAAGACGTATTAAAATTTCGCAATGTGCCATGGATACGTTCATTTGCTATTTTGAATGAACGCTTAGCTAAGGTCAACTTCTAGGAATATTTTAATTTAATACTTCATTCATTTATATCCGTCATAAATATTTGATGGGAATTTACAGTAGTGTGTGTAAGATCATACAATCACAAAAAATTCGAACACCATGGTGATTTCAAAATATGTAGTACTTGCAACCGAATGCATTGACGCAGTCCTCAAATTCGTCTTACAGTCTCATATAAAAATCTAAATCGACGATTTGTATTAAAAATTCATCACACGAACAGAAATATGACAAAATACGAGATACGTTCGTTCATTCGTGGTTGCGAGCATTGTGTAAATTTTTTTAGAAAGTGGAATTACGAAAAGATACATCTTCCAAACCGCCCTTTCTCTCTCTCTGTCTCTCGCAAACTCTTACCCCTGTGCTTATCCCGAAAAATCGCGTAAGAAATTGAAACCTGTCGTATCGTGTCCTTCGCCACATATGGATATAAAAAGCGGGAAAAGAATAATCGAGGATAGAAAACGTTGGATGGGTTTGAAGAGGAAAAATAAAAAGAGAGGTAGGATTACCGTTGGCGGAACACTTGCAAGCAAAAAAATCTGTCCCATTGAACTCGCGGCGGGAGCTTAACAAAAGTCATACGAGTGTGCTGGCCGGAGAGAGAGAGAGGGACAGAAAGAGGGTTGGGAAAAGGGTAGGGATTAAATCGGTGTAGTAAGCTGCGGTGTCACGATGGCGTGAAAGCGGTTGTGTACAAGGCGCCGAACCGATGGTGGTTACATGGTTTTACGCGTTTATTTTTATTACAATCTCCAGGCTTGGGAAAGATTGAAAGTTTGCTTCGCGTTATATTCGAGACTGCGAGAGATATCAAGATTTGCGAGCGAGTTATTCTTTTTAAATTCCTTCTCTCCCTCGGAAACAGATTCGGAGTTAGAGGCGTGACAGAAATTGTTGTAATGCGTGAGATCTTAAACCGCACGTTTATCCTCCGTTTGCTCGACAATCAGAAAAATATATTCGGAAGGGAAATACGTTTCAAGGCTACGAATAACTTCATTTGGTATTTAGGCTATTGTTATAAGGCTGAGCAGCAATAATTTTCTGTGGAATAGATCTTCCTTGAGGATGATGTGATTCAAATACTTGTGTAGGAAACAAAACTATAAGTCGAGAAATTTAGGAAAAAAGTATTTCATAACACAGCTGTAATATTATATCTTTTAATTAATAAAATTATTTAAATATATTTTTATTTAAGAAAACAGTAGGTTGTCATTGCTCTCCCGTTTGATTATTATAAAAATTTAACAAAATTAACGGTATTCATACAGAAGCTATTTATATATACATCCTTAATAAGTTAAGAAATTATCTGGCCACCAATTTTCCGAGAATTTTTTAAAACCGTATTTATCAAGAGTTACTATTTAAAAATAATTCATAATATTTACTAAACGATTATTAACATTAGTTATACACTTCTTAATTTAGATTTATTATCATTCGAAAAATAACATAAAAGAGAAATATTTGGTCTTAGTAATAATTATTTTCGTTTATATCTACATTAAAATCATTTAAGAAAATGATATACATATATTATGTCTGTTGTACGTGCTCCTGCTACAGTTATTGTACATATTACTTTGAATACACATTGGAAGTGCTAACAATATCAACAGATCTTCTTACACGAAAAGACAAAAATAACTGTTGTTTTACGGCGAAATGAGAAACAAAGAACACGAGACGGCGAAAAAATAATCGCTTTCCTGACAAAGCAAAATAGAGAGCGTAGTTACGTTACGCGAGCGAAGTTCTCTTGTCTAGAATTAATCTCACGATTAAGAGCTTAAATTTGATTTAGCTCTGACGTAAATGGCTTTCGACGCTTTAAATAAGACATAAAGCTGAAGGCGTAGTTCCTCCAAACATCTGCTTCTTTCCGAGACATCCTCGAGGGAAGTACTTAAAAAAAAACCCTCGAGGTGTCAACTTTTGTGTCGTTCCCCTCTCTTCCATCTTCCTCTCTCTCTCTCTCCAGTCAGACGAACCTTCCGGACGATTCCCCACTCGAGTTCCAAGTAGAAGTGACTTCTGGACGATGATAATGGTGTCGAGGACACGCATTCAATCTCGCATGGTATCCAAAGAAAAACCTAACCAGACGGAAAGTAAACACACGGGGACGGCTCCTGAAAGCAACATGAACGAGTTACGGGGTTGAAATATGAATTCACTCGGAAAGCTTTTTGCTACGAGGGATTCTGGAACGAGAAAATTGACGAAAAATGACGTCTCTCAAAATAATAATGTTTATAAAAAATATTGTATGCGCTTACGACAAGTTATTTTTTGGTGCTCCAAGTCCATGATGAAGCGTAAGGCAGTGAAACTTATGTCATAAACACCTGTAATATTTCATCGGGTTGAATATCACTTTTAGAGAACATTTTATATTTTTTAAAGTTACTTTCCTTAAAGTAAGAACCCCGCAGACGTTTGTCTCTGCCTAGATGCTGGCCGGGATCAAAAGATAATTGTATCAGGCAACCCGACCACGGGCCGTTAAAGTCGGCATGGAACGAAAATAATTCATTGTTAATAGGCGCGATAAAAATTCAGAGAGAGAGAAATAACAAAAATGGTAAGGGATCACGTAAAGATGGAGGCGGGGATCCTTTTTTCCTCCCTATCGGTCACCTGAACATGCGATACCTAGATCGAAAATGAGTCACGGCAACTACCTATTCACAAACTTCGATGGCTGTAAGCATTCGCATGAAATCGTAAAGTTTCTAGTTTCGAACGATAAACCGACGCTTGATCGCATTTCGATCGAATTTGAGAGCTCTCGAATAAAAGAGGCGATTGGACTTACTGCTCAATCCATTCCGCTGTACTAATGGACAGGGTGTGACCCTTTATTATGAAAAAATACGCGCATATTGGAACTTCAGATTTATTTTGAACTCCGGGGCGTGTGCAATGGTAACGATTCATTGGTCATTGTTTTCGTGTTTGCGGAGTATTTTTCGTAGGCCAAATTTTCCCCAAATCAGTAATCAGTAATTTCCTCCCTATTCCACCACGTTCCATGTACGATCCGGTTGGTTATCGATGATCCAGAGCAAGGGTTTGGCGAGCGAGGCAACCGCCTCGGGCGTTTCACGCTTAGGGACGCAACGATTGACAATTTGAATTTTAAGTGTGTTTTATATTAGAAAATAAACTTTGATTTACCTCTACATATTTAATAAAATATTGTTTGATGGGTTCAGTTATGTACTGTATACTTTCATTAAGACGGGGACGTAATTTTCAAACCTATCCTAATGCGCAAAAATATCTTGTCCCGGCTCTGGGTTTTCAAATCGTAACTTGTGAAATGAGAACAAATAATGATGAAATAACGAAAATGGTTACGAAATCAATTTTCGTAATGCTGACAAACACTGGCACAATGAATTGCGTAATATTCTGCCAGTGAACAAATCTACGATTCTTTCGTACACAGATATGGTCCAGGCAGTGCCGTAACTAGGGTATGGCATTTGCCACAGGCGCCGATTGCAAAAGGCGCCAAACGTTCCGGAAAAAAAGTGTCAAAAGTTTATTTTCCCATAAATAACTATTATTTTACTCAAACTTTAATTTATATGTGATTAAAACGCTACCATCTATATATTTAAAAGGCTAATTGTAAGGTACGTACGTAGTAAGGAATACAAATAACGGCCGAGCGTGGCAGCACTGTTTGTGCTGCGGGTTGGGCAGCGTAAGGCCTTGCTTATTATAATACTCACACAGCTACAGTCTCACAGAGCTCTATAGCAGTGGTTCTCATCCTTTACGATAACACGCCCCACTTGAACTTAAAGAAATTTCCCGTGACCCACCCAGGGTCATAATAAGGAAATTTGGCGACCCTAACTTTCATAATTATAAGAATACCCTTAAAAATGATTCTAAATCAATTATAAAAATAATTTTTTATAACATATAGAAATAAAAATTCATGAAACCTTTGGGTCACTCTTCGAAGTAATTATGACGAAAGTATCGACTTCCTGTTTGGGGTTAATGCGGGTTTTCTTTTTCAACATTTTTAGGTATAATCTGGAAATAAAATGTTATAGTTATTACTTTTTCCGTTTCTTTGCAAAAGATAACAAAATTGTGAAATTTAAAATATCGATTGGAATTTTAGAAGTAAATCCGACAAAAATTATGAACAATTTTACAATAACAAACCTTTGTTGAAAAAAATAACTGGTCGCCTATGTATTTATTTAATGTGAGCCTTGTGCTTGGCATTGGCTGACAAGTTTGTTGATTCTGGACTGTATTGGAGAAAGGGAAAGTCTCATAGTAGCAGAAGCGTCCAAACGATTTCTTGATTTGTTTTTTGTAGTGGTGAGTATTGAGAATGCAGTCTCACATAAATATGTGGAAGGGAATGGACGGCTTTCTGACTCAACATTGAGTATTCTATGTCCAATTTTGCCCAAAAACTTATCAATGTTGCGGCTTTTGTAAATTTGTGTTTTAAAGTTAAGTCAGCTGACAGTTCTAGGAGAGTATCATGTTCTGTTGTGTTAAGTTTGTTACTTGGATCGGAGCAAATCAAAAAGGAATCGCAAACCCACACATTTCCTGATCTAGGATAATTTTCTTAGGTAAAATAATCTTCAAATTTTCTCCTGAGGGCTTAAAGATGTCCTAGTATTACCTTACATACTCTTTGTTTGTCAAAATTGAAATTTTCATTATATGCACAGTCCGAAAATGTTGGAAACATCAAAAATGTCATATTTTACCCTAAATGCCCAAATTTCTAATTTCTTCTTGAAACCCTCAAATATTTGAAATATTCTAAAAATTGAACATTTTTGACCTTGTAGCTGAAGATTTAGTTCATTTAGTAACTTAAAAATATCTCCCAAATAAGACAACTTGACCATCCAATTATTATCATGAAGTTTTATTTCCAAGTGTAATCGTTTCTCTGATAGGAAAACTTGGACTTCTTTATTGAGCTCATATAATCGAGTCAACGTTTTTCCTCTGGGCAGCCATCGCACTTCAGCATGCAGAAGTAACTTCCTGTCTTCAGCTCCACTTTCTGTGCATAAAAGTGAAAACAGGCGTGAATTTAGGGAGTTGGCAGCAATGTAATTAATTATTTTCACTACTTCGCTAAGAACACTATTAAGTTCAGGATGATGATGCTTTGTTTGTACTTTGGGTGCAAACATATTTTTGATTCTTCTTACTCCAGCATGTATTCCTGTCATAACTTCAGCACACTCTGTACAAACACCGACATTCTTGTTCCAATCTAAATCTTTAATTGAAAAGTGGTCATCTATAACTCGAAATATTTCAGCACTTGTCGTTCTAGTTTATAATTATGACATAAATAAGATGTCTTCTCGAATTTCTTTCTCATATACATAACGTACAGAAACAAAGAGTGTTGCATAACTTGAGATGTCTGTCGATTCGTCCAATCGAATGGCAAGCCATGAGGAGTTTTTCATTCGTTCTATTAATTGAGATTCGATGGCTACCGAAATCATATAAATTCTACATTTTACTGAGTCGTTAGGCAAGGGAATTGGATTCATTTTTTGCATCGTCTTTATCTAGAATTTCTTGGTACGCATCTATAATTGAGGGCTTAATTAACTCTTCTCCTACGTTAAAAGGCTTCTTTGCTCTTGAAATGCGACGTGCAATTAAAAACGACGATTTTAAAGCAGAGACGCTTATTGTATTACTAATGGAAATTGTCTTTTGTATACTTCTAATGTCTTCAAGCTTTATCTCAGAAAAAACCAGTTTAAAAAAAAATATTTGGATCGATAACTAATCGTAAACCTTTTCGCGGCCCACCGGTTGAGAACCGCTGCCCTATAGGCAGCTAACACAGCTCCGATTTCGGAGCTGAATTGGCAGCTAGTTCTTTATTAAAACGCAGGAAAAATTATATCCTACGTAACCAAGATGTTTCCTAAAATTTTGCCATAGGCGCCGTATCGTCTAGGTATGTCTCTGGGTGCAGGTATGCATTCTTATCGCCATTTTTCACAGAAAAATTGTGGATTTATCAATATTGGTACTTGTAAGTTTACTTCTGATATGAGATAGAAAGAGAGATGTAGAGAATTATTTTTTTGAATGTTGTAATAGATCCTCGCATGATTTGTGTTAGACAAAGGAAAATGATGTGGGAATTATGTGAAAAATATTTTTTTAGGATCAGGGTTATATTCTTACTGCGATGGTAAAAGGAATTTTTATTTTTCATTCCGATTATAATGGTATTTTCTATCTACTGGGCAAATTCAATGTTCACCCCCAATGAATGACGAGAATTGAACTTAAATCTCAAGAACAATTAGACGAATGTACAGGGACTGTCATTTTTAATCTTTGGAGTGGTAAATCAATTAATAATAATGATATTAAATTGAAATTACTTCACAGGAAAAAAGTTCAAAGTTACGATAAAAACTATCTTTGGAAAATATTTTATTCAAACGATGTACCCAATAATCGCATCTCATTTTTTGTATAAATATTTTAATCGTTCTTCATTAAGTATGCAATTGAGCCAAACGCTTGATTTCGACACAAATTAATTTCGATATATTCGAATTATGTTTGCTCTCCCTCTCATTTGAATTTTGATCCTGACGGCTCAAGGGATTTTTATAACGCATCCGATAAGCACTAACCGAATTTTCCTTCATCAAAGTCCTACAAAATGGCGGATACGTAACCGTCCATCCTCTCTCTACCTCCTCTAGATTCTGATAGAGGGAGAGGTAATTCTATTAACCCGGGGAATGGAAAAAGAGGGAAAAAATTAAAATGTACTCCGAAACCGTGATGAACGAATAATAATCCGTTTCGGGATAAAAAGAACGGTTCTCCCACCCCATCAACCCCCCCGATTTAATGCCTTCCGTGCGACGGAGTGCAGTAAAAAAAAAAGGAATGAAATTCTATCGCCGCGAAAGAGGTCATATTTTTACGAGCGGATATCAACTCGCGTTTCGCGATCTTCGGAGCGGGAAAAAATAATTTCTTTTCTATCATCTTTCTCCTCCATCCCATTATTTTTGCAATTTCGAACGCATAGAGTCCATGCCGTAGACGATAATTACATTATGTTCCTTTTCGGATCGTTGTTTAAATACAGCAGGCCCTCAATCATTCGCGGGGCTTTTTTTTTTTGATATAACCGCGAGTGTCAAATCGACGAATGTTACGACAACACTGCCTAACAATTTGATAGACAGCAAAAACACCGCTGGTTTGAAACCAGGATAAGGTCGAGCTTTATATGCCGCGAATGTCAAATCGGTAGAGCCTGCAGGAAACATCCCCGCGAGTAATCGAAACCGCGAATGTTGAGGGTTTGCCTTTGTAATTTAAGGATTTATAACTGTAAGTTGCAGTTAGAAAAAATAACCCAGGGATGGCGTCAAGGATGGATGGCGAGGGCTTATCTTTTCGATGATTGTGTGCGCACGCTTCGAAATCGCGGGAGATCTTGTTTTATCATCTCTCTCTCTCCTACATATAGAAGAGGAGGGGGGGGGGGGGGGGGGGGGGATTGGACGCGGTGGGGATCACGGGCAGCAATGAGATGGGCATTCGCTGCACGGTCAACTTGATTTGGAGTCCCTCATTTCCATGGTGAAATAACCGCCTGCAACCATAAAAGAACGTTATAACAGAGGTCACGTTTTGGGGGAGTGGATTTATTTCCCTTTGTCTCCCTCCCTCTCTCCCCTCCCTCTCTCCTCTCTCTCTCCTCCCTCTCTCCTCTCCCTTTATTCTCTCCACTCCTAGCGTTTAGGAGACATTTAATTTTCGTTAGGAAAACGGCTGCGAACCGCATCAACTAACGCATATTGCCGCGCCGCTCATTTTTCATCTCTAGGATCTACGCAACCTGCATTCTGATGTCGCTTGCCGCCCAACCTGAGAGGAAAGGTCCATTAAAGCGAGAGAGAGAGAGATGGAGAAAGAGAGGGGAGAAAATATTGTGCCATTTCATCTTTAACGATCCTACGATTTCCCTGTAACATCGTCTTTCTTCTCCTTTTCTCTTCTTCAACTCCCTTACAGTAGTTCTGTTTGACAGTAAGTTGATATTAAATTTTATTCCCTTACGAGAATCGACTCAAAAACACGTTACGGGAAAATTTTCGAAGAAACTACGGAGTCACAGACGTTCATATCTACAACGCTGAGTACGTTATCGAAGATAAAACGTGCGTTCAATATTGTCTACGGGAAAAGTCGGTGAATTTCGACATGTCAGTGCTTTTAGCGCAAAGACCATCGGTAAAAATAAAGAATTTTCTCTATCTTTGTGGTTCTTCAGTCCAAGAGAGTTTCGACGGATCTGATTTGGATACATTTTGATGATAAATGTGTTTACATATTCAGTACGATGGCATGAGATATCGGTTTTCGGAGTCACGTTATTTTTCCAGAATACAATCCCTTTGTCGCTTCGTAAAATTTTACTAAATCAGTTTCACAAGGAATTATTTCAAGCATAAAATTCACTTGTTTACAATTCAGAGAATTTATAAATTATATTTATCGACAAAGCTGTCACGTTTTCGAGAAAACACAGATACCAATACTATTTTAATTGGAACACATTACCTTGTTAAAGAGAAAGAGATTAGTGAAATGCGGGGAATGGACATCTTGCCTAGAAAAACACATGAAACCGGCTATCCTCTCTTAACGAAACGCGCGAGACCTACGTATCTCTTCGATTATTTTTTTTGCCCAATTGCGTTAGCGCTCATATTACCTGAAACTCTCCAGATAATGAACAAGTATACCGGTGATAATTCTTCCACATAATTCACCCGCAATAAAGGACTTCCCTTATTAAACAAACACGAGAAACGCACCGCTGTAAATTTGATACTCTCCGACACGCTTTCATTACGCGAAGCGGACTCGATAAAAGGGCCCCCGTATTTTGAATCTCGAGCGGCTGGCTTAATTGTAGTTTCATGCGGAACGGACGATATAAGCCACGCGATGCTCCATCGCACATCCCGACTCCAATTTTTCACCGAACTCAACGCGTTGAATTCGATCAAAACGTCCGCCATTTAACGTTGGAAACCGAATTTCCCACGCCCCGAATGCCTTCGGCCTTCGAACGAATGAATATTCTCCTCTCGCGGCTACGTGCGCCACTTTTTTTTATTTTCCCTAGCGCATTTCGATCGTCGCTTGTTTTGTCGACTGATTCCCGCGAGGATAGAAAGAGGTAAAAAGAGGGAGAGAGAGTGATGGTGTTTTCTCGACCGAGGCACCGTGATTATCTTCTCTCCGGTCGGTTTGCTCCCGTTTCTCACAGAAACGACGAGCCCGGTGAAAGGTATTAAACTTTCTTCTTGTTTCCTCCGTGTCGCATTCTCCACGTCTGTCGGGACGTTCGAAAAAGATTAGATGCGGGACTCGGGAGGTTATTTTTTTTTTCGTTTTGACCTCAAGTGTCCTTTCAGGTCATCACCCGACGGAAGGATTGTACCGCAATAGAAAATCATGCGGAGTTTGAGAAATGTAAACTAAATATATTTTATTCTCCGTGTTATATTTTCGTTTTTCATATATTATGTACATATATTGAAAAGACAGGATTTCGAAGTAAGGTCAAGAGCACCAACGCGGTAAAATGTGTGAAAGAAAATTAAAATCCAACAAATATGCATACAAATGACTATTTACGTTATTATTTCTATTATTATTAATATTTTTATATTACTACAGAGCTCGAGTAAGTGAAATAATTTATATAATAAATCATTAAATATTCGTGGTAACAAAACTGTCTGCAGAAGTTTCCACTTAGATTATTCTGAGAAAAATGGAGCTCAGTCCTCTTCATGCAGGAATTTCGATACGTCTTATAAACATGGTAGTACAAACCAATTTTGTCAAAGTTGTAATTTTGCTTAGTGTAATGATTGCTCATCCAAAGCCAAACATGTTTCTGTACATTCATCTGTTGTTATGAACCAGTGTCACATCCAACCGCTACGGCCTAGAGATGGTGGGCAGTCACTTCGGATAGATTGTGGCTCATTAGTCTCCTCCCTGTTTAGTAGTGTTACGTGGTTTGCGCGTATCTCTACGCTGTCTCTGAAACAGATCTGCTTCATCCATAAGCAGCGACTAGGGTATTATGTTCTTTAGTGGGAGAAAAAGCAAGCAGGCTAATCGAGGTCAGTTTTATATGAGAGCTGGGTTTATATCATAATCGTAATATTAATGATGCAAAAATTGGGCCTGCCTGATTTGCATTTTAAATATCAAAACGCTTATCGTTTTCCTGCTAGAAATCTATTTCATGACGTCCAGGCATTTATCCCCTTTTCCCTGTCATAACATCGGAGATTGCGAATGAAATAAAACTATTGATAGGTTACACGGTTAGACCTTTAAAAATAAAACAGATCGAAGAATTTAACTCGCTGTTTTCACGAATACAAAGATAAAATTTACAATTTATAATCAATTTGTTTCAAACGATGACTCAAATTTTAAAGAATAGCTGTTGTTGATTTCTGTTGCCCACTTCAAATTAAACTTTCTTTAGTAAATAACTGAATGCAGTTTTTAAGTCTACAGACATATTTAAAACATGAATAATATGGCGATTGAAGCCCGAAAAACAAGTTGATTGGGATAGAATCGGGAAGTTAACTTTCGAGCAGATCTTTTAAGCCAGTGTTTCTCTAAGTGTGAGCCGCGGCTCCCCAGAGGACAGAGAAACTTTATCCGGGGAGCGCATACTAAATTAATTTTAATCCTAAACGAACAATAAGCTGATAAAAAATAATCTGTATTAATTAAGTTATACAGTATGTCAAAATAAGTTCTTATTGTTTTTAATATGACATTGTTTTTCAATCAACGTGGTAGTAGTGGGGGGAACACCCGTGTCAGTCGGTCGAAAGATTTTTATTTGCATTGATAACTAAAAGCCACATTAAATATAAACACACAATTTAATAGAAAAAGTACGTCATAGATATCATTAAGGTTCATTAGCAATTATTCTTTGAAGTTGCCTAAACCCATTTTATAAGTTGGGGGCGGGGGGGGGGGGGGGGGGGGGGGGGGGCTCGAAATATTCTATTCACATCAAGGGGGCCTCCTACTAAAAGAGTCTGAGAACCACTGATTTAAGTGATCAATAACGTAAACTATATTTAGTCAACGCCAAAAGCGAAATGTCGACTGTGTTTAGCATAAATTCTGACACGGCTGATTTCAATTCCGCCCTTGTACCTCTTCTGGAACTCGATAATACCGATAATATACTAAGCTTAGGAGGAAAGTAAAATGGCAACAAAGTCCAGTTTGTATTTAGGCTGTGTCTAACAAGTGGAAACACATTCCCGAGTTGATTTTGTTTGCACAATGATCCATATTAGCACATACACTCGTGCATGACATTTATTCGAGCCGTGTGGAAAAATTACGTTTTTTTTTAACCTTTAACGTGATTTTTCATCGGCAAATAAAGAAACTCCACTCCTGGCCACGCTTTATCTTATCCAGATCATATTAGAAATTTATTTTTTTTCCGCAAGAAAAAACACCAGAAAAACATTACTTTTTACGACATGTATGCAGGGCCTCTGAAAGCGAACCGGGTAGACGGAAAAAATAATATAATAATCCAATGGGATTTTTACGCCGTCGCGTTAATAACAATACCGCCGTAACCTTAACCGTGAAAATAAAAGAAAAAGAAGAGGAAAAACTACATAAAATAACCGGAATATATATTTTACATCGCATGTCTAAAAAAAATGGATAAATAAAACAGGATACTTTACCCCTCATAAAGACGGTACCTATAAGTTCTTATCTCGGAGAAACAGCATTCTCCCATCCCTCGTTCCTCCTCCTCCCCCTCCTTAGCACACCCTCAAGGCTACGCCTAGCCACCTGTTCCTCCCTCTAACACACTCTCCTTTCTTGTCAACTCTTCTCTCCACACACTTATGTCCTTCTCGCACAAGCGTACGTCCTCCCAACACTTTCCCTTTTCTTTCCTTATTGTGGCAACGAAAACAACCCAATACTTCACTTGCGTCCTTAAAAAAAATATATATATAAGCCTCCCACCAACAAAACGTCACGTCTCTCAAAGCCACCTCCCGAAACACCCTCTTTATAACAGCGTTATAGGGAGTGATATATCAATTATTCAAACTCCTCTCTCTCCCTTTCCTCCCTCTCCCTTCTCCCCTTTCCTCCCTCTCCCTTCTCCCCTTTCCTCCCGCTCCCTTCCTCCCCAATTCCCTCCCCATAACCCCTCTCTAGGCGTAAAAACGTCCGCAGTGAGAGATTTAGCCACGTTCCAATTTTCAGGTACTTCCACTTTCGTATCGCTTCCCATTATTTTATTTCGGCGGCTTTTTTTTTACCATTAATTACTTTTTTTTGGGTCTCTCACCGAGCGCGCGCGCGCGCCCACACACGTGTACGCGCGTAAAACCAATGCGACCGCAAATGCAGCGGGTACGAATAGATCCGCTCGGACAATCGTTCACGCGAATGTACGTGCGCGTAATAATATAGTGTACGCACGCTCAAGCGGAACGCGAATTCCTCCGCACGTACAAACACACACACACACGTACAGGCTCGTATATGCAGGTGAACATATATTTACGTACGCGTCAACGTACGCATCGATACATAAATGCACGTGGGTGCGTTCAAGCTCATGGCGGCACGCTTACTTACTACGTAATTCCCTTTATCTTCTTTCTCTCTCGTCGAGGAAGAGAGAGAGAAAGAGAGAGAATGATGGAGAGAACGAAGGCTGCCGTATCGAGATCACTAAAGCTTTCGGCAGAGTGCCTTCACGAAGGGTCTTATGCGGGATTGAATGACTGAAGAAGGTGGATGAAAGGGTTCGGGTAAGCCTATTGGCTGGAGAAGTTTACCTTTGACTTATACCCTTCCCTCCTTACATCTCAAAACAGTCGCCTCTCCCCACCTCTCTCACACGCACGCTCACGCTCCATTGACCGTTTTGCCGCACTAGCTATAGGGTGAAACGAGGGAACTTTGGCGAAATTTCGCGACAAGGCCTTGTTGCTGTAGGTTTCTCTACGCTGTACCCTTCGTGATTGTCCTGCCTCGTAAAATGAAGCTACTTAACCGCATAGCTGACATGGCAATTTCGGCGGTCATTACTGGTACCGTGTGGGGGTCGAATTTCGCATGGGAACTATTTCGAAACAAACTATAAACGCAAAAAACGATGGCGTGCTTTACCTAGCTCAGAAATTAAGTAAATATTTTAAGGTATTTTGATGCTGACATTTACGGGTTATTTCAATTTATTTATTCCAACGAGTATTGGTGGAACCCTGGGATTCTGAATCTGAATAAATACCCTGCCCACCAACGCAATTGGTGTGTGGCAGGATAGGTTATCTCCGATCTATAATCTTATTCTCCTATTATGCTCTTATTGTCTTAGGGAAGAAGGATCTCTTGTATCTATCGGTCCTACAATCAATTTCTCGAATCTTGTCAGCGTGGTCGTGGTCGTGGCGTCCTACGTAAGTTGGGCTCTTAATTACGTCTGATAATTCATTATTATAGTCTTCCGATCTAAATCTCTCCAATAGACTTTTCTCGCCGTTCGTCCGCAGACTCCCATCAAAGCTCTTCTATTAGGCTTGTGATACTTGCCTATCATATTTACGTTTCACGAAACGCGCTCCCTTTCCTTGAATTTTCTCTAACTCCTGAATAAAGCCTATCTTATAAGGGTCCCATACGCTACACGCATACTCAATTAGCGGTCTAACTAGGGAAATATAACAAAGCTCACTGGGCTTTTCTTCACTCACCCCTAAAATTCTACGGACGAATCCTAGCCTTAAATATGGCAAGGATGTAATTAAGATAACAAAAACGCAATAATAAGCACATAAGAATCAAAAAATGAAAATAATTAGCCTTTATATCGTGTATCTCCAATAACCATAGCAAGTTTGTGTAGAAGATACCTAAGAAAACTCAATTTTGAATGCTTTTATTATTAAGTGCTTATTTTTTAGTTTCAGACAAAATATGAGCTCCATAATTCTCTATTTAATATATGCCGTGCTTAGTAATTAAATAATTAGTTTAAGATATGTTAATGTTGACATGTTCAACATCTTTAAAAGGTAAATAAAAAAGAATTCATAAGCGTTTAAGTGAAAAATAACACTCATGCAAAAATATAATTCGGCAGTAAAATCTTAAGTTCGAATCAGCTATTCGAGCCAAACACTACAACTTTCAGTTGGAAATAATATCTCTCCGATAGCCATAAAACGGTTTAGAATTTCAGATGCGCACTTCGTCTGTATAGAACTCGTCATCATTTACGATTCGACAATCTTAAGAGAGCTGCACCATTACCCACTTCGCATGAGAGACGCGTTCTTTAAAAAATCCCGCGCTAATTCAAACCGTGCAGAGCGGGATAAACAACATTTAGGAAAGTTAGGAACGCGTTCTCAACACCTCCAAGCGTCCCCATATTTTTCCCTTTCCATTAGTTAAAACATGTTGTTTCTGTTTGAGCTAAACTTCTGGAGAGGGTTGAAATATGTAGACAATATTGTGATGAGGGTAGATTTTTAGTTGGAGGGAAACGCTCTGTTTTCGGGGTTATCACAAGTCAGTGCGCTTGCATATGTTTCATGAGGACTTGATGTGTTAACTGTTTTGGAGGTGACCTGAAAATGTTGTCGTAAAACTCACTTCTTCGCTCTAAACTGTTTCTCCTTATAGAACTACTTGTAGCCATCCCGAAGTAAAGATAATACTCCACCGAACTGTAAACTTTGCTAGCGATTCAGGTCTAAACCAACCGTTGCCTGGACCAACTTGTCAGCTAAGTTGGCCAGACACTTCGTGGTCATATGAATAACTTCCATACTGGTCTCTTCTTACTCCGCTTGTCTCTCGTGTGTCCTCCACGGATAATTCCTCCTTATGTGACTGGATAAGCCCTATAACGTACCTATCTTCTAAATCACTGAACCCTTCCTCTCGAAAATTTCATCCCAGCCTGATGATTTCGGACACATCAGAGGATATGTTCACAAACCCCGCGACATTGTTGACACGATCCACAATTTTCCATCAGTGACGTAGATTTTATAATGGGCGCATAAAAATAACAAAGACGAATATTCGACAGGATTCGAAGCCGCAATCGTAGCGTAGGGAGTCACTCGTGCTGACCACCCACCTATCAGGACGGCAATATGAAATGATATGCTCCTCAGAAAATTTCTTGCCCTCGTGAAAGTAATTTCCCAATGGCGATATACTTTCGTATGCTTGATCGATTGTTCGAGGAGCTTTAGTTAAAGTACCTCTAAGATTTTCATTTGGGTTAAGGATCTTTTTTTTGTAAACTTTAAAGTGTTATTAGCAGAATTTTTCCGATTTTTACGCATCCTTGTAGCGCTTTCGACGCGAATGTTTTGAGCCATTCTCCCGCCGATTTCAAGGCTACGCACGCCATTCGAGAAAACCACAGTCGTTTACGGTTTAAGGGGAGGCAACGGAAAGAGGAGAGATCTTTTAGGCGAGATCCTCCTCCTCCATCTCCCTGTACTAACTCGATAGCTTATTATCGCGACGTTACCGAGCGACAGTCAAACTTCATTCCCATCATTACTGTGTCGTGTTTGCATAAAAAAATAAACACTTTTGTCCCTCGCGGCGTCCTAGATTCTCGAGACATTATTTATTTTGATAGCTTTTAATAACGACACGATGTGAAAGAGACGGAAATATATAAAGATTTTTATGGTCGAAATAGCAGCGCATTAAAACTTCAGTTACAGAATGCAAATAAGAGTGTTACGATTGTTTGTACGTGGCATCCGAGGGGAAGCGGACTCTACCCCTTTAGTTTCACATTCGTTTATTTTTTTCGATGGTATTTTAACGAATATATAGATAACAACAGCCGATGGTGGACGGCGGAAATTATTTCCACGCTTATCTTTGTTAATTTTTTGACGGCGTTGACTCATTAAAATTTCCTCCGATAATATTATAATGAAGAATAAAGAAGTCCATTCAGTATAGTTCACTCCACTGAGGCTGTTACTTTGCCTAATCTCATTATATGATGGGACTCGTGCAGTAAATAAAACGCGCAAAAACATTTTTTTTAAATCCTCGTGCGTATTTCCGCAGATAAATCGCGGAAAACGGTGGTGCATCAATTCTCCGCGGAAATAAATAAAACGTTTAAATAACTTAGCGCGTGTATTTTTATTTACTGCGCGTATTCGTTCCCATAACTCATAAATATGTTTTTTTTTAGTTTTTACGTTTTCTGTTTCCTCTTTAAACTACATCTTACTAATGCAACGGTTCTCAATCTTTTGCATCTTACTCGCCACCAAATATTTCGTCGGAAAACCCGGGTCCCAGCATGATTTTTAAAAAATCCCATCTTCTCCAAAAGGAGGATTTTTGCGTTAAATGCATCTTAGTATTATATTAAACGTTAATGGAAAATTTTCACTATATCGAATATTGCAGTTATTTTGTCGAGAAAATTTTTTATAATAATTATTTGGGAAACTTCGCGTCCCAACTAGCTGATATACACTTGTCTAATAAATTTGTTTACTTAGATCCGAAACACGTGTCCTTGAAATTTAAGTCCCTGAAATATGAATCCGTAATTAAAACTTGAGGAATTTAAAAGAAAAGGAGTTTAATACGATCCGACGGAGTTTATTTAGCATTCATAACAAAGAAAATCCCTCCGTCATGGTAAGATTTAACCCTCCGTAAATAACGAGAAAAAATATATTCCCGGATCAAAACGTAAAAAAGTCCATACTACATTCACACTCTTTATCTCTCCGCGTATCTCTCTCTTTCTCCCGTTTTCCTCAAGCGTCCTTCCCATAGCTGCGTAAAAAAAAATACCCGAGTGAGAGGCAAAGAGAGAGAGATGAAATGGTTCTTGAAAGAGGTGCACATCGGGCAGGGGAGAAACGAAGGGATGGACGCTTAACAAGCCGACGCGTGGTTTTTTTTTTTTTTTTGACGTACGCCGGGTTCCCACATTATTTGTTCTATAAGGTGACTCACCCCTCTTGGGCTGAAAGAACCTCATGTTCTGCACCCTTTTGACCACCCACGTGGCCAAGGAGGTGGACGTGGAGGACGACGACGCGTGGCCCGACGAGCCCCCCGCCTCGGCCACCGCGGCGGCGTCCTCCGGTTGGTGGTGATGGTGGTGGTGATGATGATGGTGGTGTCTGGAGGCGGCGGACGAGGAAGAGGTGGTGGTCGCGGAGGAGGAGGAAGAGGAAGGCACGGCGGCGGCGGCGGCGGTGGCGGCGGCGGTGGCCGAGGCAGGGGTCCTACCGCTTCCGCCTCCGCCCCCTCCTCCACCCGTCCCCCCGCTCCCTCCGCCACCTCCCACCGTCGACGATACGCTCTCTTGGCGATGCACCTTTTTTGTCTTCTTGACCAACCGGGTTGACTTTCCCGTCTTCCCGACGGACACCTCACCCGTGACCCCCCCAGCTGATAAGGCGGGATCGCCCCCGCCGCTCAGGCAGACTACGGCGACGGCCGGTTGGGTGGCCTTCCTCGCCTGTGGATGCCTTCGGCAGCGGCCGCACCGACGGAACGCGGACGGCGGTTGTTTAGCGTTCGGAGCCGATCCGGAGCAGCAAGTGACGGCAGAACAACCTCCTTCGCCCGCGCCGACGAGCGACTGACGGCGACGTAGGAAGGGGAAGCGTCGAGCTGCGTTGGCGGCCGCGGCGGCGGGGGGGCCTGGCTCGGCGGCGGCCGCCCCCCCACCACCTCTCTCCATCTCCCTCTCTCCCGAATCTCCTCCGCCGCCTCCCTCCCTCCCTACGCACCTGCCGATCCCTATGGGCATCTCCCTTGTTTTCCTCGTTACGCACACACGCAAACGCACTATTTCCTGCTCCGTTCTGTCTCCCTTATGCCCCTTTTATCCACCTGCCTTTCTTTCTATATATCTATACCTATTCCCTTTCTCCGTCGGGACACGGAAGGAGGGGTTTCCTCGCTCGAACCTTTCGTATCGCACTCCGATACGTGCGATCCTATACAGGGCCCACGCAAAAGAGTGGCTTTAAATGGGAAAATCGCGTAACCTCGGCTTTTCCGCCTGGAATATGAAATTAGCTATCGAAACTCTCTCCTGCTCTCTCTTTCTCTCTCCTCGGCACCAATCCAAAACCCCGACACTTATATTATTCGCCTTTTCCTTTAAGCGATTTCTCCGTGTAGTTTAACGACCTCCTCTAGCCGTCGGGAACTTTTCGATTTCCTTTGATATCGACGATTTGATACGATATATCCTTGGAGAAAAATGAGAGTTTATATTAAATATCGCTATTGGTAATTTTTTATTATTACTTTGCGTTATATCAACTAGAATAATGATAATTGCAGGCGTTTTTAAAAAAAATTATTAGCTTCGCAGTGACAGTCCTGATGAGAAGTATATCGAAAAAATTTGAAGAAAAAATCCTTCGTACATATTCAACACGTAATTTACTAGTATAATATTATTATCTTCGGCCGAATCAACCTACTCTCAGTTATCACGTTTGAGCTGGATTCTATATCCGTATTAATTCCTATTTTACCACTTTTATTTTATTTCCTCCAGCTGATCATATCACAAGAATATCTCTCCTACCTTACATTCCAGTCCCGTTCTATCGCGGCGACCTAAGAAATTTTTAAAATTTTATAATCTCTCCCGTCTAGACTACTCGCTCTGTTTTTATGCGCCCTTTACGGCGGCGCTCTCCGCCACCTTTCTTCCCATCCGGAAAGCTGACACGACTTATCCTATCGCTATTTCATTTTACCCCCCCCCCCCCCCCCCTCTTAAGACTTTTTGCCTTAACCCCCTCCGCCCCCGCAACCCCTTTCAGATCCTTTCCTCTCCCTCCTCCTATGCCTCGCTTTCTGCAGTGATCATCCAACCGTCTTTCCCTTTTTTTTCTTCTCTCTCTCTCTCACTTTCCTCTTCAATTTATCGGTTTTTCCCCTTCTCCCTCCTTCCCACTCTCTCTTTACTATTTCTTGTATTATCCTCCCCCGCCCTGGCGCTCCTTAAATCTCCTTTTCTTATTTTTTTTAAATCCACCCTTAATTTATTCCTATTCTTCTCTCTGTCTGTCTGTCTTTCTCTAACACGTCGAATATTCCTTCTATCGATCCCTTCGGTTCCAATTCCGCGTCCTTCCTTTTTTATTCGAAATTAATTTAACCGTCTCTCTATCTCTTTCTCTCTCGCCGTCTTCTTATCTTGTCCTCTTTCTTTGAACTTTTCTCTGATTATTATTTTTTTGATTTACTATCTCTCTCTCTCTCTCTGTTTATTTACTTTCTCCTTTCCTTTTCTTTTCTTGTTTTTCTTTTAAACTATCTCCAGCTCGGCAACGCTCTTCTTTTTTATTTATGAAATTTATATCGAGTAATCTTTCTTGTCTTTCCTCCTCCTAGATTCTTTTTTTATATTCCTTTCCCACTTTCCGGACCCAATTATTTTCCCTTTTTTAATTCTTGAATTAATCGTCTTCTTTTTTCTTCTTTCTCTTCTTACGTCCTCTTTGTTTTTCCTATTCCGTCTATCAATTCCTTTTTCATATCTCTCTCTCTTTCTCCTTTTTATCCAATTCTCTCTCCGTTTCAAAAGTTTATTTATCCGGTTCTATTTTTCTGCCGCACGCATGTCTCCCTCTTCCTGTTCATTTTTACCTTTCCTTACGAATATGTCCCGTTTATTTCCTATTGTATTCCGGCTTCTTCCTTCTTTATTTCCTTTCCCTCTCTATCTTCCTTATTTCCTCTCCCGTTCTCTTCGCACCCTTTTCCTGCTCCTTCTAAATCCGACCGGTTAACCGCTGGGACATTCCTATACGGTCCATTTATTATCCCTCCTCACCCTATTTCCCTCACCCTTATTCTCTCATCCCCACCTCCCCCCCCCCTTCCTACCTTTCGTTTTTTATATTAATTCCCTGACCCGAAACTCCCGAAGGGGATAAACGCGTCCCTTATGGGATTTTTCTTATTATTTTCTCTCTTAGAATCAACCCCTGCCACGTGCATAAACACTCATTTCCTACTTTCGCTACTGTCTCCCCCTTTTTCCCCTTAACAAATGCTTATTGCGTGAAAAATTCTCGTAATATCAATTTATTTTACCGAAACTTTTTTTTTTGTAATCGTATCAACGTGGCTTTTACCGCTCCGGTGGTCAGCGGTGTTGCTGAAGCCTCGACCGTCGGTAATTTACATTTTTTCTCCCTTCTGAATTTTCTTCCTTGCACGCTTTCCCCCCTCCCTACTCTTTCTTCTCCACCTCCCTCCCTCTGCCCTCACTCTCTCCCTCTCTCTCTCCCTCTCCCTCTCTCTCTCCTCCCTTCGTTTCCGCCGTCGTCCTCCACCGATTTGGACCTTTACCAAGGGTTGAGTTGGAGCCACGCAGTCCAGAATCTTGAATGGGATAAGTTTCTTGGATATCCTCTCGTGGTCCTCAGGGGGAGGTGAAGGGATTCTACCTATGCGCTGTGCATGGTAAATGAAAGAGAAAGAAAAAGAAAAAGGATTTTTATTTTATCGTTCGAGCCGCTTGTTAACGTCTTATCTTTTTTTTAAAAAATATTTTTCGTTTTTATTCTGATGTGATACTGACCGTACCTGATCACGTAATCAATAGGTTTCGTCGAATTTTGCGACATTTTTTTCGGAGAGATCCGGGATAACGACGGCACGTTCTCCAGGAAACCGCATGAGGAAGAGAAAGCGCAGTAAAATGCCGTTATAGGGAGTAAGGGATGCAACAGAAAGTTCGCTGTAACGAGAATGTTTTCCGACTTTTACAAGCACTCGTTAAAAAGGACCTTTATTTAGTGTTTAAGGATGAAACTAATTAATATTCTGTTAGAATTACTGCGAACAAGACTGCTGGATAAATAAATGAGAATACCACTTTTAAATTTATGGTAATGAACCGAAAAACCGCCGGCCAATTAAAAATTTAGGATGAAAATTCGCCGCAGAAATGTCGCTTTTTGGAAACCACATGATCCTGCGTTTCCTGAAAGGGAAAGTTTTTTGTTATTTTCATAATATGTATCTTGTTCACGAACCGCATAGTTATGGCTAATTTGATTAATAATATAAATTTAAGACCAAATTGCAGTTTAAATTAATTCGCTTTATTCAAACAAATACGAAAATTTCAACTGATTGACGTAATTTCGTACATTTTTATGCATTGATTTTATTATAATTTACTCGGTAAATAAGTATAAACTGAATTATTTTATTTTTTTAAATTGGAGATTTTGTACGAGCATTTTATTTTTTACACACAATATTTTTAAAGAAACGATACTTGCAAAAAATGTTCATTTTCGCGGGTCAATATTGCCCAATTTTGATTTAAAGTGAATTTTTGTAGTCCATTGCTGGTGTTATTTGGGGGGCTTTAAAAAATTAACTTAACATAAAAGGAATCTAAATGGATGAAAAATGAATTATTTATGTAATATGCGTTGTTCATTTCTTTGTGTGGCATATTAGGAATTTGGTTTTTTTTATTATTTCGTGAGATGGAGCCATGTACGCAAATCCGTCCGTTTTAGACAGATAAACTCGGATCCTTCTAATTGGATGTTCCGTATCATTATAAAATGTAGTTCCAAAGACCATTTTGAACCTTCGAGCACTAAGTTTAAAGTTTATTACTCACCAAAACATTTATGGATATGACAAAAAAAGCATACGACAGTATTATGCCCCGGTAGTTTAATGAGGCGAGTACCTCCAATGACACACATTGCAGTTTTAATGAAAGAAAAATAATACAGCATTTTCGGATAGTTTCAGACAAATACACAACACGTATTATTGAAAATAAACAAATATTATGAAATGCTTTTTTCCTATTATCGGAGACGAATTTCCATTACTTTACAAAACGAATTTCTATATCAGTAAACGACGTGTCTGTTTCATAAAGAGAAATAAAGAACACATTTAATTTTCGATAGCTTTTGTTGTTTTATCCCTCGCAGCTATTACTGCATTGCTATATGAAAAAATCGACTGGTTTTTCGCCTCGTAAGGTTTTTATTTGTGCTTACGCGAGTTCCAAAAATAGAAAACTATTTATAATTGGCATGCGAGCGAACATTATGGGGAAAAGAGGGCAATTGATTTCGTGTTTATGACCAGGGACATAATGCGAACAGAGAACGACAAATTCCACCTTTTTTTCGGAATTCCGATGCGCACGCTATGGACGGAGAGGATGCGAACCACCCTTCGGGTGACGTCATCGAGTGGACTTCAAGCAATGCCTCCCAGTACTCCAGGAAACAAATAACCTTGACATGCATGGGACTAAAATGCACCCTCAATACCACTCGGAGCAAAAAAAAATCCAAAAACCCTCCGCGAGTGGCTTGCTCTTTTTAGCCTACGCAGACGTCAATGTGAAATTGATTTTGAGAATAACTTATATAGGCCGTGCTTCCTCAGTTATTTATCCTGGTCCCGCAAGATCCGGTTTTAATAACATGCGAGCATGGGTACAATGTAACCGTGACGGCCTACATTTAAAGCTGCAAGAACTGGCCAGATGAGAAAATTTATAGCCTTCGTAAGATTTATAATCTACTTTCGGTGAATCGCCGCTGATGTCGGCTGCTTTGTAGTTTAAATGGTCCTTGGATTTCCCAACCTTTTTATGGCTATTCTACATAGTTTATCAGTTTTATTTCAGCCATAAGATTGGATCAACAGTTAACTTTTGAACCCATAAAATCACGTTAGAGAAAATATCAAAATAAAACAACTTTTTTTATATTGCTCTAATTCATTGCATTAAATTTTCATGCAGCGATTATATAACTGCCTGGCAAATATTTGAATCTTGGATTGCTAACCTTATCTGCGAGGAACCTGTTTACTAACCTTTAGTACGAGAGACTACGCTAAGTTGATATTTATTTTTTAAAACACCTTTACAAAATTTACACTTTTAACACCAAAAAATATAGTAGTAATGTATATTCTAGTAATAATTTATTTTTCCCAATACAATCCGCACATAAGTTTCCACGACGTTCTCCGCATATTGCCCGTGAACAATTGCAGCAGCAGAATAGTGTCATTCTCATATTGCTAGATGGAAAAATGCACATATGGATCCCTTTCTCTGTTCATTCTAATCCTGTCTCTCGTGAGGTACCTAATAAAGGGGTTCAACTTATAGTCTCGTTTTAATACCTGTCGAAAAGGAAAAACCTAAATTTAATGTATTTTCTAAGTCTTTATATTCGAGGCATTATGGCTGTTGATTTTTTTTGTTTCTAGAATGCTAATACCTTTCACCGTTTTATGATATGAATCTTCCGATTTTAACAAATTAAAATTAACCTTGTGACCTTGGAATGAGATGTAAACATGCATCTTCCTCTTCTTTTGGTGTCAAAGTTTGGTCATTGTAGCCCTTTCCTTTTTCAAATTATTAGAATAACAGACAGATAAACAATGAATGGGACGTAAGCATGCATCTTTCTCATGCCTAATTTGGTCTTTGTAGTACTTTCATTTTTCGGTTTTTTTATTACTAACAGATGGATAACCAAACTTTTGAAGAATATATATATATATATATATATATATATATATATATATATATATATATATATATATATATATATATATATATATATATATAATAACATGATTTTTGAGATTTTTAAGTATAAAAGTTAACAAATATCCCCTTTCCCTTCTCGAAAAAATACATACGACCGCCGTCTCACTCGAGTACGTAGTTATTTACAAAAATTGCTCGCAATTCTGAGGTACGTGTGTTAAAAAGAAATCAAACCGACTAACTTGAAGTAAATCCGAGCCGTGCAGACGAAATCTAGCAGGCAAAAACAAAACCGTCCGTCCACTTTACCCACGATCCTATTCTATTGTTACATCATGATGACGCATTGGCATCACGAAATTTATCCCAAAGATCAACGTCTCTTTTTCTACAAGAATCTCTTTTTTTAGACTCGTCGATCTCCCCCCTTTACGTTCGGCAACATTGAAAATAGAGACATTAAAGAACCAGGAGAGTCAGTCTACCGTTAAGTCTATCAAGGATTTAATGATTCTCCCTTTAATAAAAATCTCTCTTCCAACGTGGAACAAAGTTTTTGATGGAGAGAGATGTGCAAGAGAGAAAAGGAGAGAGAGAAGGAGGGAGAGAGAGAGAGGAGGAGGAGGAGAGATCAAGAAAATGGAAACAAAAACGAAGTTCTCGAAATACTATTTTTGGACTTCCCTCCAGAGGACTTCCCAACGCCGATTCTTTTTTTTTTTGGCATTCACCGACTCGAAAGGTTCGTTTAAAATTTAATAATGACTCCTCCGCTCCAATGGGAGTCAAGGAGGGTGAAAAGGAGATGGGCGGGTAAATGGGAGAGAGGGATAGTATGTGGAAAGGAGAGAGCGATTTCGGATGGGAAAGTGTTTCTTAAGTGTGGGAACCGAGGTTGTCCAGCCCATGGGAGTGATCCTGTTAAGTCAAGAGTTTTAAAGGGTTTTTTTTTTGGGAGTTCCTAGAAGAAAAGGGTGCCGAGGAAAATATTTCGCTCGTGGTTTGTGGCGGGAATGAATGCGTGAATTGGAGGCTTTGGAGATGGTCAGCGCGAGGGTATTTATGAATTAAAATATACATTACGAAAACTCCCGAAGTGTTTTTTCTTTGCAGATACTATTAAATTCCATCGCCCGAGTGACTTCAGAGAAAAATCACATTATTTAATAGAACTATACGCACTTAAACAAATTTCAAAAGAAAAAGCGATTCTGTATACAAAAAAGTACTTTTTGAATTATCCGTTTACTACCGTTTGATCTCACGTATACCACAAGATGAATAATAAACGCTTATTCTCATAACACCCTAAGCTGTTAAATTAAGATCTGGCTGAAGTATAATAACCTATGGGAAAGCCTTTATTTTTCAGAACTTTTATATTTACTGAAATACATAGGACACCACCAATAGATATGTCTACATTATTTTCTTCCTTCATTCATTTTCAAAGTAATTTATTTATAAGAGAATTGGGTTCATTGCCAACATCAAAAACAACGTCCACTATGAAATAAAAGAAATTATCAAAACAAATATTTATGGCCATAGGTAATCAAAATATCTCCAATAAGGCTAGGAAAAATAGATATTCCTATTATGAGGCATCGATTGCCGATTCGAATAAAGAATATTCATTTCTGAGTACGGCTGCTTTATAGCCTAAATGCATGTCTGATGTTCGTTATACGACTATTTTCCTAATCGTATATTGGTTTCCAGTGATCAGTTGAGATCGACATTCCGAGTTTCGAAAAATCTTGCGCAATTATGAATAATGCCTTTATACTAGTAAGAACAAAATTTCAAGCACGCAACGAAAAAAATTATATCTTATACAGTCTAAACCTATTCAACCAATGCGAGCGTGTGACTATAAATCCGATTAAGATTTGCATTTTGTACGAGATTGTAGTGAAACGTGGTACTTCAAGATTAAGTGTTATGAAATTACTTCCGCTGGTCATATCCGATATTAATACATTTATTTGTGATTTCCCGAATGTCAAATATCGAAAATAGAACTATCTTTGGTAGCTGATTTGATAAATACTACTTAATACATTACAAAGTCTTCTCCCTACTATTACATTGCAATTTATATAATGTCCTATTAATCCTCGTTTCACCCTTTTAGTAAAAAGTTTGGTGGCCCTTTCAATAGACAAACAAACGTCGGCAAGATTTAACAGTCAGGATTTCCGCCAGAGGATAATGAAATGTTCGAGCGTCAGAATTGCAACCGAGGGATATCCTTCGCCATTTCCACCTCGGAAATGACCGCTGAAAGTTTTAACAGAAGCAGGATCCCAATAGCCTTTCGTACCGGCGAGGCGAGTCTTATTTGTTTACTTCGACGATTCAATCCCATTTCGTCCCTTCAGGTAAATAAACCAAACGCCTCGGCTCAAATTTGGAGTTGCTGGAGGGGGCTGAGGGAGGGATGGCGCGTGGGACGCATGCTACCGTTCTCTGCCTCTCTTTCCCTCGCCTTTTTGATGCGTTTATCCGTTCCGAGGCAAAAAGAAAATTTTTTCGAGGGAAGCTCACGCATGCGCCTCCCGTACCTTTTTTATTTAACGGGGGCACGCGTGCCCGTACGTGCGTGAGTTGAACATCTGACGAAGCAGTTCCTGCTTTGTTTTTTTGCGGGGCTTCCTTTTAAGCGTGAAGACCTCAAGGAAAGGGCTTAGGGAGGATATGCGGGCTCGTGGTGTTTGTGTCTGCGCGTAGGCGTATGTGTGTGTGTGAGCGCGCGAGCGAATAATGAATTCTGGGAAGGGAAAAGTCACGAGGGGTTTGGCGTCCCACTCAAAATGACTCGCCGATAGTTCAACCGCTTTAAGGATTAAAGAATAGCGGATAGGGGCGCCGCGGGGGCTTGTGGGAGGCAAAGATATCGTACTGTTTTACAAAAAAAAATAATTGCCGCGGCATGTCAAAGGCTTTCATTTATAATGATCCGACAGGTGAACATGGAAGAGGTCGATTGTCTTTCGGATGGTTTTCGGTGAACGGAAGCAAAATCTCTTGCCAAAGATTTCCGTTCCACCAGGGGCAGGAAAAAAGGATTCATTTTGTTCATGTCTGTCTATGGGTGTGGTGTTTCTACCCATATCTATATTTTTTATATATCGTGTACATATGGGCACTGATAAATCGCGTTGTAATTATTTTACCATAATACCGAAGATTGAAATGCTACAGCCTATAGCAGTGATGGCGAAACTCCTATTGCACGCGTGCCAATATTACTGAAATTGTCTAATCTTTTCCTCTTCGCATTCCACAAAAAAGTACTTGATTTTTTTGCATGCCAACTAAATTAAATTCGTGATCAAGAAAGACATAAGAGATTGAAATTTTTAACCATAAAACTACTGTTTACAATATTTAACTAAATAACATGTTTTTGCGGTACTAAATCAGTACGATGAATGCTTTGATTGGTTTTCGCCTTTCGTTGGCGTGCCAACCAAAACCGTCTTGCGTGCCACTTATGGCAGGCGTGCCATAGGTTCGCCATCACTGACCTACAGCAACGTGTGTTTGTGAAACAAAACTAAATTTTGCTACATAGGCTCATCTAATCCATTTAGAACTCCATTTTCTCGTAGGACATTTATTTTCGATCTAGCGTAAGCCGAAAATTCATATGATCGATAAAAATATTCATCTCCATAAAATTAAAATACTTTGAAAACTTATGTATATGCCTGAGTAGGCGTGCGCGTGTCAGGTATGTTTATTTACATATTTTCTTTGTGATACTGAATAGCCAATTTCACACAATTTATTCTGAACTTATTTATTATATCAACCTTGTATATACGAAAGTGAATACATCTGCTCAGGACATACAAACTAAAAAATATGTTAACCAAAAACTTTTAATGCGTAACGTTTCCAAAATTAAAATAAAACTGAGCAATTCTGATGTAGCCCGTGGTTTTAATCGTGACATAGGGGCGAGAGGGCCGGCCGGGTTAGACTGGTAGGCAGTGCGCCTGCCTTCTAACCCTAAAGGTCGCGGGTTCGAATCTCGCTTCGGGCATGGATGTTGTGATGTATGTTGATTTTCTCTAAGAGAATGCGACGGTGCAAAATAACCCTAGCTGTTGACGCACCTCAAAACCTAATTACTACCACTACTACTAGGGGCGAGAGGTACGGAAAATAAATTCTCATAACTAATTGTATGAGAAATTCGAGCATTTTTCAATGAGGTTGAGCAAAAATATACAAATACTCTCATATTTGAAAATCGAGATAACTTATTTGGCTTTATTTAAGATTTAGTCTTCATCTCGTACCTAAATTCCGATCTTTGAAAATAAGAAATCATCTTTTGGTTTAAACCTATAAACGTACCGAATGACCAAAAAACATTTTTTTTACCTAAATTTGGAAACTACTTGTATACGAGCGTTATGTGTTATTAAATAGTTTCATTGGGCTGTTTTGTTTTTATCTTTATAATTCTAACTGCGCGCGTGAAATGTTCAGCGTTCGTAATGGGATTTTATATCGCGATGACGGCATTCCGTTCTTTCAGAAGATTAATTGACACCATCGTCTCAGAAATAAATCGCTGGGACGACGGAATCGACGTGAGGAGTGACGCGGGGATAACGAATTGCACGCAGTTGTACGTGCGAATAAACGCAAATGAGACGAAAGCGCCTTGTGGATCAACGTTGCGCTTCGAATGATACAGGTTTCTTAACAAGGTCTAAGGACGCTAACATCGGGTTATCATAAAAACAATGCACCATGCAACAAAAACATAAATCGCGGAATGGATGTTTTTCGAAGACAAAACGCCTATCGCTTACACGGTTCATCGATCGCCTTGTTTTCGAGGCTCTTTTATTAAAAAAATGACATTTTTTTGCCGTCGATTCGCTATATATTGACCTACCGCCTCCGTTTTTGGTAGTTATAAAATATTGGGTACCGTCGAGCTTGTTAATAAGCCTCAGACTTCACATATACGTATCGATTTCTCTGTACGTGGGATGGCTGAAGTGAACAACACTGTATTGATTTATTCAGTACTATACTGATTACCTTCTTGACCTAATTCTGTGACGATTAACGAATATGGTAATTTCTTAATGAGGCCACTGAGGACAAATCTGTATTTTGGTACCCAGATGGTGTCCCAGAAGTCTCTTTAAACCCAGTTGCTAGGATTAAAACGCACTACTCTGTATAAAACGAACGCTAGCCACATACGTATCTTCGTCCATTAAAGAGCGAGTTAAAAAATACACACAAAGTGGCAAATACAGAATCCCAAATTTGATGTTATTGATTATTATAAATATGTGCGAAGACTAACTGAACCATAAATACAGCAATAAATGTTAAAAATAAATATACCAAATATAACGTGTGTTATTATTACTATTCAAATTTAAATGGACTTCTGGGACACACTGTAGGTATGTGCTGATTGTTAACGCGGCTCTCGTACATATTTACGAGTAAATAGATTGAAATTTGCATTGATCGATAGAACTTTCGTCAAAGATCATTCGTAAAAACCAATATACTAATGAATTTTCCAAATTATGAAGATGGTACTCAAGCTTTGAATAAATAATGATTTTACTGTTTTACGAGACATTATTCCTTAAGATTTTATTGTTTTATTATTACAGTATGCCACTTATGCTGATTTTACGTAAAAAATATTGAGCACATTAAATATTTCTATAACTGATTAATGCGCAAAGAATTTTGTAATGTAATAATCGTTCAAAGGCGAATAATAATTGCATACATTCTTCTTGATTTGTACGCTATCGTCATAGATTATTCGCTAATGTGCAGTAGCTTAACCAAAAACTTTCCGCCCCCTCCACGAAAATAATTTTTTTCTCTATTCATTATTCACTTTAATATAATGAGTACATATAGATGTACTTGAAGGGGCACCCAAATCTGTTGTCCCCCTTTTGGTCGTAGACCCGGCTGTATTATAGTTCCGTTTCTGCCCATGAGCTTCCTAACTTTGCTTGTTCTCAACCGCATTTCTATATTATATATAGTCAGGAACTTGTATGTATACATATATATATCTCAACTATCCTCGGTTTTAGTGCCACCTCAGGCTTGACATGTTACAAATATTTGTGCATTTTTCTTTCATAGGCCTGAAATCTTTTGATGTTGCTCGTTGTGATTCCACATGATTCTCACGCACATATTATCGCCAGACAGAAAGAATCTTTGTGAACCTGTGATTTGGAGTTATTGATATTCAAGCCCTACTTTTCAGTCAAAGCTGTCAGTTCTTTCAATATTTATTTCTTGTATGCCTCCTTAAAATAGAGTGTATGTCTGAAATAGTTCGTTTTTCACTCCTTTGTCCTGATATTGTCATATGATTGTTTTGAGTTTCGGAAAATTTTCTTATTTTTCCTAAAAATTATCGTAGATTTTTAAGTTTTTAGACTTGGTAAAACACATTAAATTGCTGTATAAATTAAAGTATGTAAGTTATATAAATTGAATAGGTGTTCTCTCTGCATCTTAATTCAAGGACAATAAATTAATAGCTTCTATAGTGAAAATTACCGATTATTCGAAACGAAATAATCTCAAAAGTGTATCGTTAGAGTCGGAAAATTAAATTCCGCCCATGATGTACAATAATCGTAAGTCGTATATCCTAAAATTCTGTAAAAAATAATTGATTCAGTAAAAATAAACCATGATTACAAAATATGGGTTTATAAAGTGCCGCAGTTGTTGAGGTTTACACAATTGCAACCTTAGTGAGAAAAGGGGAATAAAAATTCTTATACAATCCTACTAGGAAGTGGTTTCGTAAATTCTGTTTTTACTCTCTATATCCTTCCGCTTTCTACTGACGTCAATGGCGATGCTATTGCCGTGAGAGGCGTTATTGTGACAAGGTTCGACAGAAATGGGAGAGATAGAGCGTGATAGAGAGAACGTTAAGTAAAAAAGAGAGCATCGCGTGTGCCTCCTTTTGCTAAACCTTTTCAAAGTGTCGCTTGGATAAAAAGAGAAACGCACAGTTCGTTCAACGGCCAAATATTAATACTAGATAATTTATTTCGACGAAAGGACTTTTTCCATCACATGACTATATAAAAAGGTGAATATGAGGAAGCTTACTATTAAAAGCGCATTAAAATGGAGGTAACAGAAGTACTAAGAATTAAAATAAAACGATGCTTTGACGAAACGAAATCAATCATATGATTCACACACATAAATAGTGGTTCTAACTTAGATAACTTTTTGCATTATGTTTCATAAGTTCCGAAAAGTGCCACAACAGAAAGATGATAATAATTGCAATTAAAAACAATGTATTCGTCAACTAGTTTAAACCATCGATTATTATAATTTTCGACCTAACTGGTACAAATTACAGCAAAAACATTCTTGCATCTATTATAATACAGTCGTCTGATACCATGAAGCAGATGTTTATCTAACTCTGCGGGAAGACGGTTAGGCTGAATATGTAAGCATTCCAATAAAATCGTCCATATATTTTTCTGTCCAAGTGTGATGCGAACTTAGTTTTGTTCAGAAATATTAAAGAAATTTGTGGAAGTGAAATACCATCAGAAAAGTTTCTAAAGTTTGTCGCCTGTAAATGGTAGTGCATATGTTTATAAACACCAGAAAAACTTGTAACAATTAGGAATTTGCAATGAAGTCGTTCACAGGATATTTAATATACATGTATACATATATTTACAGAAAATAAATGTTAGCTCTCTTGGAGTGTCGGGTTGAAATGCAAATCAAGAGTATTGATATTTCTCAGAATAAAAAGTTCAAAAATGGTAAGAGCGGAAATTTAATGGACGGTATTGTAGTGCAAATCTTGGTGAGAATATTGATCTCATATTTACTTTTCACGGGTAAGAGTCAACAGTACAAATAATCCTATACCTATAAGTACAGTGGGGACTTCGTGGGCCACGGGTCCGCTATGGTAGCCGTGAAGGCCTACCATGAACCTTAAAAACTTCGGCTCCGATGGTATTTAATAGATATTTAATGTGTTCATTGTTTCATTGTTTATTAATTACATGATTTTACAATTTACTGAATTAGTTATTATCATAATTTCCGTCTTTCATTATTACTAACGTACAGATAAGAATCCCAAGGATTGTAATACGTTGCCACCTGGACATGCTCGTGATTACAACGTTCACATTTGTAAATAAATACCTGAATTCACCCCATCACAGTAATGAATGGTATAAGAAATATCTATGAAATATCATTGCTTTAATATTTTGCATTGATTTGTCGATGTTATAATCGGTTACGACCGAATGATTATTTAATTTCATTGATATCGCATTACTATTAGTTACAAATGTGGATGGTCATTCGAAATATCATCAATTCATACATATGAGACAAAATGCGACACATTTTTGCAAATCCGTGGTGTCCAAGCAAAAAACAATAACTTCCGTAAAACTTATAAAATCAATGATAACCGAATGAAGGCGTAAATTTAAAATAATTGTTTGATTTAGTTGTTTTTATCTCCGAATTAAAAATTTAAAGAGGAAATATTGCACGAAAGTGCGCGAAATCAAAACTGATCATGAATTTTGTATTATTACGCCATCGTATTATTCTTTAAAATACGATGAAATAACCAAGCCATTTGGATTTACAGTTACAGTTACAATACGAACGAATCCAATGAGTCATTTTTCCTTTTAAATGACGCAGTGCGTATATTTAGCAAATATTGTTAGCGATAAAAGAAATAAAATTTTACGATTTAAAATCGTCTTTACGATAAGGCCCTTTAAATGTATTCATAACTGAAAAATTTTTGTGGCTGTATAATATATTTGCGTTTCAATTTTTATGTAACTGCTATTGTAATGCTGGAACTGCACATTACCATGTGTTTGCGGCGGAAAAGCGCCGCGCGACTTGCTATTTTACACGCTAAAACGGCTGTATTTTATGAATTCATTTTGTCTACTCCCTGGTTTCAGGTAAGGCAGGGAGAATGGTAACTTTTTTGGTTGACGTTTTCCGTGACAATGTCTGCTTGCAACGCTTTCTATACATTAGAGACACAAAGGCGTGTGCTGAATATGAAATATGTATGCTAAAGCATAAAAGAACGAAAGGGACTCCGGCACTTTTCCGGTTGCTAAAAATCGAGTAATGGCGCATATAAAACAAAAAATGCGGAAAACCGCCTAAAAACTTAACCTGTGGAGAACATTGTGAGAAAAACCTATTTGTGGAAAATTCAATATGCTAAATGATTGTGATACACTTTTGCATATTCACATTCACAAGAAAATGAAATGTTTGTTATATGACGGAAATTTTTTAATAGTAACGAAAACAATTTTGAAATGAGAGCAGTAATAATATAGTATTAATATCATCTATGAGATAAAGAATATACCAAGGGATTGTTTCCAGTTGACAAGAGGTACAGATAACATGTAAGATGTGAATATTAATTGTAAAAAGTATCCTAAGTTAATATAAAGAAATAATTCAGATAATAACATAATAACAGTGTAGAAAAGAGGTACGAATTAACGTGACGAATTATTCCACTCTCAGAGCGAACCAACTGGGTACATTTCTAACGAGTAACCTTAGTACAGGATGCATGTTAAATAAGTGTGTAGAGTTTCTTATTGTAACTACCAGACAAATAATGTTACTGTTATGTGTGGTTTTCAACACACAATAACTTTATTTAATGGCATTTAATATGACATACGCTATAGCCCAAAATATTCATATGTATTTTTAGCACATTTCCTTAATCTAACCTCAGCATTGGCAAAGGCCTGGTGGGATTCAGAATTATTTCCACTTTAACCTTATAGCATAGAAAAATATTGTCCTTCCATTGAAAACAATTGTCTCGTGAAATTTACGGTATATTATTTTGGAAGTGTCCGTCCGTCCCACCCTGTATCCCAAAAGCCGTTTGTCGTAGAGATATGCGGTAAACTGCGTTTTGTTTCTATAAGATAGGAGGTCCCTAAAAAACTATTTTCATTATCATAACATCCCGGGTTTGAATCCAGGAGACAATTATATTTTCCCATAAGTTTACACGGGATTTTCGATTTTTCAGAGTGCAAGGTTTTTTTTTCCTTTATTCATCAAAATACGTAAATATGGACCGATTTTCTTCGTTTTTACTTCATTCGACGGAGAAAATTGTACACTATCTTATTCTTGCAATTTTTACATGTTATATCGTCTAATCTTTCAGAAATACGCAATTGTTTTTCGGAATTTTACGGATATTTTGTACTTTTTCCGGGCGTCGCCAAGGCGACCGTCATTGTTGCCTCCGATTCAATTAGTGACAATTAAACCTTAAAATAGACGAAAAGCGTTATTCGTTACGAACTGTTGTTTAAGCATCGAAATTAGTGAAGCATTGAAACGTAAATATTTAAGGATAATTATTCTGTTGACTGCGTATGGGAATCGTTTCTAACGATTTAATCAAGGCATTTCATCGTTTGAATGCTAGAATCTCACCTTTTTGTAAATAAAATCATTGTATTATACATCTGTAATGCTTATTAACGCAAATAGGCTCACGAATAAATTTAAAATTAGATGAGAATAGGGACGTACGTTATTTTTTAAACATATTGAAAGTTATATGTTTATCTTCTCTTCGTAGAAAGAATTTATGTTTTAAATAGGAACCTAGAACTTGCCGAAACTTACGTATTTGCCGCAATTGCGGCAACAGGCAACTAGTATTCATAAATTTAGATTACTAGGTCAACGAACTTTAAATATTCACTTTCACGAGCAGCCATGAATAAATCCTGATGTCCTATGAAAATGAATCCTAAACAGAGACTTCGCGGTAGATAAAACCGGACATTTTTCATGCCATTGCACCTTTTATTGTTCTTTCCGCTCTTTCGCGAGCAATTTGCATTTTCAGAACCTTCGTAGGATATTTGTTTAGTTTTACACGCTCTCCCCTTTTTTTTTACTTCTACACCGCTCCGTCATTAGTCACGCTCGTGTTTCCCCGCGCATATAAATTTAAACAACCGACGAAGTGTTTCGCAAATTAGGTATCGCATTATTTATTTACCGATAAATTCCAATTAAAAGCGGGTCCTCGGCTTTCCCGGAATAGAAAGAGAATGGAAGAGGAATAAAAGAAGGAAACGAAAGGATTATTATGGAACAATAAATGAATGTGATGACGTCAGCGATTCGCGGCTTACCGAAAGTGTTTTTATCTTCGGGACGTGTCCCTGCTCGACTGCAAATAAATCGCTTTTAATGTCCCGCATTAAAATTGGGCAAGCTTAATAAATTTTTTTTGGAAGAGAGAAAAAGAGATGAGAGGAAATGAAACTTATCTTATTCTACGATCGCGGGGCCGAAGATACTCGATTTACCTGAAACTTCAAGGCAAATTTCGTTCGCGTCTAACATGATGTTTTCCAAACTTGGTGACGCGGTACATTGAGTTGTCGTAGTTGAATCTTAAGGATGCCGCGAAAAACATCGCTATGTAAATATGCCAACGATTTTGAAGTGTTGGTAGTTTATTAGAACAATAATATTTCCTCTAATAAATTTCTTATGGTGCACTACCAACAAATGTTATGATATGACATCCGCGAAATTCTGATTACCTTTGAAAGGTGAATTTGGACTAACGTCTAAGGAACTGCGGTAGGGTTAATAAGGATGTCAGATTCGATTTCACTCGTTGCGATTAATTGTACGAATCGATTCAAATTATTTGCTTTACAGTTTCATCCATACAATAATTTAGAACTACTTTATAAAAATATGATAGATTCCGATTTGTATGATTCGATACGGGTCAATCAATGTATTTTTTTATCTATAGTTTTGCCAACGTTGTAGCTCTACATAGCCACCAATTGTGAGGCAACGCCATGTTTACTTTCTTTTAAATTTTCAATTCAAAGTTTCATTTTAATTTCCTCGAAATGGAAGGTTAACTGGGGTGCCATTTTCATACAGCTAACACCAAAAATTCCAAATAAATTTAAAAAAAACCCTTTGTTGTAGAAATTATTCCCCGAAGTATCACAATCGTGATTTTAAAGTTTCATAGTTGTCTAGGGGAAATTTTGTTAAGGCATAAAACCAAAAAATTTATGATAATTAGTAGAACATTACTACCAAATGCACGCGGGACGCACGTTTGCCGTAAAGATATCAAAAGTGATACCCCTGGAAAATACGTTTCTCGTTACCTACCAAAACAAGCGATATTTAAATAAAAATCGGAGTGCCTCGCCATTTTGCTAAACGCGAATGACAGAGTTTGCACGTTTTATTTTATTTTTTTATAGGCGTAAAGCGTCAGGATTGACAGCACAAAACGTACGTGACATCATCCTCGTCATTTTAAGTCATTACTCGTGTGCGTGGTTACAGAGTCGAGGAGGAAATAGCAGCAATATCATACCAATCCCATAAAAGGCTCTTTATTCCTCGGTTGCAATTTGATCGAATGAGATATTCCTCCCTTCAAAAATGTAGCCAGAGCTCCATATTGTTCGAACGAAAGATTGTCCGATGCTGTGACTGGCGCATTACAATGACCAAGGGGACGAAACCGCATGGCGCATAAATGAACCGAGGAAAAAAATTATGACGATCAACGATCGAGTTTTTTTTAATACGTGAAAATATGGTTTATTTTGAAGTTACAGAGAAACATCAATTTCCATATTGAGACGATATACTATCTCTCCGATGGAAATAAAGAAAAAGGGTAGGGAATATGAGCCGAGTATTTCGGGTGCAAATAACACGCACACACATATATATATACGTATATCGATGAATCATCATCACTGATGACTGCTTTTTTGAAGCTGAAACTTATTTTTTTATCAGTTTTATTGCTATTGGTGAGACGTTCTGTGACAATTTGATTTTAACCCTAATCATCATAATGATTGGTAGACAGTCCCCGGACGGGTCCGCTATTATTCTTGGTTAAACCTGATTCTCCACATGCTCCTGCTTTCCGTAACCTTCTTCAGGTAGCTCTCTTTCCCTTGCAAGTTGTAATTATTTCCTTACTCTTTCTCTTTTTCCTTCTAGCACGTCTTCAATCGTGCTCTTTTTCTCTCTCCTCAGATAATGTCCAATCAATTTTGCCTTCCTGTTTCCTATAGTCTGCATAATCACTCGTTTGTCTTCTATTCTTTTTAATTTTTTCTCTTTTTTCATCTTTCCATTAGCCATAAGGGGAACTCGATGACACTCACGTAATTGGAGTGTTTTCTAAGCTTTGGTACGCGTAATGTTTTAAGTAGTAAGGGAGAAGTATTAACAATTTTGCGCGTAACCCTAGTTTTCTTTAGTTGTTTTGTGTAAATAAATTTATTTAGCTTCTTTCTTCGTACACTTATGAATTTTTATTTTTCCTTTTATAAAACTTTCAAGACTTAACATAACTTATTAATCAGGTGCTTAATAGTACGACGTATTTTCGTGGTAGATAGAATAGCAGTTTGAAAGCGGCGCATGACAAAAGCGTTAGAGCCGTTTTTGAGAAAATCAAATTGTTGTTATAAATGCGTAGAATAACCTACCCTTAATTATTGAGGAATGCCAACCATTTCTTCATAGCTTCTACCCTGTATGATAAAATGCCTAAGTACGAGATTTCATTCATTTTTCCTCTACCGTTTAGGCCCTAGAGCCAATAACAGACAGACAGACGGCATTGCGAAACTACTTTTTCGGACTCAGCTACACCTAAAACGTATATTTCCGTCAAAATCTCGAGGTCGATTTTTTTCGCGATTACAATACTTTCTCAATATACTTCGTATATGAGAAAGTAAAAAAGACTCGAAAACGGAGATTTAACGCGATTATTACGAGAGAACACAAAGGACCGGAAAAAAAGAGACAAAGAGGCGTCGATGAGAGAAACGGAAAAAAGACAACTGCGGAAAAAATTCTCCATTAATTCCCTCCTGAGGGGTGCGTTGACACGGCACTTCGGGCGATAAATATTCTCGATGCGCTAAGGGAAAAAGAATTTATGCGGAGTAATTTCATGGGCTGAAAAACGATTTTTATCTATCCCTTTTATTTTTAATCCGCTAGGGATGGACCCTTAGGGTAACATAAACGCGGTTCATTGCACTAGTGAGGCAAGCCGACGGTTTTTCTCTCATTTCCCGGTTTGATATTCTTTTTACTTAAAGTTTATTTCCGACTAAGTTAAATCGTTTAAAGATATATATATAAGTATATAAAGACTTCGTCATCATTCTGTGCAAACTTATGACGTCATAGTGACGTAACCCACTATCACTCTTATATGAAAAGCCAGGTTTGTAACGCTTCAGGAATGCAGAAATGGGACTATTTGTGCACTTCCAGATATATCGGCTCTCTCTTCTCAGGTAATGTCCAATCCATTTTGCCTTCTTCTTTTTGATAGTCTCTATAATCGTTCGCTTCTCTCCTATTCTTCGCAGTACTCCCTCGTTTTTCACCTTATCCGTCCATTTTATCTTCAGCATTCTTCTCCATGTCCAAAATTCGAAGCTTTCCAAGTATTTAATATCATTTTTCCTTATCGTCCATGTTACTGCCCCATATAAAGCAATACTCCATACATAGCATTTTATCAACTTCTTTCGGATATCCTCCTTTATATTTCCCGTTAGTAGGAGTTTCTTTCTTCTGAAAGCGGCTTTTGCTTTTGTTATTCTAGTCCTGATTTCCTCGGTACATTTTGCTTCTCTCGTTATGATGCTTCCAAGGTATTTATAATCTGAAACATGTTCTAATGGCTTTCCTCCAATACTTATGTTCAAATTTTCTTCTTCTTTACTTGATATTCGCATAACCTTGGATTTTTCTGTATTAATTTCCATACCATATTTTCTACCTGTTATCACTAGTCTATTTATCATTTTCTGGAGTTCCTTTCCTTTTCTTGCTAGAAGTACTTGATCATCCGCGTATTTCCGTTTTCTTATAACCCCTCCTCCAATTTTGAACACTCCCGTTCCTTCTAACGCTTCCTGCATTAGCCTCCATATATATATATATAATAGGATCGGCGATAGACAACAGCCCTTTCTCACTTCTCTACCGATATTTACTCCGATTTTGTTCTCCTCAATGCAGTGAATAATACTAAATGTCTTTTTATTAGTCTCCTTCGATTCATAAAACCGTGATATCACTTTATTGCTTGCATAGCTTCATTAACCGTGGGAACTGGTTCGTCTTGATCCTCTTCTTCGCTACATTTTCCATACTGCCCTTCCATGACCTCCCTCACGATGTCTAGGTCCGTTTGAGTATCTGTTGTCATAACATCATGGTTGATTTCTGCATATGAATTGATATCTTTATAACTTTTTAAACTTTCTACGTTCATCTTGGCTAACAATTCTGTTAGTGTTGTTCCATTAAAATTGACGTCTACTGACTTGGTTTTAGAAAGCGGCTCGTCCGAACTACACTGAGTAAAGAGTTTCTGCTTTTGGATCCCTCCCCACCTGGGCGGTCAAGGGACCTTCAATGTATTGGCGATCATCAAAAATTAATTATTAAACGTTAATCATTTAATGAATTTATATAACATTAGTTCTCTTCTTCTCATCCACACATATAAAAATGTGTTGCGCCTACCCTGTGCATAAGAATACATATATTTGTTATTTACTAACCTCCATTGCCGCTATAAACGAGTGCGTTAATACGTTATAACCGAGGTGAATATATTGCAATATTGTAGAAACGGTGATGGGATCTGAAGAATATGCTGTTATATCCGAGTTGTCTGCTGTTCTACTGTATGTGTGTGTGTGTATATATATATATATATATGTGTGTGTGTGTATGTATGTGTGTGTATGTGTGTGTATGTGTATGTATATACATGTATAAAATATCCTCTAGAGAAAGTGTTGTGACTGGAGTTTTCAAAGATGATGATTGATCGCGTTGGATCCTATTTTATCTTGTTATTCCGGCTGCCTCCATTCCTAACCGGACGTAGACAGCCTTTTTTGATCCAGCGTCAAAGGCAAGAGTAGTATAAATCATCGCGAAAAGTGATGGAATACGTTTTTTTCCATAATAGTAAGTAAGCATTTTCGCTGCCATTTCCGAGTCCTATAGAATTCCAGACAACTCCAAGTAAACTGATGACGGAACATCATTCCAACTTCAAGATTTGAACCTAGAAATATGAGTTAAAATAATTGCGGAGCATAATGCGAACTTTGATTTGTATTAAACTTGAGTAAAACCGTTGTACAATTCTTGGTCATGTAATGTTTTCGTTGTACTATGGATTATTTCTGACGAATATTGCTTATAATCATCTGATCCTTGAATGAGTTCTGTTGTTGCAATACACTCCCCCATCTTTGGGCTTAACTGTAAGTAATCGGAATATTGAATAAAATGAACAAATAGGTTCAAAATAGGACTTTACGAAGTATTTCTATATCGTATATGCTACGTTTTGTGTGTTGGGGGACCTGATAGCAGTTAGTGTTACATCATTGGTACGCATCAGGAGATGCAAATTTGCGTTACGACGCACACCTGATGTTATCTAAGAGATTTTGTGGTATCACACGAGTTGAAATCTTATACGAAAAACATTCGGCGCTAAAATTTACAAGGAATTCGCAGAAAAATAGTATCGCTAGAGAATAGAATGTCGGAATCTCCATGGTGATAACGAAGAAACAACGTTGTAATTTTTCAGTTAATTAAAAAAATACTTATTGGCACAGGTTTCAATTTTTAAAATGCAAACTCAGGTCTCATATCTTAAAACATTAATATGCCTATTCTATACATTTGAGGGTATCGCTTTCTCACGGTAGTTTCGCGGGCCGGATGAAATCCTCGCTCTTGAGAAGCAAATGCGGTTCGAAGGTAGTAAGTTTCCGACCCCCTTCTTTTGGAAATCGATTAAAAACATCATAATATGCTACCCTTTATATATATATATATATATATATATATGTTGATTTTGGCAGTATATTACCGCTGTCGCTATCACGATATTTAGAGTAAACATTTCGCGCGGTGGAATAAAATAATCCACTCAACGTCGCCGTCATAATAAAAATTTCACCGAATCACGAAATTTATTGCGCATTTTTTTTAAATATTCGTGTGTTGAATCGTGAGGTATCGCGTGCGTCCGCTTTCCACGGGCGAGATAGGTCACAGACTCGTGCGTTTGGTTACGGAGCGATAGCGAAAACGTGTTATCCGCACGTTTGAAATATTGCAAAAAAATTATTCTATGACAATTTAAACAAGTTAGGAAAGTGTACAACGTATCACAAATGGGCGCGTTTCGTGCAGTGGAGTATTAGAAAGAAATGATATACCTGTACGTAAGGGAAATAGCATTTTAAAGTTTTTTCTTCGTCATAAATAATCCATTTTCTTCCTGTTTAACAATATTGCATGCACACGTAAGGAAATTAAACGTTTTTTTGGGAGATTGTTTATGTTAGCAGCAATGAAGAAGTAACCATGCAAGAAACTCAACTCGATTTAAGACATTCGTTTGATTTTCTTGAAAACGGCTACTCCTACGATAAAAATGTATAGAAAAAGAAATACTCTAATTTATTAGTTCTACAACTTTTATTTGAAAAATATTTTGATATGAGCAATACTTGACGAGATATGACGGAAAGTTGATTTTTTGTCACCAGTAAAGTGGTACCCCTGATTGGCGTACGTGATTCATTTTTGCGATTTTCTTATTATATTTTATTTCAAGTCCCTATTGTCAAATTTCATGAAAATCCGTTTTGTAGAAGGCGAGAACGAACATGCGGACGGACGGACGCACGGACGGACAGACGGACGGGCGGACTAACCGACCGACGATAATAGGCGCTCACGCTGTAAGCGAAACGCGCCTAAAAAAACGTTATCTTCGCAATGGGGATGATTTTTTTTAACATTTAAAAAGCCTTCCGCGTCGTAAAATAACAACAAAACGCATACGAACCAAAAATGAAGAAATGCGGTAAAGGGAGATAAAGATCGGGATATAGGGGTCGGGGGATTTATTTGGCGTTATATAACCCTTAAATAAATCTCACTCGTAGGCTATCGTTACAAAACTGCCAGCATCGCGAAGAAAAAATGAACGAGCCGATAAAAAAAAAGAACGCGCCGAAAACGAAACAATCGTCGGCGTGGCATGGAAACGACATGCCAAAAATTCGAATGGGAAATCCATAAATTAACTTTCAAAACTGCCCCGCGTCACGCCAATTCCAGAAGCGTTAAAAATAAATATCCGATTCAATCGAAAACCATTAATTCGAAATAATACGGGATATAAAATAATCGGGGGAAATTTTTTTCAAAATTCCTGTAAATCAAAGCGTCGATGCATTGAAAAGCGCGTTCGTTTGTTTTTTATCACGATCACAATGGCGGAACTTGTAGAAAGACTTGAAAAAATTGCAAAATGGTCGGAGTGAAGGGAGAGATACGTATAAAACAGGGACGGATGAAATGGAGGTAAACGTATAACAAAAGAAAAACTATGCGGGAGAAGTCGTGCGAAGATTTATTTTTCGGTTCTATACAACGGCAGAATTCTTCGTTTTTACTTTCTGTTTTTTTCTTTTCGATTCAGCGAAGCCACTCGGTTCGAATCGAAAGTTGATTAAATGAAAGAGGTGCCACAGTCGCCATAAATTTGCTTCCTCAAAAAAAAATGCAACGTTTTGAAATTACAACGCTGGCCGTTAAAATTCCTTATACATAATTCCTGGTCCGGATACCTGGTCGTGCCAAGCGCTGCCTTTTACAAAGTAATACCGCAAAACGTTTCCGCCAGAGTTAATTTATCGGACGTGCCTTTTTCGCCGAAATCCTCGAATAAAATCAGAAGTCGGGAGGTATTTTCTACGTCATATAACGGAACGTCGCAAAAATGTCGGTTTTTTGGGTCTGTAAGACTACGTTTCCGTTGATCCCATCGAGAGAATGGTACCGGTACGGAGTAACTACCGTTCTGAACTAAACAGCGATCTTGATTCGTGGCATTTGTTTCTTTCATTGCAATCTGACAGTCCTGGCCATTAGACTTGTCACATGTTAAAGAATGCTTCTTGTTAAAATAAAGCACCGACTTCCAAACTTTATGCATCTCCAACCCCCTCTTAAGTCAGCCGACTTTATTGCAATCTCCACAACCCCATCCCTGAGGCAATAAATAATAAATGTTAGATTAATTTTGAAACGTCATATTTGCACAAACTTAATATTTAATTTAAATACATCCATGGATAGAATGAAACACATAGAACACTCCATCTTCGTGAATAGTAAAACGCTTTTCGCAATACCCGCTTCGGGAACCACCGATATAAAGGCTTTTTTTATAAATCTTTACATATAATATATTAATTATGGAAGGTAACAGACGACTTTGATAACAAAAATTAAAATACTTGTGAAACATTTTGTTATAAAATAGGCCACTGATGTGAATAAATACTCTCATAATTTCCTTCCATTTTTCCAGAAACGCTTCCCTTTTTATTAAGGCATGTTATACATAAAATATCGAAAATCCCATTTCCTCATTATTGCTTCGTATTGATTAGAAAATTGATCACTTTTAACAGCTCAAAGACTTATCAAGTTCGTCTTATGAATAAAATCAAAGTGGCAAATCAGAATTCTTCAAACGCCTTAAAATGGTTGTGAAAATGTTCCACTCTGGAGATTACGCTTTTGAAATTTCAGTCATCGCATCACGTGAGTTGGCAGACCTGATAGGGCGACATGAAGCAAATATTATATTATTACCTCGCCGAATCATTAAAAATTTCCAAGCGACAATTTTAATGAAATTCTATCAGATGAGTTAGGATCCGTAATTTCGAAATTCATGCGTGGCTTAATGGCAGGCCTGACTCAGTGATGTGATATAAACGTAAATTTTCACGCCATATTTTCATATAAAAGTCAGTTTAATTTAAATTGGATGAATTAAATGATTGATATGACTCGGATACGCAACTATCGTCTGATCTTGAAATAAAATCCACAAATGGAAAAAGGATTTTTAAAAAATGAGTAGTTCCATACGAAACGTACGCAGTAGAAAAATGATGGTCATTTCCTTAAAAAGCAAAACATTCTATGACATATTTTTGTTTCGCAAACATTTTTGAATGAAAATATTTCCTCAATCAGATATTTTATTTGCTGAAATTTTGTTTTATTTTGTCAATTCATAGAGGTGTCAGTCCTTATTGACTTGACTCAAGAAAATTATTCTCATCCCTTACATTGATACGAATTCTATATAGCGAATTTAATCTAAATATGCACGTTCGACAAAATTTGTACAACTGCTAATTATGATGGTCCCCACCTTCAAAGTTGAATGATAGCAAATCATTCTCGCTTGTGTGCCAAAAGTACAAAACTTGGCTTTCCTCTTACGTGCTACTTTAATTTCCATCCAAAAAGAAATTATTTTATGGTTTAACTCACAGACGGAGATCATAAAACGAAAGATTGTGTATATAAAATTCAATTTATCACCTAAAAAGGCTCAATTGTCAGATTATTCAAGGCCGATTTAAGAGAAAAAAGAATCTCGTTCTCTGAAAAAGTCACTATTAGTCAGTTATTTTATCAACATAACTGCAGTGTCACTAGAAATTGTTTTTATTGTAGCGTCAGAAATGGAAAAGTGTTAAAGTGACAGCCAATGAACATATTTTCTCTTGCGTAACGACCAAAATCGTCACGCGTGCCAAAGGTTGCACGATTACCATGGGCTTGTCATCCCTGGACTGTACTGCTAAACAAAGACGAGAAACTCAATGAATTGACCTTTAAGCGATAGCTATCTTATAAATAAAGTTTACTGATGTAGCCGTAACTTTGTGGAATTGCGTATTGAAAACTCAAAGATAAAATATGTGAATACAAATTTTTATCTTTGAGTTTACAATAGCCATCTTGTTAGAGCATAAACCCACCACACATGAACAGATTTTAATTTAGAACGAACATGGTTATAAGTTAAGACATTTGCTTGACGGCGAGTTCTACCTCGAAACATACCCTTTCGCAAATTAGTGTTCTCTGCAGTTGCTAACTTATTGCTTTCTCCTTTACCGAAAATGAGATAAGGAGGACTAAATCCGCGGATGAAAATTACAAAAAAAATTCCAAGGAAGAGCGCCGCGTCTGGAAACCAGCACTATGGGAGATTTTGGGCGTGTTTGTTATGCGCTCAAAGAGTTACGTAAATTTCGTTTCCGTGTACGGGGAAAGTGATCGAGAGGAAGGGAACGTAAAGCGAAAAAAAAAAAACAAAACGGCTCTCTTTGTAAAAACTTCGCCTTGCCTCTTTCCCTTCATTTTTCTATTTGCCTCGTATCTTGCATCGCAAAGTTTTTCCCCGCCGCCTTCCGTTTTTTTTTATTCCGAAAAAAAAAGAAAGAAAAACATTCGGCACGTGATGTATGACCGTAGCGCATGCATATAAATATAAATCGAAAAGAGAGAAGTGGATGTTCACCTCCGACCTCTCGTCCAGGTTAAAACACCTGCATAGCGGGTCACGTAAATGCAAAAGAGGGACTCTTCGGAAAGTTAATGCAAGCGAATGGAAGAGATGTAAAGGTTGATATATTAATGAGATAAGAGTTCCATCGAACGGCCATTTCGGACTTCCATTTTAATCCAGTCGTCCGTCTTCCCAAATTTTTTTGGTTTAGGGTGAGGCCGTTGTTTTTTTTAAAAAAAACACGAAACACGAAAGGCGTGCACCAAAATTGGCTGTAAAACAACCTCCATCTCTCATTCGCCTTCTCTCTCTCATACACTCTCGCTTACTTTCCCTCTCTCTTCCTTTTCCCCTTTAGGAAAAAGATGCCTCTTGGAGGACCTAACCTTGTTACTCTCCCATAGGAATACATCGATTACATGCGACCATAGGAGATATGGGACCCTTCCTTCCTCCCTCCCTATCTTCTCTACCTCTCTCTCTCTATCTATCCCTTTCTCTCTATCTCTCCATTTCTCTCTCACACACACGCGTACGCACAAACACAAACACATACACAAACACACATACAAACACACACAAACACACACGCACACATGCGCACGGAAAAAATAAAAACGAAAGTATTCCGTAGAATTCAAGAACTTGGTTGAGATAAGAATCTCGTTACTTAGTTACAACATGCGAAGTCGCAATACCCAAACCTCGAACCCAGAGCTCGTTACGTTTTCCTATTCGGCCGGTGTTGTTACGGCGTTGCCATGGCTCGCGCAGCAGTTCGTTAACCTTTAAAAGAGGCGCCAAGATTACGAGACGTCTGTTGCGTCTGGCGGGAAAAAAAACAAATATCCTTTTCGACTCCGCGTATCCAAACTGATTTGTTTATCACAATTCTCGCTTTACCTATCCCTAGGTAGGTTTTAATGCAAATTGGAACGACATACGTAGTTTTATCTAGTTAAAATATTTGGTATTTGCGCGTTTTCAGGCAAAATATCGATTGCTATTTCAATAAAAATAGAAAAATAATTTAGGTCAACCTGAATTCAGATTTAAGCAGACGCAAATACTTAAAGCGAAAAACAGTCGAGTGAAAAAATCATTATACGAGAAACGTACATAACTTAAGTTGAACGAGAAGTTTTTCTACAAGTAATCTGGCAATGAAACTTGAGTCACTAAAGCAGAAATGGCAAATCTATGGTGCGCGTGCCACTCCTGGCACGCGTACCATAGACGATTTTCGTTGACACGCGAGAGAAAAGAATTGTATATTGACTGTCCACATAATACAATATAAAAGACTATTTATATCGAGATTGCGTATTTGTCAATAAAATAACTGGCAATTAGTCGCTCCATAATTGTCCATCTGGCATAAATGATCTGCGACAATGAGTCTTTTTATTATGTGGTCAATTGAATTTTATGTTAATAATCTATCGTTTTCTGAGCTGCAAATCTAAAAATTACCACAGTTAAAAAATAAATTTATTTCCTTAAGAATGTATTTTAAATTGGCACGTAAGTTTGAAAAGGAAAGTCAATTAATGTAATTTTGACACGCGAGCGAAGGTTTGCCATCCCTGCTCTAGTCAACACAGGTTCCCCAAGTGCGAATGTCATTATTCACGATTAAATAAATATGGCAGTTATCTACCTGAAACGTATAAAAGTTAATTATACACGTTCCTGAATCGGGCTCGCGCTACATTTTACGAATGCATGTGACACGAGGAAGATTTTTTCCCATACAAACACGTGATGTTTCCATTGGGTGTAAAATTTAGGCAACGCAGTTTCTCCCTTATCCAGTAACGCCCTTCCCCGCGGTTCGCAAGGGAACACTATTTAATGATGCAGGAACATAAAAACCCGGAACACCAGTGGATTGATGTAAAAATGTCGACGTTCAACGCAACTTCGTTTTTTCTAGTTGTTTTGGTTGTTAAATTGGTTTTTATTAAAGATTTTCTTTCTAAGACATTATTTTTGTTTAATATTTGAATAATTTCATACATTTATTATTTATTTTATCTCGGAATATCAGAACGAGCCCCTGCACCATGAATTCTAATCGACCGTCTGGGGAAGAGTATCGTAAACGACGAAACACACCACAGTAGAAAATGAAAAGATGTCGAAGGAAATGGGGAAATGGCTAGTGAAAAATGCATCGGACGCTGGAAATACGGCGCCGATGTCTAATAGTGACAATGACAATTATTATACAAATTCAGCGTTTATTGTTACTATCGACCAGGAATTGAATCTTGACGTTACAACTTCGGTATCGATTACTGACAATGACCTGAACCTCGGAACCTTCTATATCACGACTAAGGCACCCATTGTTGGTACCGTTACAGATATTGAGCAACACACTGATCTCGAGGTCTCAAAATCGTCACCGAATACGACTGTTGACGTTGAGAATGGCCGCGACGGGCAACAAAATTCAACTGCAGTGCAAATCAATTTTAACGATCCACCATCTTGGCCATGTATAAACGTCAAAAGTAGATGCCACCTTATTGAACATGAACCTGACCAGGGAAAAGCTGCGAATTTTCGTGAGTCAACATCGGCAGATAGGAGAAAATTTTCAGGGGACTGGTTTTTTAAAACGCTTTCTAATGGTGAAACCGTAGAGCGCAACTGGCTTATTTACTCGGAAAATAGTAAGTCAATTTTTTGTTTTCCATGCATATTATTCTATCAGCGCTTTTCCAAACCGAATATTGCAAATCAGAAAACAGGATTTAACGAATGGAAAAATTTAAACCGTGTTATAGAACATGAAAATTCAACTAATCATCGTGAACCTTCCTGTAAATGGAAATCCCTACAAAAAAGGTTATTGAGCGGAGAATGTATCGATGATGCACTACAAAAAGCTATTGAAGCTGATAAACAAAAATGGAGGCATATTCTGAAAATAATTCTTGATCATGCGATGTTTTGTGCCAAAAACAATTTACCACTTAGAGGATCGTGTAGCGTAATATAAAACCCTAATTCGGGGATATTTCTTAATCTATTGGAACTTAAAAGTTCTTATGATGTTGAACTATAACAGCATATTGTAACTCACAAAAAAGGTTCAGTGAGCTATTTTTCACCGGTTATACAAAATGAATTTATTGGGCTACTAGCAAACCAAGTTCGTAATGAAATTATATCCAAAATAAAAAAGCAAAATATTATTCTATGCTTCTAGACTGCGCACCAGACATATCTCATCGTGAGCATATGTCCCAGATTGTGAGATACGTGAGAATCGACAACGGAATTTTATCTATAGAAGAAAGTTTCATAAACTTCATTGAAACCAAGAAAGAAGCGGGAAGTGGATAAGCCGAAGAAATAATAAAGAAGTTCGAAAAGGATGGGATTGATCTTCAAAACACGAGAGGCCTAGGATATAATAATGGAGAAAATATGTCAGGCATGTACAGAGGCATCAAAGCTGTCATTTTGCAAAAAAATATATTTGCGAATTTTGTACCATAGTCTCAATTTGGTTGTAAAGTCTTTTGTGGTTTCATTCTTTGGCACTGTACAAAAAATATACACATTTTTTTTATTCTACCACTCTCTGGGATATTTTAATTGTTATATTAAAAATATCACTAAAAGGTCATGATGATACTAGGTCATCAAAAGCAAATTCAATTGCAGCCTTAAATTCGCAGATTTCAGAAGTCACCAAAGGCCTAAAAAATGTTGCTGTTGCATCGAAATGTGCAGAAATGTATTCAAAAGCTAATAGCCTTATTTAAAAAAATTAATTATGAGTTTTTGTGCACGTCATTCATATGGCATAATATCCTAATTCATATTGCTAGAGTGAGTAAAGTCATACAAGCAAAAGGCATTACTGTTCGTCAGGCTTCTAAGATGATCTACGGATTACGAAGTACTTTCCAAGAGATGCATGGAAGCGATAGCGATATGGTAAATATTTTTACTGATTGTAAAAAAAACGACTGAAAATATAGAAATATCAGCAGAATTTATGGAATCCAAAGAGCGAAAAATTAAAATACAGCAGCTTTATGAGTCGGAAGATAAAAGTTGTAATTTATCAGCTGAACAATCGTTCAAAATACAAATAAAAGCCGTATTTGACAGCATAATATTTTAGTTAAACTGGAGATATGGAACTTTAAATGAGGTATCTTCTGATTTCGATTTTCTTTCGGGCGATACGTTTGTTAAAATGGATACTGCTACTCTTCAAAAAGCAGCAGTGGATTTAAGTCTTAAATATGACAACGATTTGGATGCCTCGGAAATTTCCTCAGAGATTCAGAGTTTTAAACATCAGACGTTAGCATTGTTTCTAAACGTTTCATCTGCAACTAGTTTGGGCCTTCTCCAGTTAATTCATGAATATAATCTGGCCGAATCTTATCCAAATTTAGAAATTGCTTTTCGAACATTTCTCTGCTTGCCAGTAACTGTGGCTACTTGCGAAATAATTTTCAGTAAGCTTAAAATAATTAAAAACCACCTTCGAGCATCCACGGGCCAGAAGAGGTTAGCAAACATGTCCATCTTGCCAATAGAACACGAGGTAGCGAATGATATTAACTTTGATGCAATTATTGATGAATTTGCTTCATTAAAAGAGCGAAAAGTGCAATTGTAAAAAATGATCCTATCTGATATTGTTTAATATTATCTGTGATTTTCTTAGTAGTATGTTAAATGCACACCTACATATGCATTAGTTGACTGTTTATGCAAATCTTATGACTATAATAAATTAACATTGTGCTATTATTATTATTCTTGTTATTCATGTATTTTCCTTTTTTAACAGAATAACTACTATGAAAATATATGGGGGCGCAATTTTATATTCTTGCCTCTGGCGAAAAATTAGCCAGTTACGGCTCTGCATCCATCAGATATAATAACTCAAAATACTTGTAAAAACTAATCAGATATATGCGGTAAAGCGTCTTATTAAAGAGATGTTTTCCACAGACCTTTACTTCATTTAAATAGGCGCGCGGTAATTCTATTCCCTCGTGGCACTAGACTTAAACTTGTCCGTACTAGAAGAGAACTTAATGTCTCAATCTCGTTACTTCCTTGTTTCATAGTTTTATACGTATTTCAAGAAGTGAGGCTTTAAAATCCACCAAGGACGCGGAAATTTATAAGCATTTTCTACAATTGCCCCATCAAGGAGCTTTTATTTATTTCATGTTAAAACAATGTACATCTTCGCAAATTTACGCCCCATTCCGTAAACTAGCCGTTCTCATTTTCTCGGAGAAAGAGCTTCGAACGGCAAGAAAAAAAGAAATGATCCTTCTACTCCGCGGCTTGCGTGTTTCGTCTACAGGGATTATGCATGTTATATCCTTGTTTGTACGTTCGTGAGCGCTGGATGTCTGTCTATATCTGTTCTTCTCGCCTTTGGCGCCGGTTAGCGCTATATAGAGGAAGTTCGATTCCATCCCTTTCTACCCCTCCTCTTTTTTCTTACCTTCTCTTCTCCTTCTGGTAGCCAAAGTTTCTTTGACCCCGCTCTTGTATGTATGTTTGTGTGTGTGTATAAAGGGATGAGAAGTGAAGAAACAAATGGGACGTGTGGAGCGTATAGGAAAGAAGTTTCTTTTCGTTACGACTGTCAAGCGACTCATATCTCTTCCTTTGTAAATTGCTCGGGGAGGTCTTCTGTGTTTTTGTAAGTTTTTATTTTTTTTTTGTATTTTCCAACTCAAGTTCTCGCGATGGAGACGTGGATCGAAAACGGTCTCGAGACATGTAACGAAGGGAAATAAAAGAGATGGTAAAATGCGGTCAAAACCGCCGTTGTGGACAATATCGCATCGCGGCGGATCAAAAGTCTCGCGATAAAGGAGGAAAAATGCGAGCGTGCGTGATCGGGAAACTTCGATGCGGAGTGCTGCAGTTTTGTTTCGAGACTTGAAGGAGAAAGAAGTGGGTAAGCAACGTTAAGAGTTAACGCTTTCGATATTGAGAGTAAAAATTGAGGGGAGATGAAGAACCAAATGGGCGAATGCATAGAAAAAAAGAAGAAGCGGGAGAAATTTAATCGGCCTGACTGAAAGGGGCCATATAACAGTGCGAGGAGGATGTATTTTATAGGAGAAGGGATAATCGAAAGTGAAAAAGGGGATTGGATGTGGGAATAAGGAATTCAAGGTCGTTTCAGGGACCAGGATATTTATGGGAGGGTTAAAGGAAAGCGTTTGGATGAACGTATAGATGGAAGTCATGAACCGCGGTCTCAAATGAAAGGGAACTAACTCAAGTTATTCACGCTATCGCGTTGGATGTTAAGAGTCATCGAATTTTTTCAATGGTGGTAGAATTGATCCGCATTAACGAAGTCGTAAAATAACTTTTTTTTCGTGATAAGAAGTTATTTATTCAAATACTTCAACTTTTTTTTTAGAAATTATGTCCTAAATTAAAAGATTTTGAGCAAGGTAATATAATTTACGTTTATTTTATGTATATAATCCTTTTCTTATATCTATACTGTTATTAAAGTTGGCTGTTTTTATTAAATTATTATTTGGTCACTTACTAACTTATGAGGATTGCACAATCTACGCTCCTAAAAAAACATAACATGGAATTTTTATTTGTTCAGGAGTTTTAAATATTATTTGAAAATCTCCATGTTGATAGGCGGTTCGAACAAGCGATACTTTCTCCTAATTCGAAAAAAATGAAATGTAAATTGTATCACTTCTATCTTGTACTTTTACGTTTTTCGCCGAAGAAATTCTCAACTATGTTAATATTTTTTTAAAATACGCTGAGAAATATTTCCTACTTTTGTAAATGGAAAACAGAAACACGGGATAAATATGAAGATCGGTTAAGTAATGGGCCACTGTCACAAAAAACTCATTTCAAGAAGATTTTCAGGCGAATATGCCTTTATACGTATATATCTTTAGACAAAGCAAGATCATTTTTTTTCTTGTTAGTTTAAGACTTTCCGCCAGCGTATCCAAGTTTAGCGCAAGTTGAAGAATTCAACTCGACGAAACTACTTCGTACAAAACAGCAACTATCTCACGAACTTCGCCAGCATGGATTAGGACTCGAGAAACCCTTTCTCAACAGGGCGAACAAACAAACAAAACTTGCCGTTTTCTTCGAAGTTTTCAGATGCCCTCGGTCAGAAATGAAGCGCGACATCAGATCCGATTAAAACAAAATGATAACTATGTCAAACTTTTCGAGAGTTACTCTCTTGAACGGGCGTGGGAAAAAAATATCTCCCGAGGAAGCGGTTTTCCCACGCTTAGAGGCAGAGGGGCGTTTTTAACGCTACGAAGAATTCATTTGAGCTGGGAAAGAAAAAAAAAGAAGGGCCCAATATAGGAAACGCGTCACGGCTCGAATTTTTATCGTCGTTATTTACATACGTTTCGCGCCGCCTCGAAAGAGAGAAGTCAGAGGAGGAGAAGGAAAGAGTAAATTGCGGAAACTTCACTTTGAGAAAAAGTGGAAGTTATGTAACGCAGAGGCTAAGGTATATGTATGTATGTATGCAGGGCCGTGCCGATAGGTGAGGCGGCGAGGCAACCGCCTCAGGCGCCTCTCAAAAGGGGGTGCCAAAATTTGACAAAAATGAAAACCTATCAAAATAAATTCATAAGGCCAGCGAGGCCAGGGGGCGCCATATTATATCTCGCCTCAGGCGGCAAAATGTCTGGGCACGGCCCTGTATGTATGTATGTGTATCATCATCAGCCTTTTTCAATCCACTGACGGATGTATGCCTCCCCCTGACTTTTCCAGTTTTCCCTGTCAACTGTCAACCTCCTCCAAGTTTGCCCCAAGAATGTAACAAGGTCTCTCTCCCACCTGACTTTCGGTCTTCTTTTCGGTCTCCTGATGTTCCTTGGGATCCATTTGATGAAAATGGACGTCCAACGCTGGTCATTTCTTCTAGCAATATGGCCCACACACTGCCATTTTAGCGCCTTCACTCTTGTAATCACGTCACAGACTCCCGTCTTCTTTCTTACCCAGTCGTTCCTCTTGGGGTCTCTTCGTGTGATCCCTAACATGCATCTCTCATGCTCCCCTATGTTGTTTGCAGGTTCTGGAACATTCTGGCGTTCATGGTCCATGTTTCACATCCATATGTCAGAACAGGCAGAACACATTGGTCATACCGTCTCCTTTTTAGGAAGACTGGAATATTTGATTTAATGATGTTTGCATTCTTACCAAAAGCATTCCATGCCATCTTCACTCTCAGGATGATTTCTTCAAGAAGCGAACCATCAGTAGTGATGAACTGACACGAGTAAACATAGCTGGTTACTTCCCCGAATTCTGCTCCGTTGATATGTATCTTCTCAGAATTTGTGAAGGAGTTGTACATAACCTTTGTTTTACTAAGATTCATCTTAAGTCCAGCTTCTCGGCTTGCTTGCTCAAGCTCATCAGTTCTTCTACGGAGCTCTTCTGGGCTTCCTGCGAACAGTATGATGTCATCTGCAAGGTGCAGGTGACTCAGATGTTCTCCATTTACCTTTGTGCCTTTTTATTCCCAGTCTAGCATTTTGAATACTTCCTCTAGAGCTGCTGTAAATAATTTAGCGGGCATAGTATCTCCCTGTCTTACTCCCTTTTCGGTGTTTAAGAGGTGTGCTGCAGCAGGCTCCGTCAGATCACGCGAGCTATTTATTAAAATTGTTGATGCTCGGCGAGCCGGTTGTTGAGCTAAGCATTCCAAATTATCCTGTGGTTAGCGACGCATCACGGTCTGATAATAATGGGACGCCAAAAATTTAAGGGCGCTTTCTAGATCGTGTTACGCAGCAATTTAATATCTGAATGACGCTAAACAATTGTACTCGGAATATGCTTATTCGAAGCCTCCACCCTTGATATATTATTTATTAATGTTATTTGAACATTTAAAATAAAAATTTAATTTTAACTTACAATTTTGTTGTTTTTTTGTTGAAATCCTTTCTAATTCCCTCAAAGATCAGATAACGCGATCTCAGTGCCGCAAAAAATAGGTCACGTATTCGATGCTAGATGGGATGCCTAACTGTCAGGGGCGACGATAATAGCTCCCTCTCTCTGTTATACTATATTTGGCAGCACCTGTATATGTGTGTGTGTTTATATATGCATATATGTATGTATGCATGTAAGTACGTGCATATGAGCGTTATCGCGTCATCATAGGTGTATGCCCATAGGTCCGTGATTATTTATTGTTAAACTTGGTTCTCCACATAGCCCTATTTTCCGCAATCTTCCTCATGTCTTAATAGCTCTCTGTCCTTTCAAGTCTTCTATCATTTGAAGCATTTTCCTACACCTTTTTTATTTTCTCCATACGTAGTATAGGGAAAGTATTGTGATCACGAAAAAAATCGACTTCGAGATTTCAACGGAAATACACGTTTTGAGGTTCCTAGAAGGAACTATTTTACTTAATTTTACATAATTTCCAGTATACAGAGCCACCACCATATAGCGGTGAATTCTGTAAACATATTCAAAATATAATTCACGGCAATAAGGACGACTGTATTCTTTTACGATACGAAATAATAATTTTGTCTTATTCATAATAATTTAAATATCTATACCCCAAATATGGAGAAAGTCATGTGTTGGCCACATCAGATTTTTTCCTTCTAGTGTCTCTTCTAATACGTACTTATTCATGCTATCCCTCTCTCTCTCTCGCTCTCTATCTCTTCAGGTTATGATCGATCCAGTTCGCCTTCCTCTTTCGTATAGTCTGTATAATCTTTCGCTCCTCTCATATTCCTCCGATTGCTTCCTCGTTTTTCATCCCATATGTCTATTTATCTTCAGAATTCTTCTCATTTCTCACATTTCGAAGCTATATAAGTATTTTTATGCCATTTTCGCTTAGTGTCCTTGGTTGCACCTCATACAAAGCTATGGTCCACAGATTTTCTCAAAGTCTTGTGGAAATCATTCTTCATATTTCCAGTCTATTTATTATGAAATAGTCTCTTGCTTTCGATATTCTAATCCTTATTTCATCGGTGCATTATGCATCTCTTGTTATGAAGCTTCTTAGGTATTTACAATCTTAAACTTGCTCTCAGTGGTGGATTTAGGGGAGATCGCACTTGGCGCGTGTCAGGGGCTCCTTGAGGTAAGGGGGAGGAGGGGGGGGGGGGGGGGGGCGAAAAATGTTTTCTGTGTATTCTCAGAATATTAAATCTCTTTTTAAAAGTCATGAAGTAAATTTAATTTTTTTGCACTGCGATACTTAATTTATTAATACGGGGAGTCAAATATAGGAGCATTCGTTAGGTGAGCTTTTAGTAGTATTTATTTAGATTGCAGGGCCCCCATTTGTTTAGCACCAGGGACCTCAGAATGCCTAAATCCGCCACTTCTTTCTCTAATATATGTATTACAATCTCCTATATATTTACGGAAGTTCGTTTGTTTGTTTATTTGTGCATCTATACATTTCCACACCGTTAAAGCTAGAGTAATCAAACTTTCAACAGGTACTTTTTTCACAAATAGGCTACTTTTTAATCCCAAATGTCTTATATTAATTGTACAGAAAGCAAAATAACTTTGTATGCTAATGCATTGCCATCTAGAGATGGGTCAGAAAGAACAGAACAGTTCATTTCGAACTGTTATGATGCCTAAACTGTTCAATAAAATAACTGTTCTCATAAACTTCCTGTTCTCAAAGAACAGGTAACTCTACATCTTATACACAGTGAGAAAGGTGGAAAACGACTACTTCCTTATCCGTAATTGGACGGCGGGGACTGATTAAACGTATTTTCCCAAGTCCTACTACTGATTTGAATCAAATTTGGCACGATTGTGGAGGGTTCCCAGGAATAATTCGTAATCGGTTTTTGGTTTCTCTCTGCCCGTTTTATTCAAAACGGCGGCCGGGTGAATTCTTAAATACCATGTATCATCTAGAATTCCGATCGGTTTTGAACCAAATTTCCACGGGTAACTCCGGGTATTTCTGCTACTATATAATAATATATATAGAGTGAGAGAGAGTAGTAGTAGGATACTGGTTCACTATTTCGGCGTGCCTGTCAACGTTAATGCGAGAAAGAGGTGGAATACGATGGAAGGCTAAGTAGTAGGAGGGAATCATTCAAAGTGAAGGAGAGGTTTAGAGGGGCGGATCGAGAGATAAGGAGTCCTTTTCATAAAGAACTCCGCGACAAAGAAAGAGACTGGCAGCGCCTCGTCGACTGCTTACGTGATAAAAACCTCCTCCGTGGGTTATTACTTTATATAAAAAAAGAAGACGGAAACATGTCGTTGTAATTATTTACGAACGGAAAGATAAGAGGGAGATTGTATAAATTGGATACGTCTCGTAAATCATCGTGCATTAAAAAAATATATATTCCAGGAGGCATTGCGAATGCAGCGCGGTCGGTCGTAAATTTCGAAGAAATGCGCATATCGCACGAAGGGGAGAATTCCGAATACGCATATGAAGAGGAAGTGCATTTCAAATTTCTACTTTAGGCGTAAGACGTAGCCGCGCTAACATGACAATAGTTCTTAGAGGGGGCAGAAATTTGCACGTTTTGTTTCGGCACTTGATTCTACATTTACCTGTTACGATGGCGTTTCAGTTAAAATTTAGGGAATGATCTATCTCACTTGTATACTTTTCTGCAAATGGTAGGATGATTTACCCAGCTGATTGTTTGATTTTTTAATGCGTTTTATTTTAAATCGCTTATTGCCAATGCACGAATCATTTAATTTCACATTGCTGTAAAGGCAAACGTAATTAATCACAATCCATCATTATGGATTATACTTTTACATTGTATCCATGGATGTGAATGTGTGTTATAAAACCTTTTTAATGGCTTTTCCATAGGAATATACGTCCTGTAAATTTCAAGCTTACACGCAAGATAACCTGCGATTGTAACCGATTGTTTTGACATATGTTATTTGGATTATTAAGCATAATTCACCTGAATTAACTAGAGGAAAACATAATCTTATTAAATTCAAATTATTTCTCGTCTGATAAAATTATGCCGTGAAACATAAACAAAAGTATTCATCAAGGCCTTTTAACATTCATTCGGTTACATAAACATTTAACTCCCTTCTGTATAGCATGTAATTCTGAAAACACAAAGGATAAGAACTAGCATCTTAATAAAAATTAATGAAACGCGAAATAAATAAAATTGGGAATATTATTCTCCACTGTCAAAACATCACTTTAAACAAACAAAACACCTCTTCTGCGCAGATATCCGGTGCAAAAAAGACTCCGGGGCGAAAAGCATCCGGGAAGTGAAATATTTTGTCGTAAAAACAATAAAAGACAAGTAATTACATCATCGATCGAAGAGAGGAATAGACGAGTTTTAGAGACCAGAACTGTAATCATAAATACCTTCTCGAAATAAACAGGACGAAAGGTGAATTCACGTTAAAAATAACTTCGACAAAATTCACTCACTCTATGCAAAAGCTTAACTACGATTATGGAAGTTAATTAGTTTTCCAGAGAGATATAGAGAGAGAAGGAGAACACAAAGGGAGTCGGCAATGAAAGTCGAAGCAAATATATGCTCAGGTCACCATTACAAACGTTTCCGAATGAGGATTGAAATTCAAATTATAGATTTACGTTTTGACATTCGAATTATGCATGTGATGCCAGACTGTACCGAAACAAAATCGATCGTTTTATTAAATTAGAAAATAAAAAACTAAATCTTGCCTGTTTATTTGTTTAATTATTTATGCATGGAACTAAAAACATGTCGCCAAGTTAGAGGTTATTAGAACTGCATATTTTACTCAAACGTCTTTTATAATAAGCCAAAAATAAAATTGTCATTACATTTAATTCTGCAAAGTAATGAAATGGAAAAATGTGACTAAATTACATATGAGACAATAGACACCGATTACTCCCCAGCACCTGATCCACCAAATTTTTACCATATATACACATGATCATGTCATACAGACCGCCCTATGCTGAAAGTTTGGCTTCTGCAGGTTACAGGATTCCAGATAGTCCTACACAGACGAAAAGTAAACCGAATACATTATTTGACATTTTTGAGAAACGCGCCAAAAAATCATTCACAAGAATTTTACAAAATTTACAGAATTCGAATGTATTTTTTGAAGCTGTACTTTTATGGATGAGTCTGCTTTCAAGGACACTTCAATATAATATACGGGGAAAATGTAATTAGTAGCTCACACAATATCATACAATGTACCATCAAAATCTATCATTATATTTTTATTATTATACAGCATAATCAAAAAACAAAACAATTAATTTGAGTTTGCGCGTTTCCTTTGAAATAGCTGCACTGTTAATTATTAAACCAATTTTAAAGCTTAAATTGGCTCCGATTCTTTTTATTTTATCATCTATGTGTTTATGAAGGCTTACTGCAATAAATATTATATTACCCTTGTCGAATGATTGATATATGAAATTATCAACTCTGCTTACAAGCTGGAGTTAATCTGGAGTTTCAATTACGAGTTTCAACGTTTCCTCTCTTATTAAAGCTCAAAATAAACTTCGAATGGCATTTAGATAGACCATATAACAGCTAAAAAAATATGTACTATGTATATATAAACCGATGTAATTCTTCAGTTTAAACAAACAGGAGTAATGAAAGCAATCAAATAATGGTCCCAGAAAATAAAAGTCCCGACAAACATTCGTCACTGCTTTTTATCATGGCTCCCTTATTTATTGTTTTCAGAACGAGACGCAGGAACTTTGGGAGAGACTTTAAAACGCTTTTTCAGCCCCTTGGCGAATTTCATTAAAGCGTTAGTCAGTGGCGGCACAGAAGGTCTTTCCCTCATGCCTCCGGTGCGTGAATGAATGCATGCATTAAACTTCCCATGCCTGTGGTTGTGATGCCTGGCCGGACAGAAATCTTTGGACTAGAAATTAGTGCGCCGCTAAATTTGCATTTCTGCGTGAATAGCAAGCGACTAACGCTTGTACCACTAATATAATGCATTTTTCATTTATATATATATACACATACACACTTGATACTTCTAATGATAAACAGAAAATTAAAACTATTCTTGTAGCATATAGTTAATGTCAAATTATTAACGAATGTTTTATTCTTAAATTAACTTGAACTCGATACATAGCTGGTAGAGAAGCTTCAAGTACACGTGCATGAATTCAGAATTATTACAGCTTGATATGTTAATATTATCGAATTTTAATCAAATTCATCACTTTTATGAATATTACATGGGGAAAGCTGCTGACTATGGTTTGTAAATTACTAAGATTACGCGAAGAAAATCTCAAAAAAATATAGCTAAAGTTGTCATTTTTGATGCGGCTATGGAAGCCATATTAAAGTTATTAACTAAAAACTGCCAGATTAATTTACCGAAATCAATGTTTCCTAATCGGAGTGACACAGCTGATTGGTAGGGATGTGACGAAAGACATTCTTTAATAAATAAATCAGCGAATTTGAAATGTTGACAGTTCATCAGTGCAATGACATTTCCTTTAATATTGATGATTATGCCGTACCAACAAATGAATGCGTACAAACGTCGTGATTTCTCTATGTATAAATAAACAACCTTGTTTCAAGGAGAGGGTGGGACGAACTTATGTTCATCTTTGAACGGTTTTATACGAAAATTCAACGAAGGCGTTGTCTACTCGTGCATTTTTGGCGCTTGTCGTTGACAAGTGCTTCCGCATAAAAACAGAATAAATTTTAACCGCTGTAAATCATTTAAAATACGATTTATTTAATTATTTCAGTGAATGTGAACATGTTAATTCATTATAGAGCAGCTGGGTATTAACATAGTTAAAACACGAGAACAAATAAAGAGCTTTGATCAAACGCGTTGCTATAAAAGTTTATGTATGATGTAACATATATACAAAAAATTTAAATAGGAGACGACAGTAATCCATGGCGGAAATTCGAAGCAAATTGCTACGCACTCAGCAATCCTGATTATTTCGTTGCAGCTTCAAATTCAGAATTTCAGAATAAAGAACTTAAGGAGTTACCTACCCATGTGAAGAATTCTGATATGTAGATAGTTTTCACCAAGAAATGGTTTTACAAGTACAGGAATTTTCTCTCATAATTTAAGTAAATAAACAAACAAACAACAAATAAATAAACATATCGCGATAATGCACGGCGAGGTAAATCTTCAAGTTTCGAAACATGTCACCTATTACCTCCGATATGAGTTGAGCCGATGTCGCGCTAAAGGTATCTCCTGTTGTTCGTATGCTACAGCGCATGTCCTCAAATGGCTGGTTATTCACGGTGTGCAACGATCCTGTTTAGGATACAAAGCTCTCTCAAGGGCGCATTCAGAACGCCTAGGGTCGAGCTCTCTTGCATACGATGTCACGGCCCACTTTCCTCTCTCTATCAGTTCGCTCGAGTGCCTGACTATTGAATATAATTACCGCTTTTTCCGTCAATTTTTTATCAGCTTATATAATTTTACTTCTTTCCGCTTCATTACTCCTCACCTTCTTCAAAAATAGTCCATCGCTTATCACCACGTTTTTACGTAACTGTCTCTTACATTGAATTCACAATTGAAATATCAACTACTTCTTCCGCTTACTGGCGTTTTTCTCTGTGGATATTCAGCTTTATTAGACCTCGTTGGCACGCTTTATACCCTGACGCAGTTTTATAAATAATTAATATGTTTTATAATAGTTATTTCGAAACTTTGATGTTATTTGTTTTTTTAATTACCATATAAGGAAATATGTGATTGAAATGAATCCGCTCTCTTCTGTTCATGTCGTTTAGAACTCGGCTAGAAACATAATAATTGTAGTAAGGTTAATCATAGAAATATTCATGCAAATTTTTATTTGAAACGGAGGCACTTGTACATACATATAGAGAAATATTTTGTTTGATTTAAATGCTATTAAAACACTACAAAAATAATTTACGTATATCTCATCCATAAGGTATTTTTAATAATATCATAATTCCTTTCACGCCAATTATTTAATTTCTTAATCCTAACGCTTAACGATAAATACAAAACTAATGATTTTACTTTTACAAGAACAACCCTTGCAAATTTTGTGTTATTTCTCTCGGTTTTTAAAAATCTTTATATGGTATTATGGTGATTTAAAAATAATTCTCGATGGCACCTCCCAAACTTTCTATCAAATATTATACTATTGTAAGTATGTATATAGGTTATCGTCTTCACTTCAACTATCCATTTGATTATCACAAGTACAACGATTTTTAAAGCGAATGGGGTACTGACCTATTGCACAACACCAAATGTGAAGGATCGAATCTTATCCACGAGTCACACTGAAGGGAGGAGGAAAATCCCGGTGCAACCCGGCATTAGCTTACTCCTGCGAAAAGAGCCAAAGGGTCACATTGCTACAAGTCCCTTCGAATGGGCTGAGTTCTGTTCTTGTGGCTCCACTTTACAACAAACAAGTCGAGGCGTGTGTAGCCCAGGTTAAAAGAAACCTTCCCTCCGCCAGGATTCTGACCCCGACCCGTTGCGCGGGAGGTCAGAACCTATGCCGTTCCGCCACCACTCCACAGAAGCAGTATATAGATAAAATTTTAAATATCTTTAGGTTCGTGTTGATGAAATAGTGTAATAAAATAATAATTATTAGCGGTGGTAAAGCAACTTTGGTAGAAAAATGGAATATTGGGACTGAGTTACACCGTGATGTATATACATATACTTTAGTTTTCGTTTCTCTTTTGCTGAAAACGTCAACGACAATCCTTCGTTCATCGCCGTATACGTCCACGCCACTATGCAGGTATTCAGGAGCTCCATGCCATCTTTTTCAACGACTTATTTTTATGCGTGTGTGAATTTTACCGTGGTTAGTCGACCATATCGCTTTATATAAATATACTCCTTATCATTTATCAACATTTTTGGATGTAAGTCCTTCGCCTCACATATCATTAAATTCAAAAGATTTATAAATGTTTTTGCGCTACATATACGTCTCGTTGATATTTATTTCTAATCGATATTCATTGAAAATCAATAATGCTTCAACGTAGCCGCAGGTAGACGAAGCATATCCATCATGCCTAGTGTTTCGCCCCGTTCGACGGGAATAAAAAGAAAGGTTCCGTGGGACAAACACCTAGTCTTCCCCTTCCTCGATTTCCTTTCTAAAGGTCAAGGAGATAACTGGCGACTTCTTAGAATTGGTGGAATTGTTCCTTTGGTATTCACATGAAAGGTAGTCCCGTGAAGGTTTCTGGTAAATGGCCTGCATTAAGTCAGGTATTCCCACATCTTTTTTATATAACTGGCACTTACCACCATAAAAAACCTATGCGATTTACTGCTAATAATTAGCTTTATTTATATCAGTGATTCTTAGGCAGATCTGACATGCGACCCCCTCCGTGCGGATTTTCGGTCGACGCGTTCCCCCCCCCCCCCCCCTCCCGTAATTTTTTGAGAAGTAATAAAAATGTATAAAATACTTTTTCGTTTATACTTTTTACTTTCTGATATACGAAGTATATTGAGAAAGTATTGTAGTCGCAAAAAAATTCGACCTCGAGATTTTGGCGGGAATATACATTTTAGATGTAGCTGAGTCTGAAAAAGTGGTTTTCGCAATGCCGTCTGTCTGCTACTGGCTCTAGAGCCTAAACGATAGAGTGAAAATGAATTAAATCTCGTACTTAGGCATTTTATGTTAAAGAATAGAAGCTATGAAGAACATCCATGCCCGAAGCGGGATTCGAACCCGCGACCTTTGGGTTATAAGGCAGGCGTACTGCCTATCAGTCTCAAAAATTGGATTTTCTAAAAACCGGCTCATACGAGTTTCATTTTCTAAAGATAACTCAGCGACGCATTAGTATATGAGAAAGTCTGTACAATGTATGTTGTACCGATTTTTTTTATAAAGCGCACTGAACAGTATCAAATAATTTTGGGTTCAAGAAAATTCCTGGATCTTAAGGCAAATTTTCATTATATATGATCATGAATCTCTTTTTTTAAAGAGGTATGTCATATGTTGATTAAATTATTCGCTACATTATAAATAGTCGAGAATATTCTTGTTGTTGTACACAGATAACTACATTAGAATTAGTCTGCTACGGCAGTTCAGTGGTAGAATAACTGCTCGGCAAGTGGAAGGTTCGATTCCCGATCAAAGCAGATTTTTTCACTTGTTTCCACATTTCCCAAAAGAAATTAGTTCATCAAAATTTCAGATATTGCCATGAATTACAATAAAGATGATAAATGTGAGGACTAAGAAAATGAGCGAAGCTAGTATAAGTCACCGTACTAATTAAAGTTTTATTATTAAATTATATTTCTTATATTAAATATAAATATATTAAAATTAACAAGTGCTTTATTTGAAGATTCCAACCCTCAAGCAAACATGAAAATTTGACTTATAACCTATAAATTAAAATTGAAGGATTAATAGTATTGAGGAAAAAATCAGTTGGCATAGCGAAACTGTTCGCGACCTTACGTTTGAGAACCACTGATTTATCCCATTTTCGCTAAAAGATTTAGCTATATTTAATTTATTCACTGATGTTAACGTATCTTTCCTGTCTTTATGTCTCATTCTAGGTGCTTCATCTATTCAATTTTGCAAGAATCATCCGACATGCCATCGTGAGGGGAAAGCTGAAGTATTACACTTCTGTCTTTAATAAAAAAAACTGAGGCATTGCAGCCCTGGAATATCTGAGTAGCAGACGCATGGAAATCAGTAATCGCTCTGCAATTCTTGCTTCACATGTGGTAAGTTTTTTTAATGTTAAATTTTGATTAGGTACGGAAGACAGTGGAAAAACTGAAAAACTAACAATCCAAAATATTGGGTTCTGTGGGTTAAAATGCAAATTTATAGCAAACCTCGACAAAGCTAAAGGTTATATTTAAGGATTTCACGCGTTGAACTTTCCGTCAAATATAAGCTTCCTTAATAAAATCCAAGGAATTTGGCTGAATTTAGTGGTAACTGATACCTACTCATATTTACGAAGAAAATAATAACTTTTATAAATTCCACATTTTTTTATTTCACGACCGGTTTTGCTAAATAACTATGATCATCAGGTGATGATGATGCTAGTTATTTAGCGAAACCGGTCGTGAAATATAAAAAGGTGCTTACATATTAACGGGGATCCCAACTTAAAAATATAAATACGGAACAAATTGTTTTAATTTTTAAGAACAACATTAAAAGAAACCAATTAACATTTAAATGCTTCGTTATAGATAACAATTGAAAAAACAATCACATTTTAATTTCTGGTGGCCAATATTTAGCAATTTCTTCTAAAATGGTATCAAAAGCGTCTCGACTGATCGGCCTGCCGCGACATTTACAAACCCGATCACCGGACAACGGGGAGGGATAGTACGTCTCGACTGATCGGCCTATTGCGACATTTACAAACCCGATCACCGGACAATGGGGAGGGATAGTTTGGTTCCAGCGAGGCGAAGGGCGCCCGGAGACGACAACTAAATTAAAAACAAAGCGAGCCGAAGGTTCGCCAATATCCTCTCCATTTGCGGCGCAACAGTCAAGCGAGATATAATTCCTCTATAGACTACAGATATCTTGGTGGAAATCAATCGGTACTTACGTATTAAGTTGGGTTCCCCGTTAATACGTAAGTACCTAAAAAAATTGTGAAGTTTAACAAAGTTATTATTTTCTTTGTTAAAAACTTCCTTCTCGTCAATATTTCTTTCTTTCTTGCAAGGGACCAGTTTTCATATTTGTAACATTTTTTTATATATGGGCCCCTCTCTCTTAAGTTATTACGGTTTTCAATAACTAGTGACGGGGATAAAATGCAGTCGCAAGCGAATACCTCCATCTATATGGACGACAGGACGCAGAGAGTATTCATTGGTTTAAATTTCGTATTGCTTCGTATGATCTCAGAATGGTAACCAATACGAATAATCTAACCGCTCGGCGATTCTTATTCCATAACGACGACTTTGTAGTTTCTCCATTCATCAAATCGATACTTTTATTGATTTATCAAAAATTCTTCATTTTACGGCTCTGACATAGCAACCATTTTGCAAGCCTTCTTAGCTTTGTTTTTTGCATTCCTTGTGAGAATATTGTCGAAATTTGCGTGAATTTTGACTTCAGTCTTCACTACACACCTTTGCTAAACCTAATACCATAACACCGTATCATCTTCGCATTTCAAAGTCTTTATCGTCGTAAAACTCTTAAATCATTCATGCGGAAATCGTGCGAATCATATCCATTCTAGAAAACAACACAGGTGAGCTTGCTACAGAGGATTTTCCGTCGCCATTCCCGCAGGCTTATAGAAAAACACGACATTTGATAAAATTTATTTTCGTCATAAATCATCTGGGAAAGGGGTGTGTCAACGGTGTGAACGACACCGCCATTCAAAAAAGAGACCACCAAACTTACAAAAAAAAGAACCGTCTGGATGAAAGACCACGTCGCATTCTATCGTCAGTCCCCCATTACATTTTTTCCCTTGAAAAGGAAAAGTCGTTTGAGAAGGGGAAAATGGCCGTCGTCCTCTCCGGGAAGAGAAAGGAGAGGGGAGTGATGCGGCCGTTGAATTAATAACCGCGTCAAAGTTGGAACCATTTGCCAAGTGCCTCGGGAACGGCTCTAGGGAGATGAATATGCAAATTCACGTATATGTAAAACGGAGAACACATAAGCCACTCCATTATGATGCCGCCGTCAATTAATCATAAAACTTGCCTCACTTCCGTCCTCTCTTTCTCTCTCCCTTCCTAACTTCCCGTCTCGTCTACTTTTATCCCCCTCCTCTTTCTCTCTCTCCCTCCCTTCCCCTCCCTCCGTCTCTCGATAGTCCATTCTCCTTTTCGCGCTGAGCCTTTTATCAGTTCTCTCAACTTTCTTGACGTCGTCTTCCATCTCATTACAGCGACACCTTATGGAGAACTTCCGAAGGTCGATGCGTTCCTGTTGTTGGATTCCTCTTATAATTTTTAATGTGGCCACTCTAGAAAAGTTTTCCCGGCGTTACAAAAAAAAAAGAGGAAAGTTTTATGTAGCTCCTTCATTCCTCCATTCTTCCACGGCTCTCAACTGTTGCGAATACTTTTTGATGAATGGAAATGAACATTTATGTCTCGCAAACAAAAATAAAGAGGTCCTAGGAGGCGTTAGAAGCGGAGGAATAATGAGGTGTCCGGGTAGGCAATTGAGGTCAATGGCGGGATCCCTTCGAGGCAAGACCGTCCTCACGTAGTCCGCTAATGGATTCAAAATGCCCGTCCATCGTCCGCAGGGCTATGTTCCCGAGGAATTAATTCCAAGTTTGAGCGATAGGTGGTGCCAACATAGTGTTTCTAAGTAAAAAACGCTATAAAGTTTCCAGCATCGTTTCGACGACACTTTCAGTGTCGTAAATTTAAAGAAATGGGCAATTTTATCGGATGTTTTAAGGGAAAAGTTTTGTATTTACTAAAAAAATCAGATGAAAACTCACTTCCGGCGTAATAATTAGAAGTATATCTTTCAATCAATGCGCTTCCTTAAGAATAAATATCATTGTTTTCCGAATTATTTATGGTTGTTCGACTGTCTTTTATTGCAAAAGTTGACCTTTTGTTTTCAAATATCTGTACCATCTCAGAAATAAAATTTTATTGAAATTCGTACAAAAACCTTCGTAAAGCCGCGTTATACAAGGGTCGAGAAAGTGGTCGTGATTTCGCGCACATTATCGGTTTGTAAACTGGTCGTGAAATCTCGAACGCAATGACGTTCGAGAAAAGTGTTGCATGGGCATGGGTTTATAAAATAAACCATTCAGTCGTTCTGAAGACAATTAATATAAGATGGACTGTTTACAAGACGGTGCTGATATTGTCATTGCGTTGCTGTGTAATGTACTACTTTGTGAAGTTTTGAGAAATCTTATAAATAAGAGGCGGAGAGTTTGGGTAAAGAATTGGGTAATGCAGCGGAGAGCTTTGGGAGCGTCAAACACCATGTGCAAAGAACTGAAGGAAGAGGACCCTACTGTTCAATTTAACTTTGTTAAATAAAGTGCAGGCGGATATAAAAAAAACGACACCAACATGCGAGAAGCACGATCTGCAAAGATTAAATTGGAAGTGACGATGAGATTTTTATGCACTGGTGACTCATTTAGCAGTTTAACATACCTTTTCCTGATACCGAAATGTACATTTTCTCGATTTGTACCGGAAGTATGTGAGGCAATCCACGAAGCACTGCAAGAATTCATTAAGATAACTAATTATTTATTATTTTATAAACAAAAATAGTCGCTAGCTCTATAATAGGAGACAACTAGTATTGGCGGAAGAAGAAGTGGAATAAATAGTAGGTAATAAGATACAAAACTTCATTCATGTGAAATTAATACATAATTACAAAAACAGTTCCGTTTTCGTAGCACGACTGTTTCGAGTTAATTGGCAGTGAAGGTTTCTTAGAGAGAAAATAAATCATTGAAATGTGTCGTCATTTCCTGGCGAGCAGATGGATGTTATAAGCGTATCAATAGGGGAGCGCTTACACGTGGTTTTCGCCCGCTTTCTCGGAGTATCAAACAATGTCTGATGTTATAAACCGAGTCATGAAATTAGTCGAGATGCCCAAGGTCACGCACAGGGATTGTTTACATGGGGCGAGAAACTGCTCGTGATTAGTCGTTCGAGAATTCACGACCGCTTTCTCGATCCGCGTAAACGCGGCTTAAAATATTTCAAAATATCCATTACATTGTAGAAAAACATAAAAAAATCGCCGGAACCAGTATGCTTTTTTTATCTCTTTTTCTACGTTTAATTTAGCCAGCGAAAGCTCACATTTCCTCATCATCCATTATCTTGTTGATAATACCTTCGCATTCGTGATTTCGTGTCTTATTTCTCCAGAGACATGTATGATGAACGAGTAGTTGTTTTCCTTACGTACGATATCGAATTACTTTTTCACGTCCTCGTTACGGTTATTTTTCCAACGACATGATTTTATTATCGATCATCATCTATTATATTAATTTCGTTGTTCGCGTCTTTGTTTTATTTTATCGTTTTATAATCGAAAATTCTCGAATTTTTATGTTTTTTGTTTATCCTAGGATGTGTTAGGTTTAGTAAAACGTTAATGATATTTTTACGAAGATAGTGGCTTAAACCCTTCAAGATACTTTCACGTTAATATTTAAATTATTCCAAATTAATAGTGATTTCCGTATATTTTTTGTGTTGTTAAAAGTAGCTAGTTCGTCTCTGAAAGTTTTCAAGGAAGAATTTAATAGGCAAAATTTTATCTCTAATTGTTAGCGATCAATCGAAACTAAAAAGGTAGGTACTTAAACGGTGTCTAAATAAACAAATCCATTTATTGTTTAAACTATTGACCGTCTACGCCCAAAAGGGGGGTAAATTATGATTCCCAAGTCTAGCTCTACCAGCTCGCAAATTTTCAGACATCCCTTTCCCGTTAACCTGGTACTCCCATTGTAAGCCATTCCCACTTCAGCGATTCCCATCTCATTTACTTACAAATTGAGCAAATTCTAGAGAGAGCCTTTCTTAAAGACACTTTTGGCCTCCTTGAACGATTCCATACTGCGCGTCTCCGAGCGCTTCTTAAATACAAGAGGCGACGGTAATTACACATACAAAAAGTTAATTCGCGACTAGTAAGATTTCAAATGAGATCTCCCGGGTGAGCAAAAACTGTTTTTTCTCGTTAGGAATTTTTCTTTCGGTAATTTTTTTTAAATGTCTTAGACTTTAACGCCTCGTTAGGCCTCTCAAAACTTAAGGTTTTTTTCTGGCGAACATCCTTTAAAATTTTACATAATATAATAAGCACTTACGATGCAGCTTTATAAAAAAAACTTTCTCCTCAGTCTCGTGTAAAAATTTATTCCGAAAGACGAGTAACTTTCGTTTGTCCCTCAAGCCCTATTTGCATGATATTGAGGAACGAAATTTCCTCCAACGTTTTAAAAAGGCATTTAAATGAAAAAATACAAAGTATAGAGCACCGATAAGAGTCCTTGGATAAGTCATTTACTTCTACACTTTTTAAATGATTTTCGTCATCATTTCTTCCACGAAGTTACTCAGTGTATAAAGTAAAAAATCAAATTATGTTATTTGATCGTCGTCCGCAATTTATTTTACTAAAAGTATAAATGGAAACACTTCATTCGGAAATGATATAACTTAGGTATATAAATAAAAGCGGCGGTGAATAAATCTGACGGAAATAGGAAGCTAAAAAATGTTGGCCAAGTGTCGTTTTAAAATGTATCGGGTCATCATAGTTATGTACGTATTCTTAATCTGCTTTGCACTTTTATGGCCTCGGATGCCCTTAAGGAGGAGAAAGTAGCCGCCTCTTGAAATAATAATTTCTAACCGAGTGGAGCCATTCAATTATTCGCAGAACAAATAGGAAGATACATATTTTGTTCTTACATTTTTAATATACTTGTACTTGTTGATACAGTCTTTTGAGCGAAAGTCTGTAATCGGTTTTCATTATTTGATTAGTAATTCATTCTGTCGAGTGTTGGATATATCCTGATTCAGTATTCTCGACGCAAAACCTATTGAATCATGCATGCTACTGTGTAACTGGGGGAAAGTTTTTTTTTCGCAAATAAACACAAAGTTGAACGTTTGTTAGGCAGAGAGGAAACTTTGAGGACTGGAAAAAATATTTCAGGTAATATTTTAGGGTTCTCTGGTGGAATTTCACATTTTGCTTAATCTCCGATGACTGGGCATATCGTAAACCCAATGTTTGGGACTTTAATATGCGTTGTATGTAACATGCCGCTCACTTTCGAATGGCGGAATTTCTAACTCAACAAAATGACTTTTCTTAATAAGCCGATATGTGTTAAGAATTTCCCCACATATTTCAAAACGATCAAATGAGTTAAAAAACACCATGATTTCTAAATATATAGACGCTTTATTTTTTTTAGATATATATAATTTTCTCTCTCCGAATAGCGTTTTACAATAATTAAATCATGGATGACACGGGAATTAATTGCTCATCTAATACGATGATTTCCGGCGCTGATCATACCAATCAAATCTGGAGCATGACTGTAATGACACGGTGTAATGAAATTAACTATCAAAACTCTTGCATCCCTTCACACAGATCTCATTTACTTTTATCCGGAAACTTTTGTCGTGGTGTATAAGCATAAAGATTCGAAATTGGATATTCAGTCGAGCTCTTTTTGACTAGTTTGCGGGTCATTTCCATAACGCATATTTAGATGAGAGCGATATCGATATCTTTCCTATCGCGAGTGTGCACGAAATTTTCTGACTCCAATAAAAATCTCGCGAAAGGATTTTTTGCCGACAAAAGGACTACGCCTCCGAATTAAGCACATCCACCATAGCGGACGGGACACCGCAAAGCCATCGGGAGCAAACCGACATCACGGCTCGGTCTTTTTGATCTCCTCTCGACCCAATCCACTCAATAAGTTAATCCGTAGGGGGAGCCGTCCGGTTCCCAGCGCCTGCCTCCCTCGGATGCGACGGGACATTTGCGAATCACGCCGACACCGGCCAAAAGAGAGAGAGAGAGAGAGAGGGAGAGAAAGCACGACATCCGGACATCCCCTTTTTCCCTTTCCTCCTCTCTTTCTCTCTGCAGTTATACTTCCAGTATTTAACCCCAATTCACTCTCCCGAATGTATTTTTTTTACGCTTCCCTTAAAAGTAGACGGAGTAGACATTACTGAAATTCTTGATTCGTTTTTTTTAACGCAAATCCGGCAGGAATGGGGGAACGTAGGTGGGAGGAGTGGTAAAGGAGAAGTAGGTACACCCACACACACACATATCTATATATATGTATATATAAGTGGTCCCCGTGCGTAAATGCCGACTAGGTCTCTAGGGAACCACTCCTCTCACCTACGTTCCCACATTCCTGCCGGATTTGCGTTAAAAAAACGAATAAAGAATTTCAGTAATGTCTACTCCGTCTACTTTTAATGGAAGCATTAAAAAATACATTCGGGAGAGTGAGTCGGGGTTAAATACTGGACGTATACATACATACATACATATATATATATATATATATATATATAGAGAGAGAGAGAGGGTTGGAAGATGGAGATGTACTCTGGAACTAGGGACCTAGTCGACATTTACGCACGGGGACCACTTATTGTCATCAATAAGCCACAACGTATCCCTCCGTCTGCCTGTACCTCTTGTCTCTCCACCCACCTTCACCCCACTTCCTTTATATCAAGGTACGTTTCGTCTCTCTCCCCGCGCGACGACAGAGCCATAACCGCGGGGAGGATTTCCGATGCCTTAAACCCCATTCCATCCTACCGACTCTTACCCACTTCCCTCACTCCCTCACTCTCTTTTTTATTTTTAGAGTTACGGTGTTAATTAACGCGGGACGATACGGGATTCTCGTAGTTGTTGTCCTATCTGTTGTAGTATTCCGGCTGAAACAAAAAAAAAGGGAGGCTCATCAAATTTGTATTCGACGCTTTCACTGGTCAGGTGTTGCTTTTAAAATTTTTTTTTTTGGGGGACGCTCTCGAAAATAAAAGCAAGATTGGATTTTTGTTCGATTCGAAAAGCGAGTGAATTATTTATTTGCGTTTTAAAAGTTTTGGGAATTCGTGCACGTAGGCGCATTAACATTCTTTTTAAATATTTAGCGAAGTTATATTTTCGGGGTTTTTTAATAATGATAAAAAACGATGATTTGTGTTACACTCACACGCACGCACGCGCACACACATATGAAACAACTGATTTTCTATCGTGACATTAATTCCATCGGCTTAATTTAAATTTTCCCGCGGATTCGAAGCCCATCACTAAATAATCACTCGAGTGAAATTAAAAGCGGGTTAATCTATATGTATGTTCAAATATAATTTCCCTGCCGTATTTATTCGAATACAACACGCCTTCTAATAAGACCAGCGCCCATGATTTGGGAAAGCCGAGTAGAAAATTGTCATTAAATTTTACGTTTGTTGAGGACAATATTAATAGATTTCGCTCTTTAAAATGTCTGTCTTCGTTAAATATTCTCATTGATATCATTCGTTGCGTAGTTTCCGACACATTTTCCATGCGATGAAAATTGTCTTCTTTAAATAGAAAATAATCTTTGTATATTTTTCAAATGTGTATGTGATATTCGAATAAATAAGGTATTTTCTGATTTTTGTTTCACGTCTTTTACTCCATGGCATTTAAAAATTCACAGAAGTCACTCCATATTAATTATTTTTATCTTTAAACAAAAACATCCTATCAAGTCTAATAGCAATGGAAGGTAAAAAAAATTCGTTTTGAGAGGCGAACCAAACGAAACGTTTGGTTCCATGTTAGAAGCTTGCATAGAATGATAAATTTATAACGTGTTGTTGCTCCAGTATGTAGTATCTCAGTTCTTCAATGACTGCGTACATTATTCAACCACCTCCATGGTCTGAAATCGCGTAAAAATTTCGAATTCTGCTCAGTATAGATATGATAGAGAATTTTCGTGTCCGATATGTTTAACTATTTTATGTAAAATGTGTTCCTACCAAAGAAAATGCTTCTCAAGCGTACTCTTTATTTTTAAATTATTTAATACCCTCCAAGTTATTTTTCAATTCCATCCAACTATTTCTCACTGGAAAGATTGCACTTACAGAAAAGAATCTTCATACTAAAATGGCGGAAACTCTGTTGTTCTATGGATGTTGAACATAATATCCTCGCCGGTACAATTTCATGCTGGCAAACTGCTGTAGGTCAATTACTCCGGTTGTTTGGTTAGGCGACGTATTTCAAAGTGCGTCTTCCGCAGAACCACTCTCCGTTCGATAGCAATTTGATCGGGGTCAGAGTTCGAAGAGGTTGAGTGTTTACCCTATTAACCTTGGCCCCGTCACATACACGGACGAAGAACTGTTGTCTATAAATCATTCCCTTCACCAGGACTACATTTGAAATTATAATGTTCTTCTGGGAAATGTCTCCCAATCGGATTTATTCATTAATAACTAGTTTTCATACAAACTTGCTGTGCGTTGCTTCATCCTCCTTTCAATTTTATTCCATACATAGCTAATAAAAATATATACGCTTCTATTAAAATATTTTCTTTTTCAGTAATAATTTTAGGCTATGCGCCGAATGTTAATAGGTCCGTCGACAGATATGTCAAGTTCAGATAATATGATTAATAAAAGGAGCTTAATTTGCTGACGCAATATGAAAAAGAGCGTTGAATTTATTGAGGTTTATTTAGAATTTTAAACTTAAAATTCTTTATAAATTTTATGGTAAAATATTTTATTCAATAATTACTTAAGAAATTTGAACTTTCTCCCTAAAGCCATTAGCTCAGGATCTTAATTTTTTAAATTTAAGATACCCCCTTCCCCCCACAGTTTTAAAAAAGTATTCTTCTATAGTGTAATAGATGAAATGAAGGGTCGCACAAATTGCGAATATCTTATCTTTCTATCCGTAAACTCAATAATTATTTTCCCATAAGTTTACACGTAATTTTCGATTTTTCGGAGTGCAAGATTTTCCTCTTTCATTCATCTAAATAGGTAATTGCGAACAGGTTTTCTTCATTTTTGCTTTATTCGACGGTTAAAACTGTACTATCTTATTCTTACGATGTTTACATGTTACACGGTCGAAGTTTTAGATTCACTAAATCCGTTGAAATTCAACTGGCAGTTCTGTTAGTTTAAAAATATTGCATGCACACGTAAGGAAATTAAACGTTTGTTTGTGAGGTTGTTTATGTTAGCAACAATGGAGTAACCATGCAAGAAATTTTCTAAGTTCATCTCGATATAAGACTTTCTCGTTCGATTTTCTTGATAACAGCTACTCCTACGATAAAAATGTATAGGAAAAAATACTCTTCTTTACTAATTCTACAAGTATTATTTGAAAACTATTTTTATATGACTTATACTTTACGAGATATGACCGAAAGTTCATTTTTTGTCACTAGTAAAGTGGTACCCCTGATTGACTTACGTGATTTATGTTTGTGATTTTCTTATTATCTTTGATTCTAAGTCTTTAATGTCAAATTTCATGAAAATCCGTTCGGTAGAAGCCGAGAACGAACATACGGACGGACAGACAGACCGACGACAATAGGCGCTCACGCTGAGGCGAAACGCGCCTAAAAAATAAGTCATTCCATTATCTCAGTTGCAGGTATGATCGATTTCGTTTGCTTTCGGAAGACTGTTAAACAACCGTGGCTTAAGCAATCGTTTGAGAGTAAGATTAAGGATTTTTATTCGTATCTACCTATTTTAATTTCTGTATTTATGAAAGTCACGTTTTATTAATAGCGTTACTGATTCAAGGTTGTGTCAAACTTGTTTCACTGGGACTTCTTTTTTTAATATTTCTGATATTAACTCGTTTTCCGTGAACTCTTGCACGCGATGAAACTTCTGGGAGGCGGAAGTTCGCCCTTAACTTCGGCGAGAGAACAACACGCCATGAAATGACCCCCGATCTTAAAAATGCCTTAGCCCCATAGAGGCGTCAACTCGCCATATATGACTCTTACTATAGTCATTTTTCTTGGCACCGTTTCAACACACGTTGTGTCCACTTATCCCAAAGGACATAAGTTTTTAAAGAGTAACTGGATGTCATTTTCGATAACTGATAGCGCCGTTGGAATATTCAGAGGAAATTCTCCTAAGAAAAAAGATTTAGGTTACTTAAATTTTGATATGAAATTGTCGCTTATAGATTAAAATTTACCATTAAATTCCATGGTCCACTCGTAGATATTACACTTATGAATACGTAGAGGAGAAAGTATCGATTATAATCGTACGGCTCTATTTAATATAAATTGAAAGAACGATTATATAAAAAATCAAATGGAAGTGAAAATTTTATTTGGACTGTATTAATATGCCATCCCTAGGAAGAAAATATGTTTTATAAATTTGTTTTATGAGACGGAAAAATATATTATAATTCATAGACAGTTTTTTGGACAAGCTTATAAACTTATTTTATTAGGTATGTGAATTAAAATACATTCAGTGATGCGACAGTACCTGGAGATGTTTCTGATTTCCCTCTCTTAATAGAAATTCGTTTAAACGACCGACGTACCGTAAATAATAAACTATTTAAGGCAGACTTCGATCAATTTGCTTCAGATCTCGAAAAATAGGAACCAGGACCCAAAGTTTTGGGAAAATCGACATTTAGTTGAGTTACGATACAATGTTCATGCTGGTTTTGGAAGTATTAGGCATAAAAACAACTTAAATGTATGAAAAATGCATCTTAAGATAAAATAGGCATTAACTGCTACATAAATTTCGACAGTTTTCGATCCGATTTAACGTACATATTAGATTAGGTACATGAAAACAGAAAAATTTCAATTATTCGCGATACGAAGAATACTTGGTATATTTTTTGCAAGAACGACTTGATCACATAAATAGCGATTATTGCGCAATAATAAATTCACGCCTCTTAAGGTTTCTGCTATCAAACGTCATCGGCGGTTTGAATAATGATGTAGTAAATGTAAGGGAAAGGTATTCAATTTACAAGAATGGGAACTTTTATTATCGCTGCTTTTTTTTTACTCCTTCTTTAAATTTGTTCTCGAGATGCCTCTTATTCTCATCTCTCCCCTTCCGCGCCGTCCATTATGAATTATAATTACAATATGACGCCCTCAACCGTCGTTGCTTTCCGCTCTAGAATTTCTCGAAAAATGAAACAGGTTGAGCCCGCCCTCCGAAGCCAACCTCTCTCCTTCTCTTTCCTCAGAGAAAATATTTATATTCGTTTTTTTCCGGTACGAAAACGCGCAGAATAGACGACTTTTATTCTTATGGCAGCATCTCTCTCTATTTTACGAAGGAACGAAATTAATATATGGAAATAAAAGAGGCATTGTGTTCATTTTTTACCTTGAGTTTGGATGCTCTATTTCTATTAGCACGTATTGCCTCCTCTTTTTATTTTAGACTCACCCATCCTCAATAAAAATCCATTTTTGTCAAAATTAAAAAAAATATCACTTGCTTATTATGTAGTGAGCATTATTTAAGAGTGAGGCGAAGTGAGGAAGCTTTTCGCCTTACGTTTAAATAGTATGAGAAGGTACTTCGTGAAGCGGAAAATGAATCTGTCGACTTCATCACTGCGGATTGGATAATTTAAATGTTAACGAATAAATTCTAGAATGATTCGTGATAGTATACGTTTCTTAAAAATTTTGAATGAGAAAATTGAATTAATTGATTATTAATTTAAAACTGGATAACGGAGTACACCACGAATCCAATTACTCTATATGAAGGGGAATTAAATAAAATAATATCCGTTACGGTAAACAAAGTACATCGCTAAGAACACGAAGGCAATGAAGGTACGGTCGTGTTGGTCAATAATATCGATTTATATAAGCCTGGTAAAAGTTTTTCACTATTTCGCAGAAAAACTAATGACTATTGACGGGGTTTCTAAAGGGGAAAATCCTTAAAGGGAGAAGCAAAAATCAAGCAGCACGTAACAGGACGATACGCGAAGGATCTTACAAGAAAATCTTTCCGCACATGTAAAGTCAATAGGGTGTTGTGTGATGCAAAATCTCACGAAATTATAGACCGCTGCAATAAACAACCGATTAGAGAAGTTTATTTTTGTAAAACATTTCTGAAATTTATATTCAATCAACGAACTTGAAACATTTAATATTTATTTTTATACCTTATACATGTCTCATTATTTCGGCTGAATAATCGGTTTACAAGCTTATGATAAATAGCTAGTTATAACAGATAACGGTGGTGACCTTCGGTATAAAATTACTGATATTACTCTGACTGCAAATTTTATGCACGAATGAAGTTGAATCTCCAAAGACGCCAAATTTTGAAACCATGACGACCAAACGGTCCAACACCAATATTTCATGCATGACTTTTGGGATATAACATATGCATGTTCAAATATAATTGCAGCTCGGAGGCTAGTGGTCTGAGTGTTTGACTTCCTTCTCCTGTCTTTCTTTATGGATTTATGCGTCCTAAAGAAATTTCTCTGGAACTACGGTTTCTCATTTCCTTTATTCAAATTAATATTAATCATCACGAACCGAGCAAATAAAAAAAAAGAGAACGTAAAAATTAATTGAATTAAAATTTTCAGACTGCAACGTAAGAGAGGCACATTACGCAGCTTTATCGAGAAATTCTTAGTGTAAGAGTACAACATTTTTGTAAAAGAAAAATAGGGTCTGTATTGATTGTGAAATGTAAGAAAACAATGAGAATATTAAAATATAAACAGATAATAAGATTGACGAAAGATGTAATTTTAGGATACTTGTTAAAAATTCAAGAGGAATATTTGAAGTATTAAATAAACGCATACTTATATAAATTAGGCTCGAGTTATATATTCACGTTTAAATATGAACAGACAGAAGACTTTAGAAGAACTTAAAATATACGTATGCTTAATAATTTACGGAAAATGTTTGAAATATTTAACGAACGCATCCAAATATAAATTAGGCTAAGGTACCAATGCAAAACGAATACGACATTAACTAGGCAACAAAAATCAGTAGATTGGAAACCACGTTTTCTAGCGTAAGCTAACCATATATTGGAGACATGTCAAAGATTGAAAGCGAAATACGCGCATTATAAGGACTTAATTAGAATTTTTTATTTATTAATATTTTCTACAAAAATATACCAAAGGAAAATTGTGATATTCGTGAGTTATATCATAGAACTTGTAATTAAATTAAAACCAAAGAATTGAGTATAATATACATTATTTTTTAAAACAGTTAAGAGAGGCGAAAATAAGTTACTTTAATCCTATCTCAATCATTCGTCATAAAGTTTAATATCCAGGCAGAAATTCCAATTTTGATTTAATATATATGTATCAATCGACAGTAATAGGAAAAGTGTGATAATTTCGAAAGCAAGGGTGTTTCACCTGCTTTCTGCTTAAAAATCAATTACTCGTATAAGTACATCAGGACCCGTAACAAGCTGAAATATCCCCAAACCTCGATCTGAAGCGAAGAACATAAGAAAAGAGGAAGAAACACATCCATCGAAGGGGAAAACAGAAGCCACGAAAAAGTATTTCCCTCCCCCCCTCCCCCCCACCCAAAAAAAATTAAAACAGTAAGTGATAAATCGTTCTTAAATTATTAAAAATAACATCCCCTCGCGATGTTTATATCGCGAACGAGAAACCATCACGATCGGTTAAAATGCGCACACGCACACATGTACACGATCCAGGACAATCCCGGGAATAAATCCTCGGAAGAAGAAGAAAAAGAAATCCAAAGACTCCGATCAGCTTTCTGGGAACAGGGGAGAATAAAAAAAAACCATACGCGAATCGCGAAATTTTTCACGATTCTAGGATCACTCCTGCAAGAGAAAAACGTGAGCGGAAAACACCCTCCGGAAGCGAGGTCAAGAAGGAAGGAAGGAAAGGGGAGGGGGAGAAGAAAATAAAGCACAGGGAAACAAACATTCGATATTGCACGTTTCGAAATCCGATCGAGATTTAAAAAATAAATAACAAAGGAAATACAAACAAGAAGACGGAGTGTTTACCTCCGAGCTAACGGCTACAGTTTTCTTTTCTTTACCTCTTTTTCCTCCTTATTCTCTCGACTTCTTCCACCTTCTTCTCTTCTTCCAATCACTCCATCTCTTCTCCTCCTCTCGACGTTCTCTCTCTCTCTCCCTCCCTCCCTTCCCTCTCTCCTTCGACTTGTCACGCACTCCCGCTCCTTCTCTCACTCACTCCCTCCCTCCCTCCTTCCCCCCTTCCGTCTACTCCCTCTTCCTTTTCTCCTCTCAGCCACTTTTTCTTTCTTCCTTCTTCGGCCGAAAAAGGAAACGACCCCGGTGCGTCTTCTTTTTAAAAAAAAATAAGAAAAGGTCCTTTCGAGGATGTGAAACAAAGAGGCGTGGGAAATAATCTCTTCGGTTCTCTCCTGTTAGAAGAGAAAGAGAGAGAGAGAGAAGAGAGAGGGTAAAAGCCGACTCGCTTGATGGACTTTCCTCGGCACAGTAATAGAAGCAGGTTGGACTGAGTGTAAGGAAGAGGACATAGGTTGGATATGGGAGGGGTTGCTCGGAGATAGGTAGGGAGGGAAGGAGTAGGGGTTGGGAGTAAGGGGGAGAGAGAGAGAGAGGGGGAGGGAGGGAGGGAGAGGGTTAGACAGATCGAAAGAAGCACGGAACGGGTGAGATGGTTCGTCCGTCGGAAGAGGAGGGATGGTGAGTATGGATGGGAGGGAGAGTGGGAGAGGGAGAGAGAGGAGGGAAGGAACGAAGGGTTAAAACGGAGGGATGGGACTCCGCCCCAACGGCAACCCAAACTCAACTCTGCAAACAACCGCCGTTGGGCGGTGTCCGTCGGGTGAATGGAATGGGTGCGGATAGTGCAGCCTGTATGGGGGCGACCCAGGCTGCACGCGAAGAAAGAGCTCCTGGGGAGGGAGGGAGGGAGAAGGGGAGGAGGGCGGTATAGGGGAGTGTGAGAAAGAGGGAGGGAAGGGGTGGGGTGGTGGAAGGGGAGGGAGAGGCGGAATGAGAAGAGGGATGGGAGGGAGGGAGGGATAAAAAAGTATGTGGGAGGGGGAGAAAAGGGTGGAGCCAGAGAGAGAGGGAGAAAGGTAGAGTCCACACACGAGTAGAAGGGGAGGATGGGGTGGGGAAAACGGTGACGAAACACACGACACACGGGAAAAAGAGACGTGGAAGGAGTGTCGAGAGAGAAAGAGAGAGAGAGAGACAAAAAAGTTGGGATGAAACGAATCGAGGTGGAGGGAGAGGAGGGTCTGATTAGGGTGGGAGAGAGGAAATGGGGTTTGGGTGGGCACGACGCGGAGAGAGAAAGGTGCGCGGGAGAGAGGAAGAGGACGTAACAGATGGGAAATTCGGGAAAGGGAAAATGAGACAGAGCTACTAGTGTTCGATGTCCTGAAATGTAGATTTATTTTAACGAGGAACTGAGAACGGATATACGAGTATTTCGTCGGACAAGGGGAAGGGCAAAACAGGACCGAAATAAGACGAGAAAGGCTTTGAAGGTATCAGGGTTAGAGGTATATAAGTATCGGAGACAAGCGGCGAATGAGACGTATTAGCGTCTGATAGGGAACGAAATGAAAACCAGGATCCGTATATAAAAAAAGAAAAACTTAGCTTTAAAGAGATTGGGAAGGAGAAAGAGAGAGAAAGTGGAGTGGAAAGAGAGAGAGAAAGGGAAAGCTAGATTGTCTCCTGACAAAAAGGACGGGGAGTTTTAAAGGCGGAGATGGGACAGTAAAACGTTTATTCCTACGGAGAGGAGCGGACGATGCTGCGATTGGGAGAAGAGTGGAGAGGTTCGGATTGAGAGAATATGGTAGAAGGAATACAAGTACTATATGTATAAAAGATCTTGGGAGGATTGAAGAGAGGGAGGGTTATGGTAATAGTAGGATGGAAGAGATTCAAACGGATAGCTCGGTGAGGAGGAGGTAAGGGAGGGAGGAGTCGGGGGATATATATATAGTGGTCTGAAAGGGAGATAAAAAGGGAGAAAGAGATGGGAGAAGGGAAGGTGACGTGAGGTAGGGAATGGGTGAGGGCGGGGCGGGACTCTTATGGCCTCAGGGACCAGATGAGGATTGGATGATTCCGTGGCGTAGGACGGGTATATAAAGAGTTATGCCTGGGCGAGTGATATATATATATATATATATACACACACATACATACATGCATATATATATCACAGACTATATACTGTATGTGTATTAAAGACCAAAGGAAAAAAACGAGAAATCAGAGGAGGGAAGTGTTGGAAAAGGGGAATGGTATGGAAGGAGATGAGTGAAAGGATTTAAGAGGGAGGAAAGGAGGAGTAGAGTGAGATTTTTGAAGGAAGTGAACGAAAGGGGAAAACGAAGGGAAAATCTTGATTACGTAATGTCGAGTCTGACGCGAAAATTGAGTGTGAGAGCATCCAGCTTTATTTGGACTGCATGTGATTTTAAGACTTTAAAAACGAAGATGGAGGATATACGTACTTTAAGGGATGGATGAGAGAAAGCGTGAGGAGAGAAACAGATATGAGAGCGGAAATAAACAATGTTGCAGTAACGAAGCACGATAATATATAAACACATACACACACACACATGTGCTCTCGATTGCGAAGTCCAGTTCGTAAAGGTTTGGAAGGAAAATAATGGAAGGTATCCGAAGTTAATGAGCGTATTGAGATTCCGAGTAGCGGAAAAACACATCGATTTGTTTTTCCATCGCGATGTGAGTTTAAAATTGTTGGGGAATGTGCGAATCGCTGGAAAAATAGGGCTTGAAGAAAAATAGGACGAAAGGATTTGAAATCTCGATAAGCGAAATCCAGATGAAAAAAATCATTGTGTATGGCTTCCATTGGAAACGGATAAAAATAATGACGGAAAGAAAATTTATTCTATACAATACACATTTCAGTCTTCGAAAACTAATCACCCTGAGAGATTCCTCGGCTTTTTTTTTATATTTCAGGCGATGTGTTTATAATGCAATCTGTTATTTTACCCATTAACTCGCACGAGAGAAGGAGAAAAAATCGGTAAGGAAATTAACCTCAAATAAAATAAAATAAATTCGTTTATGGGAAGAAGGGTTCCTGTCCGATATACTTCACGGTACCGGTGTTTCTGGGTATTATTCTTTGATTCATGATGTTACCCGTTCAATTCGTCCATGAATCAAACAGTCCCCAAACCTAAATTCTCTTTTCCGAGGATTTAAGGGACCGGCGAAATGTTTTAAATCGATGGCTACGATCGAATTAAATTGCCCGTGCTGGTTGCGGATCTCTCGATAAAATATTCCGGCATGCACATTTTTTGTGTTTTTTTTTTGGGTCGCGCGACCTAATTGTATTCGGTTCGGGAGCGGAGTATCTCGATCTGAATAAAAAAAGGCTGCTTCGATTCGACTAGCAATCAGCCGAAGTTCGACCTCTTCGGTCTTTTCAATTAGGTGTTGTTCGCGTACGTTGGGATCCAAATTCGAGTTCTAATTCTCCGTTGTTTTTCGTCTCTCTTTTTAAAATAGGTTTCTTCGTTTAGGGCTATCGTTCATTGTCGTAGCTCCCTCTCGAGATAATAGTAAATCGTGAAAACGATCAACTTAAGATTCAAATATATGTCTAATAAATTCAAATCAATAGTTATTGTTGTGGGTTTTCAGTGTAATTTAGTTTTATCGGCCTTTACTACTTATTTCTCTACTTATTTTTCAATAATTTATTGCCAACAACTTGTTTAAAATCTAATTGTTTTTAACTCCTGACGTTAAAATCAAATGTTAATCAATATGCATTTCATAGTTCATCATAGAAACTTCGGACGATAAATAAGGATGTGCTGCCAAATATACGACAACCGAGTCGCTATTATCGCCGCCCCTGGCAGTTAGGCATCCCATCCAGCATCTAATTCATGACCTTTTTGCGGCCCTGAGATCGCGTTATCTGATCTTTGCGGAAATTAGAAGGAATTTCAAGTAAAAAATAATTTATCGTTGTAAATAAAAATTAAATTTTTATTTTGAATATTTAAATATCATTAATGATTAATATATCAAGGATGGTGGCTTCGAATAAACACCTTCCATGTACAGTTGTTTGGCGTCTTTAAGATAATAAATTACTGTGTTACTCGGTCTAGAAAGCGCCCTTAAACTCTTTTGACATCCCATTATTATCAGACCTTGATGTGTCACTTACTTCAGGATAATGTGTAATCAGGGGCGGCCCGAGGTATTTTGGCGTCCCAGGCGAGAAACGCCCCCTCTGTAAATTTTTGTTAAGATATTTTAAAAAAAGGTCGTTAACTTATTCATTGCCTCGTAAAATGATTGATAATGAAAAATAAAAGGAATTTTATATAGATTCCCGCCTGCCCCGCGATATAAATTGGTATCCATTATTCATCCACTTGCAAGTAATGCAGAGATAGATGGTAGGGTTAGCACCCCCAATACTTGGACGCCCCGGGCAGCCGCCCTGCTCACCGGTACCTCGGGCCGTCCCTGCCTAAGCTAAACCATAAGCTGACTGACTCATTCGAATTTAATACCCCATACAGTCCAAAAGAATTCGATAAAAAACGCAAAAACCTTGTCTCTTGACTCAAACTCATACTCATCTCGTTGCATATAAATCGATTACACAAATACGTGAGCTCTTCCTGATTGGAAATTTTTATTTGCTTTCGAGTAAGTTAATTTATCGACTCATCGTAACACAGATACGTTTAAGAAATTTGATGGCTGGATTCACTAGAAGGAGGGACCTTTAACATCTTATTATTGGGGGGATTACAATTGAGAACGAGAAAAAGAGAGAAGAGAGACAGACGGAAGATGGAGAGAGAGATGCAGGTCGTCGGGGCGAAACGAAGCCGAGTGAAAACAAGAAAATTAACTAAATATCAAATTAACTATAAATGTAAATAATGATACATTGTTTCTGAGTATTCGTGTTTGAGTATTGTTTAGAGAACTATCCTTATAATATTGTCCTTCCAGGCGCCCTCTTGGCCCTAGGCGGCCGCCTGGCTCGTCTGTACCTTGGGCCGGCCCTGTGTGTAATGCTTAGCTCAACAACCGGCTAGCCGAGCATCAAAACTCACCCCTGACAATGAGCTACAATAACATGAATATCCTGAAATGTTTGAGTCGGACAGAATGAAAGAAGTATAAGTGAAACCGAAAGACAAAATAAAAGAAGTTATGAAAAAAATCCGATTCATATATGAAATAAAAATTTGGCATTTTCTGAGTACATTTTTGTAGATTAGATTTTCCATGCTTGATAAACTGCCTTTTCTATTGAACAAAGAAAAGTCTTCCGTATCGTTAAACGAAATAAATTGACTTATTCCACTTTCGCTCTCACTGGCTCTTTTAAAATATATGTAGCAGCATTAAAAACAGGGATAAATATGACTGGCAGAGTCAATATTTTTAGTGATGATTTTAACAATTGCCAATTTGGTTACATAGCTCCCAATACGGCATAAATATCCCACAGCTATCACAGGTCTACTTGCTTGTTTCTTCTTTTGCAGCTGTTACTAGGAATAATAGAATTAGCATTTAAGAACTGAATTTTGAATTTAAATATGTAAACTATTGAAGAGAGCTTCAGGTGACCAATTACGTTCGCAGGCTATTCCTTTTTATTCGAACTTTATATTTAAATTTAAGGTAATAATCCTCGTAGAGAGTTATTTGCCTATGCAAATCGTCCCATGTTAAACTATCTTCATTCTCCGCATAATATCTGCGCAAGACTTTGCTCGGTTAGAACTTTATATAAAACAAGATGATGCATTTCATGGCTCGAGTATGTCCTCGAATAAAGGGAAAATTGCAAGCTGGAGTTATGTGCCTCGACAATAGAAATTTTCAAAATAGAATCATGCAAATAAAAGTCGTAATTACCTGAGAATTTATATCATGTGCGCCGTATATAATTCTAAATTAGTCTGCGGGGCCTTCTTGGGAATAATGAGACCACATATCCCCTAACTTACAAAATAGCATTCACATTTTGAGGATGTATGATTCTTTATTGTGAGGGCAGAATAAAATATTAAACGCTCACAATCGTAGCAAAAGTGAAATGGACGAAGACCAAGTCGAAACGGGATGATAATTGACAGTTCGCTCCCGTAAAAATAATAACGGCTTAACAAAGTCCAACGTGCTTCAGATAGCAGATTTTCCACAAAAGGCCTCCACACAGCTGATATTTTGAGGAATAACGACAATAAGAAAGGAAATCCCAAGAGACCTCAACTTTAAAAACATTTTTATATTTTTACTTGCCGTTTTTTTAATAATGGCCCTGAAAGAGTCGTATTATTCTCCTTTACTCCAAAGGAATAATAGAAAAATATAAGGTAACCTTCGAAAAAGCGTCATGTAATAATCTTGCTAACTCTTCCGTCAAGCAAAGTCGTAGGCGCATTACGAAAGATAGAAAAAAATCGCGAAATGAACACAAAATAAAATTCTCCAATCGCAGTTTTTATTTACAAGGTTCCCTTAGTTATGGAAATAGAGAGATAGAGAGCTACAGATGCGGAATTGAGGAGGGAATCGGATTTTCAAAAGGATTGAAGGAGTAATCACCTTTGCATAAATGAGGACAAGAAAGCATGAAAAGATCGTAATATGGTATTCACTTGTGTGATTATATATATATATATATATATATATATATATATATATATATATATATATCCACACACACACATACACACAGAGAGAAGAATAAATAAAATAAAAAGCGAGAATGAAGAGGAGGCATCTCGAGGACTACAGTAGCAATGGGAGTCGGAGGCTTGCATTTTTTTAAAGGTTTTTATTTGGAGAAATGGGAGAGGATTAAAAAAATATATATATAAGAACGAAAATATGAGGAGGAGGAAATATATACTGCCTCGAAGGTGGAAAAATAAAGAGATCGAAGGAATCTCATAGAATATCCCTCATCTAAAAAAAACTTGCCCTTTTTCCTCACCTTTTCTTCTTCCTTTCTTTCTCTCCCTCTTTTAGCTTCTCCCTTCCTCCCGCCTTCTCTCTCTCTCTCTGCCTCTCTCGCTCTCTTTCTTTACCTCTTTCTTTCACTTCCTCTCTCTTTCCCTTCCATCCTCCCTCTCACTTCCTTCTCTCTTCCTCCCTTTTTCTCTCTCTCACCCTCTAACTCTCCTTCTTATTACCTCTCTTTCCCTCTTTCTTCTCCCCCATCCCACCACACACACAGACACGCACCTCGCGCACACACACATTTCCCATTACTCCATTACACCCATTCGATTTCCACCTCCGCCCTTCCTCTCACTCGTTCCCCTCACACGCATTCTCTTGCTCAACCCTTTCCAACCCACACGAGAAATTCCGTTATTTTTTTTTTAATTTTCGTTACAGAATTTTTTTGGGGTGTATCTTCTCCTCTAGATCTCTTTTCTTTCCATTTTCCTGCCTTCTCATTCTCATTTTCTCTCTCTTTTTCTCTTTCTCTCTCTTTTTCTCTTTCTCTCTCTATCTCTCCCTCCCTCCCTCCCTCTCCGTAGGCTGCCCGTATTTACAACCAGCGCATCCCTTCCGAAACCGTTCTACCGGAACTGGCGAATCAGTGCGAGCACTCTCTACGGCAAGGATCCAAAAGGCTTTTACGACCCCTTTCGAAAAAATGGGGAATCTGCCCAGTTCCTTTCTTGGAAAAAAAAAAAAGAGAGGGCAGGCTAGGGAGATGGACGACTTTCCGCTTTTTTTCCCTCCTTTTTTCCTCTCTCTCCATTCAACCTCCCAAAGTTCTTCTCCTTCCTTAAACCTTAACCGCGGACTTCGTCGTCCGCTTCGCATAGCATCTGGACATACATAGGTAGGAAAAGTACTAGAGCAAGTAAGTAGAGTCCAAACGTTAAGTAACTCAAGTGGAAGGGGAGGAGGAGGGACATAGATATTCGCTCTTATGAAAAGTTCCCATTGCGCATTACTAACGGAAAAATAGGGTTGCTAACGTACAGTTTTTTTTTGGTAAATTCTAGTTTTCTAAGTTCGATCGAAAGGGGTTCGATATTAATCTAATCGAAAGGAACGAAAGAGAAGTTTGAGCAATAAGTACAGCCAAACAATCTATATCTCGATCTTCGAAAGGAGAGCATCCGCGCAGTAGAGAGCTCATGTTGTATTCATTGGATAGGATTACCGAAGGGGAATGCAATGGAGCCTCTGCTACTCGAAAGCCTATTAGTCGAACTTTCCCTTAGTCGGAGGAGATTATTCTCTCTTTCGTATCGGCATGCTTCGAAGTGAATGAAAAGGGTGATTTTTTTCTGTCTTCCCTTCGGGCAAGGTTAGAAAGCACGCTCCTTCGAGTTAACGGATTTTCATAAGATGGCATGGTATATATCCGACTCTAAATGGTAGGCAAGTATCAAGTAATAGCCACCACTCCATTTATCTCGCATTGGATGGCTAAAGAAAAATTCCTCCAAAAATTCGGAGTGCTCGCGCGCTAATGACTAAAACGTCTTCATCGCGGGGATGGTCTAAAATTGAAAAAAAAAATAAGCAAAACAGTCGCGAATCGAGGATGCGGAATTTTCGGCCACTCAGGATCGATCCGACGAATGTGCAAAAAAAATCCTCCGCCACCGTTCATTCCCTTCGATTTGAGCGCAAGGAAATAAGAAGCGGCTTAGTTACCAGTCGGCGAGGGTCGCCGGTTGCTTGCTTTCTCCTCTCTCTGTCTGTCTCTCTCTTTATCTCCACTAAGCTACCTTACGGGTCGATTAAATGCGAAGGGAGGTAATTGGAATTGAATGGTTCCGGACGAGCTGAATTGGAGGGCTAAAGAGAGCGGTTAGCGGAGAGATCTCTTTTGAGCGCACACAGCAAGTTGATTGTGCGGAGAAATTTGCGACGGGCATTTCCATCTGGTGTCATCGATTTTCAGTTCGAAGGGATGTTTGTTTATTTTTTTATCGCCCCGAGTTTTTTTTTCGTGCAGAATGGACGCGTGTATGCGATACAAGGATGTATTATGATCGATTTTCGGATCGGCAGTGGGAGAATCGCATGATAAAAGATAGGTACGATGGTAATCGCCGAAATTGAAGTCACGATATAAGATGCTTTTTGCAAATTAATGTTTTATCGTTGAATGGTTTAACGTGGAAGCTATTTGAGAGATTGAACTAAGAGAAAAAAGATCCTTCGATCATGGTATTTCGGATCGTTCTCGAACTTTTTCCGTTAAGCTAAAATATCTAATATGTACATAATTTATTTTTTAGAGAAAAAGCATGTTTTTGAAGTTTAGGCACATTTTAGTATAATTATAATATTGTAATGACACTTTAAATTGATAAGACAAAAAATTTTTATGCGCACAAAAATATTACCCAAAAAGTTCTAGGTTTCCATATTGGTAGAAACCTATTTATCTAAATATTCTCTCATACAATGCACAAGGTGTATTTGAAGGACACTGGTTATTTTAATATATAATTTATAATATTTATGTAAACATAAGATAATGAAATTTTGTTTCGAATGTTTATTAAATCCATTTTAAATTAGTTTGAAAATAATATGCGAGCGCAGTGGCCCTTAGAACTCGTAAGGGGCGAGGGGCAGAGACCCTAGTAGAAGTATATTAGATCTCAATGGATAGCACATGAAATAATTTTTTGTCATGATGTGGGATAACAATTTCAACTTAATATTTTAGTCCAATGCATGACGCGAAAATGGCAAAATTTTTGGGGGTTTGAATTGCACAAGAAATTAAAAATCGTAGACGTTAATAGTCCTCCAAACACAGGTTAATTATTTTGTTAGCGGATTACCTATGTATATCTGTATAACTAAACCTTGAACTTCTCTAACTAATTTCTTACAAATGGCAGGGTATCCTTTAAATACGGAGAAATTTTTTTGATTCTTTATGTAATGACAAATACTTCCAAGCAAAAATTTCGTAATTCATTCTCTCTCTTAAACCCTAAATTTTTCTAGGGCATAACGATTATTCTTATTTAACGACGAAGGACTATGTCAGTCAGTGGCACTAGTAGCATGTAGATGGATTACCTTTGTAGCAAGTTACCGTTACTGCTAATAAAATTTATTCAATATATTTTATAAATGTCATTATAAAAATAATTTATATTCGCCATTTAGGTTTTGTTAAATTCTCACTCCCTCGACTTAAGATATTAATAAATGTTATACACACTTAAAAATATTAATTTTGTTAGGATTAAATTTCGAAGTATCATCGAACCCAATTGTGTACATAGAAACATTCTATAAATGATGAGGAGGTGCGTGTCTAGAGCGTGTGCGTGTCAGTCATCAGGAGGCAGTGAAGGAGAAAAGGAAACTTGAAGATGGGTTTGATGTTTCGTGCTGACGGAGAAAAAAAAGGCATCGTAGCGAAGAGTGGTTGGGAATAGGGAGGAGGATGTTAAGGGGTAATGATTTCCACCGGCCGTCGCTTGAGGGCGCTCGGTGGATGCAGACGGCGTTGACGGCGGGGGAAGGATCAAGCGGGAGGGGCAGTATGGGACGAGATGAGAAGGTAGAACTCCTCAAGGCACGTGGAAGTGGGAGAGAAACGGAGGCAGAGAGGGAGGGAGGGAGAGACGCTTAAAGGGAGAAGGGGCAATGCAGTGGGGCGGAGAGGAAATTGCCGCGTAATTATCTTCGTTTCGGTGAATCCATTACCACCTGAGAAATTAACGGCCGCATTCAAGGACTCACCAACAGCGGCAGCAGCAGTAGGAATAGGGTGCCTCTCTCTCTCTCTTTCGAGAGAGAGAGAAATAAAGGGGATGAGTGATCAAGGCGTTAAACGCTCACTTGTTTCCCATTGATTCTCGATTGCGTCTTTACTTTCGCGCTATAAGAACTGATTGCTGGTAGAAGTGGTTCTCTTATAAAGGTGTACGTATTCGTTACGGCTAATTTCGGAATTGGCTGAAATGCTATCAAACCCAGATTTCCAAGAATCTTTTAATCAAATATTGAGAGAAAATTCCAAACAGTAACCCGAAAATCTTTATTTAAACTTTATATAGTAACCCGAACCAGGTATTCAAGTGACTGCTCAATAAGAATTGTGTACGATAGGCATGTAAGTTCATAAAAAATATGATCCAGTTCCAATTTGCTACAGTCGATAAGAGAAATATGATATTTAGATACCTCAATTCTAATTCTCATATTCTCTTGATTGATTGATTATCGATTGATTGATTACTTTGAGCCTAAGATTTTTACAACGTTCTCCTCGTCCTTAAAAATCCGCAACGTGATGAGATGCAGTCGTCAGATGTATAATGTCCCTGCCACTTTGTATCGTTTTCCGATGTATTATTTTGTATCCTACCAATTCCATTACCTTGTAAGCCACAGACACGAGTGGAGTAATGCGGAGAAGTGATAATTATCGATAAACGATATCAGGATGAAAATACCTAAAATTTGTAAATATGACCTCAAGTATATGGATTGAAAAATTAATGAAAGTTCGCTTACGTAACGCACCTGAAAATTAGCCCTGCATGAGCTGAAGATGACACGGTAATTAATAATTATTCCAATTACTCTTTTTAACAAGCGGGTTCCAGCTTAATTCAACCATTTAAACTAGAAAGAAAAGTATGCTCCGTAAATGGAATTAGCAGAGATTCCAAATATATTCTTTATAGGATTTACGTACAAAACGATACTATCGAAAGATTGTGTTGTTCTCAAATTTTCATCTCAGAAGCTATAAGCCGTAATGTTTTCCTTTATCCGAACAGTTTCTAATCGATGCCTTACAATTCATGTAAGAGCTAGAGAGAGAAAAATATGGTATTTAATTGTTGCTTGACGGATGTCATTTAACGAGATACGAGTATATGTTTCTTAAGTGCTTACGTAAAGTTCAAGTTCTAATTGAAGGATGCAGTTCAAAATCGTAATACGGAGATAAATTTTAATAACGATCATTCAATAAAAAACAGTCGAGCGGTTTAAGAGATGAAAGTCACGACAAAATGACGGACGGACAAACCGAATAAATAAGCGCTAAAACGAGTAAATGTGCAATGTTGTAACGCTTCAACTCACAATTCATCACGGTTTAAAAATGTGATGGGCGTACGATAGATAGAATTTCGGAATATGTTCTGAAATGTAAATAATTTTCATATTAAACGCACTTTGTGCACACGTCAAAAATGATAACAATACCACAAAATTTGGCTTAAAAGCGTTTTAAATGTCGGATGGAAACTATCGTTAAGTCCTGGAATAGACTATGTATTTGATTTTTTGCAAAGGACTTAGAAGGATGTCGAAAATGATGCTAGAGTCTAAAAACTGTATCCGCAATTAGAGGAGAGAGAAATTCCCGAGGAGACGAGAAAAACACGAAAATTCATTTTAAAACAATTTTTTTAAAATCTGTGCCGTGGCGCTTTTCCAACAATACTGGGCGCAAGGACATTCGATATTCGTGAATTACTCTACGAGTTCGTTTTTTTTGTTTAGTTTATAGGTCTGAGTGATTTACTTGCGTTGTTTTTATTAATTTTCTTTAATTACCTTATATCAAGATTACATATACTCGCACGAGTAGGACAATGTTGTTTACATTTCCATTTACAAGAATACTCTGCAAGCCGCCAGAAGCGTTTGGCAGGAGGTGTCAAACCACCAAATGAACTCTAACTAATGCCTCTGTTGGCCAGTCCGGATTGTATGTATGGTATATCGGATTACTACTGTAAATATTATATATACGGGGTGTCCCACGACGCTAGGTCGATACTTCACCTACGTTTTGGGGAAAGCCATTACAAGTCGAAAATAAAGAGTAATAATTTTGCCTATTCTCAATAATAAAGGAGTAATGGACATTTGAAGTTGTTGATGGAAATAAGAAGAAAAGCAAATTTGCTGTTTTACAATATTTATTCAAACAATTACTTGTTACAATAATTGCCCAAATTGGCCACCATCTTCTCTTAGGAAGGTTCTTGCTCTCTTTAAAAGAGAACTTGTTGCTGTGCGAAGCATTACGCCATCCATTTTGATCTGCGCCGCAGCATCGTTTCGCGGTCTGACAGTTCTTCTACAGTTTGCACTTCCGTTTCATAGACAAGGCTTTTCACATGGCCCCATAAGTAGTAATCTAAAGGGGTCAAATCTGGCGACCTTGACGGCCAAGCTTGTGGCCCTCCCCGGCCGATCCAGCGGCCTTCAAACCTTCGGTTTAAGAATAGTCTTACACATTTTGCAAAGGGTGCTGGTGCACCATCATGCTGAAACCACATACCCTGTCTAACCTCAAGTGGCACATCTTCCAGAAGTTCTGGTAGGCGGTATTCAAGGAAGTTTAGGTATCTCTCTGCAGTTCCAACACGAACGGTCCAATAAGTCTATCTTCAATAATCCCGCACCAAATGTGTTGAAAATGAGTTTCATTTGGATTCTCCAAGGCTCATGAATGGGAATGTCTACAGTTTGTTATTCCATCCCAAGTGAACATCGCCTCGTCGGTAAACAAAATTCTTGGAATCAGCTGATCATTTTGAACGATCCAGTTGCAGAATTCCATACGTGCAGGATAATCTTCAGGCTGAAGAGTTTGCACATCCTGATGGTGAAATGGATAATAACCGTGACGGTTAAGTGTTCTCCATACACTCTTTCTTGGCACGTGGGTCTGTTCAGATATTCTACGAACACTGGTGGTTGGACTATTGTTCACCATCTCGAGTATGACCTATTCCTCGTCCACTGTTTGCTGTATGGGACGCTCAATCTTTGGCTTTGGAAATGAACCTTTTCCTCGTAAATACCTGTGCACGCGTGAAAACACTCGCGAATCAGGTGTTCGCCGATTTGGGAATCGCCTCTTTTATTCTCGGACAGCTGCTGCCGCATTCCCATCGCAGAATCCATAAACAAAATGAATGTCGGCATATTCTTCATTAATGTGCGTTTGAAAAACAACAGCAATCACCATGAGTCACACTAGTGAACAAGCTATTATCGAACGACCTTGTGTTGACGTGTGTGCTCAGCATTGTTGCCAATGGTTGCTTTTCTTCTTATTTCCATCAACAACTTCAAATGTCCATTATTCCTTTATTATTGAGAATAGGCAAATTGATTACTCTTTATTTTCGACTTGTAATGACTTCTCCTAAATGCAGGTGAAGTATCGACCCTATATATATATATATATATATATATATATATATATATATATATATATATATATATATATATATATATATATATATATATATATATATATATAATTTTGCTTCAGAGATCCATTGTCAGCCATGTTTAACGATTAAATATATCTTTTGTGAGATTTTGATGTGAATTCTCGTATGAGCGTTGTTGTCGACTAGAACAAAGATGATATAATAAAAAAAACAAGATGTCTCTTTGTATTTTCATTCTTCGATGCTGGATATATACAATATCTATGCTGGTGATATGGAATCAGACATTTTCAAAGGACGACAGTTGGAGGACCGTTTCATAAAAAATGTAAATTCTCCCCACGCATAGAGCAGAACGGTCTTTCTTTCATATTTCCAGTAAAAGAAAAATAATCATAACATCGTTTGTTGATTTTTGAACGTATACACAACGACAGAAAGGAAAAAATGGGCCGTAGGTATCAGAAAACGGCGCAAACAATTTACTGTAGGCCTATCGGAAACTCAATATTTGTTTTTTCATTTTAAATTGTATTTCTTTTGAAAACAAAAAAAAAACTAAACTGCCATTAATTTAATTCATGTTCAATTATTGACTTATTTTGCCGTAGCAATGTTTAATGATAGAATTCCCGTAAAAACCATTTGGGTAAAACCCGGTTATTTATCTCCGAGTCCAGATTTTCCGACGAAAACGCGATAATATATTCGTTGGATTCTACTGTTGTTAATGGAATACCCTGGGCACGCACTTAAAATTTAATTAATGGAACTGCAATAAAACCTGGTCGCTGAAAATGCTAAAATTATGAATAGAATGACGAAGAATAATAATACAGCAATAATTGAAATAAATAATGAGCTTAATTGAATTAATGGAATGTTTGTGTCTTTTTGCGCTGGAGGCCATTAAAAGCTGCTATTACATAAATGAAAAATTTCAACATATATCGACGAAAATGTTAATTGTCACGGCGATCGTAGGCTTTGGTAATGGAGATCAGGTGTCTTTTTGGATAAATAAATTACAACCTGAAATCAAAATGAAAGTTACCTGGCTGAATTAAAACAAAAAAGGCACTGGGCGACAAAATTATTGTTTTGAATGTTGATATCATCGACATTTTTTAATAAAGGCATTTAAATTATTAACCATGTGTGTTTACTGAACTCATAATTTCAACGGGGGACCGATTAAATTATTTGTGGAAATTGATATTGTTTGCCTTGTTCGATACATTTATCCAATTAATAGTTTGATATGTTGTTCACGGAGACAGTGTTTGGAGCATTTGGTTTTTATACATATACAATGCATATTTTTTTACTGTTTTCGGGATATGAATTTACCGGTGTGTCAGTAAATTACGTGCGAGCATTTACAGTTCCGGAGTTTCCACCCAAATTTCATTCTCCTTAAACAAGTTTCATAGAAGCAGAATGCAACGCCGTTGCATTTTAATGAATGAGTTATTTTCCATCGTCCCTAATGCGTATTTCAACCATAGCTAAAACAGAGAACCTAGCACATGTCACACATTCGGTTTCCGCAACGTTGCCTCAACTTTTTCATTTTTTCACAGCTTTATAAAAGCTTTAAAAAATCCATTGGAGTCGTTTACGAAACTACCGTCGAATATATAGGCCAAATAAAAAGGAACTCTTTATGCACAGCCTCCAATCAGTAAAAGGCATAAACAATTTAAGCCGTACCTAAACTTTGGAGTCCGATGTGTACACAGTCCTCTGAACTCGCAAGTAAAACCAGAACTCGTAAAAAAAGGTATATGTGTATTTGATCGGATTCTGGTAAAAAAGAGAACGAGTTTTTAAAAAATTTAAAAAAAAAACGGATGGCTGCGACGTATGCATCTAGTTACAAGGAAAGAAAACTAACCGTACCGTCGATTAAAATTTCAAAGTGAAAATCGAAACGATGAACGATGCGAACGATCGTAGCGATACCGGACGCGCGGATGACGATTAATTTTGTTATTATTACATGGAAAATGTACGAGTATAATCGAACGGATGGAAGCGGTCACGCTCGGATTACTTCGGCATGTAAACACAGAGAAGGTTTGTCGCACGAGGAATCGTCGTTATTATTTTCCCCTCGGCGAAATCGCTTTAGGAATCCATACAGGTGAAAAAAAATGCTGTCCATTCGTCCTATTTCCGGACTATGTTTTAAGGTTCGGTCCAGTTCCCCGTTTTGCGTAAACTCTTGCGATGTTTTTCTTTTTTTCATTAAAACATCCAAGCTTGGAACGTTTGTCACTTTACTCCCTAATGTTTCGCCCGCGTTTTGTGGGGATTATATTGTCGCTCTTCCCCTTAGACCGAATTTTTCCTTATTTTGAGATAGAAAATATTTCCTTTCCATTAGATTTCGTAAGTGCATTTTACATTCCGCTCTCAGCGCGGCCCATAAGTATCAGATAAAAATCACGGAGCATTTTATGAAAATGTTCATCATTATTTCGTTAGGGAGTAAATGTTAGGAGTGTTTCCTAGATGGGATTTTAATAACAATTTTAATATCCGTACTCTTCCCAGAGAAATATATTTAATGCTGATAGAAACTATTACCTGTATACAAGTTGAGGGTTATACTATCGGTGGTATCTTTTTCACCAATAGATCATTATGGCATACGCAGACGAAGTCAGATATGGACATTTGTTATAACTATTGAAATTAATTTATTGAACAATATTTAGCTTCTAATAATAATTTTATGACATTCGACAGCAATATTGCTCCAGAAATTATCTCACTACTTAAAAATCATAGTTCTCTGCAAGACGAATTAGTATTGAAATGATAAGTTCAACTTTTCGTTAAGACACGTTTTTAATTTTGATCCTATCAACGTTCATATTGCATTAGACTTGTATGCTGAATAATTTATACGTTGTTTTTAAATTTTAGAAAAACCTATACTGAAATTTTGCAGCAATTTATTGTTGCTGCCTTGCTGGTACGCTGTACGACACACACTTTAGGAGGTGCTTGGCGAGAGAAAATCGTCTAAAACCATTTATATTTTGAAAACTGAGAAATGTTTTCCGTTGTTGCCTTTTTACATCTTCTTTTATATAAAAACTGTTTCATTTGGAGTGAAAAATATTCAGGGTATAAACAATAATTGTTTGTTTTGAAACAAAATTATTCTAATGCACCCATACTATATTAATATTTGTTAACCAATTTTTTCTGATATGATTGAACAAAATGGCGTAATGAGGAAAAATGTTACCTCCGCCATAAAAATGACGAAATTATCTTTTTCTCCTATCATTAAACGAATGTAAGGAATGGGAATATTCGTAGTTTTTGTTCAAACGAAAATTTTTCTTGAAATTTTATTTTCCGTAAAATATACATTCTGAAATTCTTAAACAATGTTCATATGTACATAAATTTCAGTGATCATATATGAGTATTAAAAATCGGATTAATAATAAATTTAAAGTAACTTTCGGGGTCAATCAGCCTTTAGCGAAATTCATTAACGAATTTATGTTCTTATGTTAATTTCAAATAATAGCACGGATGAAATGTATGCAAAGTAATATTTATGCGGGATAATCATTTTTTAATTTAACCCTTATATATCGCAACTCTTATTCTGTTTATTTTTTTAACTAACTTCCTCTTAGGTTTCCCTTGATTACGCGATGATATAATTTAAATCGCAGGTGGAGATCGATCGTCATTTCGAATGCAAAGGCGAAATCTAGGCTATAAAGGCGAACACTGAATCAATACAGAAAGGGCCGCAATAACAAAGGAGGAATACAAAAGTCTATTCCTGAAATTTCCATTCTTTTCATTCGATTAGCTCACACTTCGGATGTACGTTTTGTTAATTTTTCCGCTTTGATCTCGATTGTTCCCAAAAAAAATAAAAAAGGAAGAAAGAAAGGGATAACCGCGTAGCAAAGGCAGACGAATAAAAATAGCTAGAAAAATCTTTCTGCCTCTAACATGGCGGAAAATTTTTACGGAATTTCATTCAATCATAAAAAATAATAACGGAATTTTTACGGAATTTCATTCAATCATAGAAAATAATTATTAACAGTTGATTCGGCTGTTATGAACGAACTTAGGACAGTTCGTTTTCTAGAATATATTTTTTCTACCCCATTTCGAATAAGATACTTTTTTCAAACTTCCTAATTCAGTTTGCGGCGGAAGAGTTATTAATCCCAAAACGTAAAAAAAAAAATAGTGTCGGGAGCTTTACGGTATAAGAGGATAACGCCGCGCCTCTATATTTGTTCTAGTTTAGCGCGTTCATTCGTGTTTCAGAACAACGCCCATGCGAGTACTTTTATTTATTTACCTGCCGCTTTTTTATTCGGCGGGACGCTCCCACCGCAGGCAGTGCTTTTTAGTACCGTTGGTCTGGAAGCTGGAGGTTTTTTTTAAATGCAGAATACGCAATCTAGCAGAATTGCAGGAAATTACCAGCGCTTTTTTGACATTTTTCGATGCGTATTTGAGTCTTCCCATCAATCTTGTTTATTTTTGATGAAGACTCCGTAATTTCATCTAAACGCACATACAATCAAACACTTCGATAAAAGCTCATTTGAATACGTGTCTCGTTTTATGGGTAAGAGAAATCGAGGGTTAAGTTTAATTTCAAAATATACATATTTTTTATTCAGTATCTTAGTGTGTTAGTAAAAATTCATAAAACTCTTATAAAGAACCCTCAATGTTTTGTTATTTAAATATATTTTATGTATGAATGGAAAATATAAGCACGAATTCACTTTGCGTTTGGCAAACTAAAATGATACCCTAAAATCATTCATTTCGGTTTTACACTTTCGTGATAGAGGGGCGCAGGTACTGTTTCGCTCATGACTCATGAGGCCTGAGGCTACCACGCCCAAACTTCATTTTCCGTAAAACCCGTAATACTAAAACTAAATATGAAAATGTCCACGAAATAGCTGAGTTCAGTCGAAAATTATTTCTTGCTTGAAATTCGTTTGAGTTTTGCTGATATAATGATATTTCTTTCCCTTAGAGTAAAAAATAATAATTTAACTAACGGTTTTTCCTTCAATTTTTTAAAATTATTTAAAAATTTCTTCCAAGAAACTTTCACAAACAGATTCTTACAAAGCTTTAAGCTTTAAGTCATGTAAGAACTTATATTCTAATGATATAATTTTCTGTTGAGTAACTAAAACAATGGAACGATTGAAGTAAGTGGTATAATTATGTTAAACCAGAAAGGAATCTTTGAAAAAACTTGTTAGGAAATTGACGCCTGTCATATTTCGAGCTCCGTTATGTAGCATTCTCCAAGTTTCGGAAAAGAAAGGATCTTAAAAAAGGCTAGATTTATATTTAATGCGTTTGGGAGATGAAAAAGATGCGATAGGTCACGAAGAGCTTTAAATTAATTCTTGACTGGGATAATTCAATGTTAATTTTATTCCAAAATATATCGACAATGCGTGAATATATTTTTTAAGTTTTCCTATGCCTCGATAAAAAAGAACGAACAATAACGTGATAAAGACGATTAAAAGTCGGAAAATGAATAAATCATACCATTTAACGCGGACGCTGTGCGCGATTTCACATTGAAATATGAAATTTTCGAGTAACAACAACAATATCCTTCAAAATTCAAGACGTGAAAAATAAAACTCAAAGAAAACAAACCTTGTCCCCTAAGAACCTTTCTTGGGTTATCGGCGTTGGGAATAAAATAAAAAAGAGGAGGAAAAGAAAACTCCCACGTCCTATTTCATATTTTGACGTCGACTCGCTAGAAAGAAACATCCAAAATTCAGGAGTTGTGAGACGCGAGGGAAAAATCCTAGCGTGAAAAAAGCTACTGGGAAAGTGAAACCTCCCGACGCTTCAACTTTGGGATTTTTTTCCTCTAGAGAGAGAAGGATGTTTGAAAAGGAGGGAGAGGATGAAGAAAGATAACAGATGGAGGAAGGAGGAATGGGGAATAAATACAGGAGTTGAAGAGAAGGGAGGCACATAAGAAAAAACGCTAAATAATCGTGAAAGAAGGAGAGGTTAGACCGGTAAAAAAATAGAAGACCGTTATGAAAAATGGCGGTGGTGAAGGATTGAGGAGGTGACGGGGGAGTTTTTTTTTGTAGTGGAAGCTGTGCTAGGTATTTGGGTTATATCTCTAAGAAGGTGACGAAGATCCGACGTGCTCTGAAAGAACGGAATAATTCATCGCTGGGAACGATGGGGGGGGGGGGGGGGGGGGGGGTGTGAGAGATAAGGATGAGGGTGAGATTTTCTTTTTCGGGCAAAGGTTTTTTTTGTGACGGGTTTGAACACCTTTGCGTGGTTCAGGAGTAGCCTTGCCAACTATGCATATATAAGGATTTGGGGAGATTTCTCCACAAGAGTGTGTAACTACTTGTACGATTACGGGTGAGAGCTGACATGCAGCCATAGGAACAGTCGTGGAGGCAACATAAGAGACATTTCCCAGTTTATTCTCATATATGCCTAGTTAGAATTAATAAATCATTTTTCGCAAGTCGACGTAAAGGTGGGAGACGGATGACAAGACGCTTTAATATATTTTTTTGGTATGTATAATATAATGTATGCATGTACTTGTACCATTGCAAGAGCAGAGTCGTGACTAATATGTATAATGCATACATTTCAAAATTGGGTGCAAGGATTATGATGGGATTTTCTTTTGTATTATGAAGGTACCTGTTCACAATATAAGCGAACAATTTATCGAAAAATATAAAATATGGTAGAAAAACAGTGTTTGTAATATAGATAAGTAAAACCGAATTCAGCGAAATTAAGAGTTATGGCGAACATTTAGAATTAAAGGAGTGCAGGATTATTTTTTAAATAACTTCACACTTCAGAAAAATATTAAAATTTCCAAAATTTTCAAACAGCGAGAGTTGGTTCATTTAGGATGTGGAGAATTTCAGTCTCTCTCTTTCTCTCCTTGAATCCAACCGAGCTTTTACGGGACCATAAATTTCCGCAGAACATATTGCAAAATTTCCTTGGAATAATGAATATTTTTAAAATACACGAATAATTGTTAAATATTGACTATAATCTATAACAAACAATATCCTCAAAATATTCTGAGGCACGGTAGAACTCAATTTTTCATTCTAAAAAGGATATTCCTTAAACTTTAGCAACAAATTTGTTTCTTTTTATGCTGCGATAAACATAATACTTTACGGAGAATTTGCTTCGTGTTAGAGCAGAGTTCTTAAAATATGGCTCGTGAACCATACGTGGCCCTCGGACGACCCAATTTAATGTGGCTCTCGAGCCTGCAACAAGTCTTGGCCATTTTTTTATTAGATATAACAGTGAAGCAGTGTTGGAAAACGTTATGCGTAACGTAACGAAATAACGAAATGATTTTTGATAGTTGTGCTCCATTTATATCTGATTTCGATTCATATTCGGCGAAGAAAAAATAAAAGTTAGATTAGACGTCGAAAAAGTTCCCGGAAAAATATTAATTTACACAATTCACTAAACCGCCTTTTAATACGAAAATAGCATACATTTGTATATTATGCGCCTATATTTTCAAAAAGTTTTTCATGTTAGTACTCTAACCCGCGAGCATGAAATTTATTGACTTGTAAAAAAAATGTTTGGTGATCCCTCTGTTAGAGTAATCAATACCGAAATGAGTTTTTACGCAAATGAATGGATAGAAATGGTGTCCGCGATGATTGTTTTTCACCAAGCAGTATTTAATGTGAAAATAACAACATGACAGAATAATATACTTTTTCCATTAATCGTATTATTATTGAAGTAATTTCCGGTAGACTGCATATAGTACTCTTTTTGTTACAAAAAAACAGCGCTTATTTGCTCCGCACTAAGCACTTCAGGAGTACATAAAGTAACATCTGGATGAAAAGTAACATAGAAATCATATCCACCATTTCATGGATCATTTGGTAAGACATCCCCGTTCTAGATTCATAAACTTGGCGTTTTAATTTATAGTATAACATTAATAACGTTACAACAAGTTGAAGTTAGACTTGGAGTCGAAACATTCATTAAATCTACGATTTACAGCAAAATATTCATTACATTTTTAAAAAATGATTATATCAGTTATTTTATTAATAAAGTTAATAACGCTTCCTTACTTAATTAAAAATATATAAAAATATATGCTTTATAAGGAAATACTTTAATTATTTCTAAGCTGAAATATGGGCCAAACCGACATTTTAAGCTTGAAAGTAATGCAGGGCAGTAAGGTCGGAACAGCCAGATGGAATTCATAAGAACGAAAAAATTTAAAAACTCCCGCTATTGCATATACTACGCCCTGGATTACCGAGAAAGTAATAAAAGAGAAGCTGTAAACAGAGGTCGTATGCCTTCAGGATGTTAACCAGACATTTCCCGTTCAACATTTTATCAGTATCACTATAAAACCAGACCCAGACTTGCAGTTATTGTATCAGCCACACTAGAATTTTAACATAAAATCAATAATCAACTTGATTCTTTTTTCAAACTGTTTTGAATGGAATTAAAGCTCAAAGAAATATGCCCAGCATGCCAGACACGCCAGAGGGCATTAATAGAGGTGTAATTATTATTTTTTCCGGTGCGCATAGGCAAATGCGATAAACAATGCCCACAGATGAAACAACAATTTCCCGGTTAATTTTAGATTTTCATTTAAAAAAAACCGGAAGTTGTCGTTGGTTCGGCATTAAGGACAAAACGAAGTTAAGAAGTATTGCATTTTATGTACATTCTTCTTGACGCCGCAGGTGCATAGCAAGGGGATGCGTCGCAAATATGCAGGAAGCGACGGACGTAAAAAATTAGATGGAATTTTCTGGAAAAAATTGGACGGAAAGAAGTCGGGCAGTAAAATAAGAAGCGTCGAAGGAGGTCGCTTCCGGTAATAATCTCGCGAAAGATTGCGATGGAGTGAAATATAGCAAGAATAGAGGCCGAGTAGAAATGGGAAGTGAGATAGGAGGAGGAAAGCAAGAGAGGAGCAACGAGATTGGAGATGGAGGGATAAGCAGGTAGTTCAAGGTCATCCGCAAATAAGGAGGAACGTATTTTTAAAAATGGAAATAGAAGAGGGTGAAACTTGAACATTATGGATAGGACATAGAAAAAAGGCAAAATATTCTATTCCGTTAAGGGAAGAAATGGTCTTAGAAGTAATAACGAATTGATGACTCGAGGGTGGAATATTATATGGAGGATGCGGATAAAGAGATTATTAATTGGAGAGAGAGAGAGGAAGGCGAAGATTGGAGGGATAGAGAGAGGGTAGGTGAAAGAGGGAGAGAGAGGAAGGCAGAGGGAGGAAGAGAGAGAGAGTGGGGAAGAGATGAGGGAAAGAGATGAGGGAAAGAGATGAGGGAGAGAGAGAGGAGGGAAAGAGATGAGACAGAGAGATGAGGCAGAGGGAGGAGGTAGAAAGATGAGTGTGAGGGAGGAGGAAGAGAGAGGATTGAGAGACGAAAGAGGGAGAGAGGAGGGAGGGAGAGAGAGGAGGGAGAGGGAGGTGGGAGAGTGATGAAAGAGAGAGGAGGGAGACAGGCAGAGAGGGAGAGAAAGAAAGAAAAAGGGAGAAATACTTCAGTGACGGAGGTCAGAAAAAAACATATTTTAAAGGAGAAGAAAAAGAAGGAGGAGAGAAACCATCTAGGAGAGTTAAGGTGGCGCCGAAGATAAGAATGTAGGGTAGTGGAGCATTTATGCGCGGAGCGATGTCTCGCAGCTTTAGGTGCTTCTACTAGAAGCGTGAATGGATGTCGTTGGTAGGGAGTCCTCTGCGGTCGGGGGCGAAGGATTAATAGGAGCGCATGTGAAGCCTTGTAGATATCTCCTCTCTCTCTCTCACTCTGCCTCTCTGGGGGCAGCGTCGTCGCCGTAGATGGGTTCGAGTGCAGCGGAATATATGGAGGCGGACAAGGGTGGGAGAGAGAGAGAGAGGAAGAGGGTAAAGGCGTTCCCTCGATGGATGGCTGTGAGAAAAGTGGAAGGAGCAGTTCAGAAGAAGTGGCGCACACACACACACATGACGGGTCGCGCCTCAAGGGGTGACTTTCCAGCGGGATGGCGGTAGGAAAAGACCGATAAAAGAAAGAGTGGGAAAGAACGACGTGGAGCTTCGCCCAGAGTAAATCTTCCAAGAGAAGGAACACGAAAGGGTTCGTGAGGTGCGCCGTATATCTTGGACGAATTTTGATGAATTTATATATGCACCTATATGCGCACACCGACAGTGGAAATTTGCAGGTTGAATTCCGTGCATCAGGCAAATAACGTTAGTTTTCATTGATTGATTTTTTTGTTGACTGTCACAACTTTAAATAAATAGTCAGTTGCAATCAAACGAATTGTTATTTCGATAAAAAAGTATATCAACATTTTAGAACAGCGGATAAAAATTAATTGGGTCGCATATGGTTGAAAACTATTTCGTTAATATTGTTTCCGTTTCAGATTTTATTCGTATTATTTTTCAGAGGATTAGCATAAGCTTTTAATAATCTTAGTGATCACTGACAGGTCGGTTGTAACTAAACCAGTTTTAACATCATGCAAATTTCGCGACTTCAAGAGATTATCTCTCGACCCCAATCGGGGTCATGAACCAAAGGCTGCTCTAGGTCGGCTATATAGCAAAAATAGTTGTGGAAACCACATATGCAAATTTGCCTTCCTCAGCTAAAGTTCATTGATTCCAAAAAGAGCGTTCATTGAAGAGACAACGAACGGTGAGCTCAAAATAAGGACTGCTACCTGATTTATTCAATCGTTCTGACGCTACCGTAGTTCACCTCCGCAAAACTTTTAATTTCGCTGCGTACTTTCAAGTTTGCACGACCCTCGCTGCACACCGAACCAAATCCAAAGAAATTGGGTGGGGCATTTTTATTACGCAGTCATCAACAAAGCTGGGAGAAATTAAACACCTTTTCTACATATACCTATGGATCGAATAGTGGCTATATTATGCGTGTACATATTTGCAAACATTTCATATGTTTGTGTCGTATCACGAAACAATTCAATGATTGAAGTTCTCCAATTAAGAATTATTACTTTTTAGTTACGGGGGACAGAAAAACTTTAAATACTTCAAAGGCGAAGCGTCATTATTTTTAATAAATTTATTTTCAGTAGTCTCAGCTCGATAATAATAAAACGTTTTCAAGAAAATCAAACAAGAAGACAGAACTTTTGGGGATGGAAGATATATTTCGTAGATATGGGGACATAATCGAGTCTTGATGTTTCGCTGTTTTATGGTGCATGTTCGTTCAAAGTATATCGTTTAGTTTCAAATACTCCATCGCGCGAACTCGTTATACACTCTACACTTTGCTAACTTTTTTTTCAGTTTTTCACATATAAATTGATGGATCTCGTAGAAAAGTTGCGGATTTCTTTATGTTTTATTCTGTTCCCAGGAAAGAGTTTTTAATCATTTTTCTCTGCAGAGAGTGACACGTATCCGTGACGCATAGCCGTTGTTTTTTCTCTCATGTCTGCATTCTCCCTCTTACTCTCATCGAAATGAATGAATTTTGAAACGAAACCGCAGATCAGTAGAGAGAGAAGCGGATCATCGAGCCCAATCAATTAAAAATGGAAAGCTGATTGCTTTCCTCACCTTCTATTCTTTAAGCGTCCTGGATATGGTAATGTTTTTTTCAAATATATGTATGTTATTCCTCGCTGTAATTTTGCCATTAATGACTCCGTTTCCGTGAATATATAAAATTAAGATTGGCATTTTAATGAGCATTCTAACATTAATCGTCAGAAGATTTAATTTTTTTTATAAAAAGCGATGACGTTAATTGGATTTGTGAGATCGGTGTAAAAATACATAAAGAAAGTATAATACGAAGCACTTTTATTATGATGATCTTGAAAAAATTTTAAAATCTCCCTAAAAATAATTTTAAAATTTGAGAGAATGGGCGATAAAAGAAATTTTACAGTGATATATTTTATATTTCTAGAACATATTTTAAGATACTCGTATGTATTACTTTTACGATAAACTTCAGTCCGCAGTGCATTATTTAAGAAGCAGCTATTCTAATACCGCACCACATCATGTTAACTTTCTCACCATCTAAAACAGTTTCGGTGGCTGAATGTACACAGCTCGTAAAATCCGTGAATTTTATGTTACCCACGAAAGTTCTTTATTATGCTCACGAAAAAGTTCACGATAACTTGAGTTCTGTTGCAGCGAGGGAATTTATTTTCCTTTAAAACAGTACTGAAGTAAGATTGTTACAGCAATGCAATCAGCGGAGGAAAATAAGGATCCGCGGTGAAGTTTTCGCATTTCAGAGACGCGAAACCGCCACTTCGCTCTTTATAACCGAGATAAGATGGAACAGGAATTAACGTTCCTAAAACACGGGGCCTTTAATAGGGGGGCGTAAAACGAAACCATTCCCTACCCTTCATTTCTCGTTTCCAGTTACGTCTTTCTAATTCGTCGTGTTAGACCGTAAGGCCGAAGTCAGTGAAACTTTTTAGCGCCGTCATTGATAGGGCAAGATCCACCTTTCGATTGCAATATCTCCGTAGTGAAGAAACCTCAAAACGAAAGTGAGTCGACTAAATTCGAAAGATGCGTTAAATATCCGAAGTTGTATAATCCTGTAAATAATATCATTATTGCTACGTGTTTTTATTATTACGAAGAGGTTATAAATTGGCCATGTGGACAGGTGGGGACGTTTAAACCAAGTTTTACAAATCGCATACATCTACTATGAACAGAATTATATGAAATTTCAGACGCTGGAAGACCCAACGAAATAGATTTGTACGCTACGTATAATAAACTATTACAGAAAAAGGATACAATTTCGGCTTCACCCCCATGAAGATGAGGAAGGGATGCATATTGCATAGGCGTAATTATTAAGGATGTTACAAAATGTTGAGCTTGAAACTTTAACCTCTTTCCACCTTATTCAGAAAATAACATTTCCCCCACTTATTGTTAGACTTCCATCCTAGCGGTTTTTATATGTAAATGTGGATGATATACCGAGGAAAGAGTATCCAATATGAGATGAGAGATAGAGAGAGGGAAGGGAAGAAAGATGAGATGGGGAGAGGAAAGGGAGATTTCTAAAAGAAGAGAAACCGGGTGCAATTGTACGAGATGGGAAAGAGAGTGGGAAATTAAGAAGATGAAGTGGAGAGAGAATTGGGAGGAACGGAAAGAGAGAGGGAGGAAATTAAGGGGAAAGAGACGGAAATAGGCGAGGGGCGAGAGAGAGAAAGAGAGAGAGCGAGAGAGGTGAGAGACGAGAAGATGGAGAAGGAAGAAGAAGTTTAAAAGGGTTGCAGGTATGAGGGAGGAAAAGTCCTGGTTAGGAGGGAAGTGAAAAGGATCGAAGAGTCAGCGGAGAAGTGGCCGTTGGGGCGCTGTACAGCATGCAAGGGTCAGCTCTTTTTTTAGGAACCCTCTTCTCCTCTCTACCGCCTCTTGACTCCGTTCCCTCCTCACTCATTCACCTCTGCTCTCCCCTCCCCTTTCTCTTTATTCGGCCTTACGGCCAAGAAAGGGGGAGAGACACAGTCGAAGGGCAAAGTTTTAATTTTTTTTCAGGTGACACGCGACCGACCTAGGCATTTAAAATTTTTTTTTAACACGGCGACGCTAATTGCTTTAATTATGAGATAACCACGTTCAAAACCATGCCTCATAAAATGGAAGGTGCCTTTATTTTTAAATCTTAGTGCGTCATTCGCTAATTCCAACTCATCATAATTAATAAACTAGAGAAATGTTTTAAGGGTTTTTAAGAAAATTGAGATATTATTCCACGTTGGAATTTTTAGACGTAACTCGTTAAAGATTCAGATTATATAATCGTGAATAGTCACCAAAATTAATTATATCAACGTATCATCGTAGTATTTCTAGTATTTTCACATTTTATTATTTCAAATATATTATTCAAATATATTGTGATAATTATAAGTGCAGTATATCACTATTAATATAAAGTTATTATTAAAAAAATACTCGCAGAAAACTGGATTCGATATATTCGATCCTATTCATGGTATAAATTAATTTTAGAAGATTATAAACATAATAATTATTGTTATAAAACAATTACATGATCTATCCGAAGTAAAGTTTTTGTTAATATTTTCCCTTTTTTTATTACGACGAACCTTCTGAATTAACGCGATAGTGGAGTAACAAAGTGAATCATTTTTCAAAGTTATTTATTATTCTTGAAGATAATACAGATTTCAGAGGTATATGTAGAGATTAATTTAAAACTTCAAAATTTTAAAAAGATATGTAAAATTGTAGTTTCTTCTGTTTTAAGTCTCAATTGATAAGGAAACGTACATTTTCAGGAATTTTACGACAAAATTTAAATTAATTTTTACATTAGCACAACTTGTTAATTGGCTGCATTAGCATAAAATTCAAAATATAAAATTGTTGAATTTTTTCTGCAATCGAAAATATAATTTCTTGAATAAAAATCTCGATTTAACCTGGGAACTACTGCGGCTTAAGATTAAAGCTGAAGGTAACTTATACGACATATAAGTCTTCTAAAAATATTTTTATGGAACCACAGGAGTACCATTAAACGCGGAAACGACCCAATAATTTTGAGAAATCCAACCCAAGTCCATCCTATCGCGCAGCAAAGGCATTTTCAGCGGAATTTCGGAGAAAAACGGCTCTTTCCAAGAAGATCGATAATTTTCGTGCGATTTTGGAACCTGAATTATTTTTTTTAAATCGCTTCTGAAAAAGTTACGAGGTTCATACACCAGAAATCTAATCGGAGGTGATAATATTTTTTTTCTTGGTTTCGCACCCCTTTTCGGTATATAGGTCAAGAGAGAGGGGGAAAAAATAGAACTTAAAGATGGGATGTGTGAAATGAGACGGCCTGTGGTACAGGTGAGTTATAGGGTAACAAAGCGAGTTTAGCAGAGCGACACACATTCCTAAGAACGCAAAGTTCGTGTTCCTGCTGCAGCTTCCTTCTCCGCAAGGAATTCCGTCGGACTTAACAAAGTATCCCGTAAACTTTGCTATGCGTGTGCATGCTGCTTAGTCCGATCCATCCTACTCCGACCATCTTCCTCTCCCCTCTTTCCTCTTCCCGCCATTCTTCTTTGACCTCCATACTCGTCCTCTCTCTCTCTCTCTTTTTGCTGTTAGGTTCTCTTTCCTCTCCTCAATTCTAAAACAAAGGAGCATGTGTAGAGTCGGTAAGGCGTCCTCTTACCGAAACGGAGTGGAATTTCAGCGATGGACGATCGGGACGGACTTCAGTTAATGCGATTACTCGCCAACTCGTGGTAAACATGCATACTAGAAAGGCTTATCTTTCTGAATTGGCATAAATTTGAACTAATTATACAGGGTGGGCCAATAAAAATGTATCCAATTTCAAAATAAATAAATGAACTTTGATACGAGTGTGAATCAGAAACAAATTTTTTTCAAATTTATTTCTATTGATAAAATTTTTATAATGTCTTCCATCATTTTGAGCACACAAGCGAATAGGTGCAGCACAGTTGCTGATTACAGGCTGTAGGATTTCACGCCTAATATTGGCTGTAGCTGTTGTTGTGAACCTATCTGAAACATTGTGAACTTGCGACAAAATGTGTCATTTAGTACAAATATTTTTGGCTTTTTCTTGAGTAATCCACTTTATAATTCAGTCCTGTCTTGTATGGTTATCCTGTAACTTCATTTTGAAATCGGGTACATTTCTTTGGCCCACCCTGTATAACCGGTAAAGGCAGCGGGGAAGCGTTAGGATGATCTCATCCTTCCTTGGACGAGATCTTTGATTCATTCCGTAGGAAAGAGGGAAATGCATCTCGTATTAGGCCTTTCTGATAGTGACATGAAAGAACCTGACAGCGGTAGGGATGTTAAGAATTAAGTGTCACCGGTGGTTGAAGGCGAGGAATACATGGGGAAAGGTATTGAGTGATTTCTCCCTCATCATTGTTTATAGGAAGTTTATGGTTCAGTTCCAGATATAAATGTTATATTCTAATTACAGTATACCCTAAGAATTAACAGTGGTAGGTTGTTATAACATATTTTTTCAATAAATTATATAATGATGCTTGTTTTTTACCAATATATTTATTACTATTTGCGCCGTTTCGGAAATGGGATTTGAAAGTGAAAATGCAGTGTTTTTTAATGCGTCGTGCAGGTTAAAATTTATGAGATAGCACTTTTAAGAAATCACATAAAATGTTGTCTCAGAAATGGTTGAGATTTTAGTCCAATCGCCAGATAAAAGGTATACCGAAACAGTAAATATTTTTTCATACCGCAGAAACAATTAGTAGAAATAGGCATTGTTATTTTTTGAATGAGATACTGGAACACATTATTATTCATGTATTCCGTCGTCAAATGTTTACGTTTCGATGCTGCGTTGTTTTCTGCGGGAGAACTCCGTGAAAGTTGATTATTTATTAATGCTTCGGTCCTTGAAAAAAATGCAGATAAACGGGAAACGGCCCTACTGCATCACGGTTTAAAAATGCATTTCCCCGCGAATATCCTTGAAACATTTGCACGCGGCTTGCCCAAAAAATCTTCCCTGAGGACGAAACTTTTTCTAGATGGGATTTTTATATTTACTGAGAACCAAGTGCTGTGAAAAAAGAATTTGGCGACGATACATACACAGAACCACCCTTCTCCTCCATTCACTTGAATTCTCGCGAAACTTACCTCTAAAAAAAATTCCTTCCCACAAATTTTCTATTTTTCGTCATTTTTAAATAACACTTTTATCTGCATTCATATCTTTGAGAATCTGAATGAACGTTTTTTTCTGACCTACGTCCGTTCGTAAATTGTTTCATCTTTTTCTCCAATTAAGGCACGGAAGTTTCAAGTGTTCCATCGGGGCATCTCCATCACGTCAAACTCGTGCAAGCGTACGAAAAAGGTTAAATTTTAAATTGTATGTACGTGAAAAAAAGAAGTCCTTCCGAAACTTTTTAATTAAAGGAATTCCCGCGACGTTTGAATCTGATATAGAGCCCGAATTTTCCAACTCATCGATTATTCATGTCAGCTTTATATCTGGAAGAATCGGCGCCTAAGACAGTGTTTTAAACTGGTGCCTTCAAAAAAGAAAAATGTGAGAAATATCATTTTTTCCTCCGTTGTGATCAAGAAATATTTTTTATAGTTAAAACGGTTTTAATATTTGAGAATCAGATATTTTTTTAAGGGAAATATATTACTTTTGCGAGCGGCAGCTATGCCTAATGTCACCTTCACCTAGTTACGGCTATGATTTATCCATTTTCAATGAATTATTTGTCTTATCTTTCATCAGACTTAATTTTTTCTCTCTAATCTTACCCAGCGTGAGAACTACGTGAAATTCTACGACGAATTTATTCCCTTAGCAAAGAAAAAGTCAAAATTTCATATCCCTTCATTCTCTGACAACATACTTTAAACCGTACTTTTTTTATCTTATCGTTGTTTATTTTGTCACCCGCCCATAAACTTAGGTCTGAGCCTCTAGGTCTCTCTTTCTATATCCGAATTCTTTCGTACTGCTGTCGTTCTGAATCGGAGAACTGGTTCAATATCTTAAGATATTATCCTGTCCTAATGGTTCCCTTTTTAATTTATTTTGATACCGAGCTTTTGAACATTTTTAAAACAGCCAGATATAAGGAAAACATACATCCGAAAATTTATGCATATACGGAAAGTCATACTCCGTGTCAGAGTATACAGAGCTTTCAAACACGTTATTAGCGATCTGCGATTACAAGAATTAAATTTTATACTATACCGTCATTTTCCTAATATTTGTTCTAATTTACGGTTAATATTCGTGGATTTTCCGGCATGACCAAAGTCATCGTATTGATGGGCCTTAATAACTCGAACCGACAGAGTAAGATCGATTTATTGAAACGGCATCGTTTTAATATGCTTGAATACGAACGTAAAAACATCTACGTCGACACATCGAAAACTCGAGTTAACAGACGTTCCATTTGTCGAAGCTGGACTTTTTTAATCAACCACTCAAAAATTACACGCGTACCACAAAGAAAAAAATATTAAATGTCGGTTACGCTGTCGCGTAAAGACGATGCTTTACTTGGTCAACATGTATCAAAGTGAAATTTCCTCGGCAGCTTTCGGAGTAGACCTCTCATATATTCAGATCTAAGAACGGAAAGAAATCCTATGTACATTTCGTTCAAAGGAAAAAAATCCGCGAAATACAATGGTGCTTCGTGTTAAATCCTAACTTTTAACAATCCTGACTAGCTAAGCCTTAGCATTCCCTATGCCCACGTCCTGTCATTCCTCTCCTTTCTTTTCCCTCTCTCTCTCTCTGTCTTCCCTTATCTCATATCCCACTCTTTATCGCGACCTAGACACGAGCCGACCAAAGCCACTTTATCTCCTCATTCTCACGCTCCTGTAAAACCGCTTAATCTCGTTACAAGGGTGTAAACAAAGCCAGCCGCTCTAAAAATTTGGGAGAGGCGTTGGGTTAGGACCCCGAGGGAAGATCGCTCCGCTTTTGGGTGGCCGGGAGAATTCGCCGCTTACCTCATCGATTGCGTGCCACGCGTGTTTACGGTTTCGTTGGGGCCCTTAAAGCAGGGGCCAAATGGAAGGTTGAGGGAGAGGCAGGTGAAGGTTTTTTTTTCTGGTAAAGTGGCTTTTGTCCGTTTATACTCCGAAGTGTGACTTGGAAGTGGCTCCTTTAACCGCCGAAAAATCATTCGAGTCGGCCTGATGTCATAAATTCTAAGTCGGTAAAGGAGACTGAATATATGAATTTACCCGAATAAAGACCGAGATTTTTTATCCTCTCCAAAGAACTTGAAAATGGAAGTAGTTTAAAGCAACATTTGTTACCATATAGACACATCAGTATTCACTACCACGTGATTAAAAGTTTTATAAAAAAATTACGTTAAACTAAATATTAAAATAAGAAATAATGTAGCAAATAAAAATTATCGATTCACTCGTTTGTTCATAGATGGCTTGAATTGCTGCTAGATGATTTTTTTTATTAAACATGTACATATATAAAAATTAGGGGTCGGCCAAGAATCAAGGTCAACCTCTATTCGGGTAAGTATGGTAAATAGATCAGGGATCGGAAACCTCTGCCACGCCTGTCCAAGATGGGAACCTAACTGACTGACAATGAAACACTAAAATAATACTTTTTAATAATGTTAACTGTTCTTTTAACTTTAGTCAATTTTGTAGCTCTCCTTCATATGATCCGAGGTGTTTAATATTATAGTGTTCACCATTATTAAATGCTACACATAAATTTATTTAATGATGACACTCGAGAAAGGCCAAAAATTGTGAATATTAACAAAAAAAATGGCACAAAATAAAATAAAACGTCGCTTATCCACAAAATATACTACGTAAGATAGAATTAATTTAATAGATTTAATTTAATTAAACTTTTATAAAACCTTGTGAGATTTATAGGGGTTTCTTTTATGCTTGATCAGGGTTATATCGTCATTTTAATATCAGGCATCACAAACCTTCCGGCCAACGGGTCCCATGAGTTCCGCATCGAGCACTTAAGAAAAACAGGAAGTAAGTTATTTTATACTGTGTTGTGGTCCGAATTCTTCTTTAAAAAAATCCATGAAAATCTTTTTTTAAATTTTCTAAAGTTAAGAAAATTATCGAATCGACCCGTTAAAAATAGACTTTATCCTTTCTATTTAAATTACCGTACACAGTCGGTTAACGGAAGAACGTTCTTCCCCCTCTCAGGATGTTTCTTGCCATTGTTCGAATGCTGAGTCGAATCGGGTATTTTCGAAAGGAATGTTTTTAAGGGCACATCGAACGATGCGAGCAATGTGGCTATCCAAGGAGGGATGGAACGACCTCCGTTCGTCACTGATCAAAGGTGAAAATGAATGTTCCGTGAAAATGTGTCTGATGACGACTGTAGAAAGCAGATGACCTGGAATGTTTTCGTGCGGTGCCTTAATGTGGCTCACACATTGATGTGAGTTTAAGACTGCTACTTTGCGCGGTATAGAGAATGTGGTTCTATAAGCTATGATAAAAGCCAGTTTATTTCATGCTGGTTTGAACGACATGTGATTTTTAAAAAACTGGGTTTTTGATTGAATATCTTAAAGGTAGTAAAATTCAGCATGCAAAAAATCTTTACTCAAGGTCAGGAATCAGAAATTCTATTCTTTTCCGCAAAATTCTGGACTCCGCCTCTCGCAGAGATAACTTAATTGTAAAGAAGACGAAGAGGATCTTTTATCGCAAAAATTTCCGCTGTGAGAAATAATCTCAGGGCTATTTTTGAAAGACAAATACGTACGTAGTACATCGTCGTTAAATAGCGCCGAAATTTAGTGAAACAAAAAAATAGTTACATTTGATCTTATAGGCGACTCGCTGACCTTAATGGCCTGTGTTTGTAAATTTCGTACGATGATTCTAAGTAATTTAAAAATATGCTGCACTAGTTCCCGATGCGATGTTTCAGTTCTTTAGTTTTTATGACCCTTTATTTAATTTGTTGATTGCCCCTCCTTCCAAGCCAAAAATTAAAAAATAAGCCCGAGGTGCACACCCTCAGGTTTCCCTAAGTATACATGCCAAGTTTCAGCTTTCTAGGTTTATTGGTTTTGGAGTTACAGCGTTAACACTCAAACATACTAACACACATTTTCTTTTATTTGTATGATAAATCAAAATGTACAACTTTATATGCGTAAATGTAGGTACGCAGAGAAAATAACTATGTAACTTTCAGTATTAAATTTTAAAAAACGTACTTCCCTATTCTCATCTAACTTTTAGGTATCCGTGAGCCTATTTGCGTCAGCATAAAATTAATGATGAAATGCCTTGATTTATGTTGCTATGCGTCATCAATTTCGATGCTTACACAAAAGTTCGAAGCGAACAACGCTTTTTCTTCGTCAATTTGCACTAATTGAATCGGAGACAACAATGAAAGACTCCTTGGCAACGCCCGGAAAGAGTACGAAAAATCCGCAAAATTTCGAAAACAAATGCGTATTTCTGAAAATTTCGATAATGTAACATGTAAACATTGCAAGTATAAGATAGTATAGAGTTTTAGCCGTAAAGTAAAAATAAAGAAAATCGGTCTATATTTACATAATTTAGTGAATGAAGGAAAGAAACCTTGCACTCCGAAAAATCGAAAATCCCGTGTAAACTTATGAGAAAATATAACTGTCTCCTGGTGCTGTTCCAAGCCCGAGGTGCACACCCTCAGGGTGCTCTTAGTATGTATTCCAAGTTTCAGCTTTCTAGGTTTATTGGTTTTGGAGTTTCAGCGTTAACACACAAACTTCAAGTACACATGCACCAAAAAAAGCCACAGCGCACGCCGGTCGGTTTAAGCGAATTATATTACAGATTTTTCGTACTCTTTCTGGGCGTTGCCAAGGAGTCTTTCATTGTTGTCTCCGATTCAATTAGTTCCAATTAAACAATCAAATTGACGAAGGAAAAACGTTGTTCGCTTCGAACTTTTGTGTAAGTATCGAAATTAATGACGCATATATATATATATATATATATATACACACATACATATATATATATATATATATATATATATATACATACACACACACACACATATATATATATATATATTTAGGGCAACTAGGTGTTGAAGGAAACCCAGTGAACACTTACCGGAAATAGAGCCGCTGGGGTGTTGGAGAGACACATTTGTGGAGGTTACTGCTTTCGGGATGATCCCTTAGTCAGCACAAGAGAGACACAACTATATATATATATATATATATATATATATATACACATATATATATATATTTATACATAATCTCACTCTTTGTTGATATGCATCTGTAAAATGTAGGATAGCTGTCAGGAACGTATTATATCGTGTACTGTTGGATCTTATTATTAAGCTCTAAAAGTGAACACATTTTTTAATCCCCAGTACATTGTTGTTGATTTCTACCCGTTTTCGTAGTATCTATCCTAAATAACAAGTGCAAAACGTATAATTGCGTATAACACCAGTAATAAAAATAAATAAATCCAAACATATACAGCCATTTCGTTTTCAATAGTTGATTAACTGGCCAGAAGATGGACGGCGGGTAATGTCTTAAATTAATTTTGTAAAATTAGCCGTTAAAATATTACGGCAGAAAATGTATAATTCAATTTAAAACGTGCCATTAATGTACATTTAACGTAACTGTATTTCGAGCATTGTTACAACGTATGATTATTTAAAACGGCATATAATAAAACAATTACTTTTATGTTCGTTATAATCAAATTTCTGCTATTTATCAATAAATAAAGTCAAACCGAGTGACAAAAACATATTTTAAACGACATACGAAGTTAACGTCATCCAAGATGTATTTACTTGCAATCTATTTGAACCGAGATAAAATATTCCTTCAAAGATTTTTTCTGCTATGTGCAAAAATCTCAAAAGTTCAAATGAAAAACTTTTTAACAATCCAACGACGAAACCTTTGTGCGGAGAAAAAGAGCCGCGATACGAATCCCTTTTTGAAATTGCAAAAATATTTCAAGTTAATGCGAAAGTCTCTTATCGAAGGGAAACATTTCCAGGCACGCTCTCGTACAAAAAGAAACTCCTACCGAAAGACGATTCTCATAGCGTTCGGCGCCTTTCAAATTCTATTACTCCCTTCTCTTCGAGCTCGGCCGGGTTGGGAAAAGGCACAAAAACTGGAGAGTATGTATATGGAAACTACGGTCTCTTGTCGATGGCCTAACTGAATATTCTCCTTTCTACTCCGTCTCCCCTTCTCCATTTTACCGCCGCCTCTTCTGCCCTCTAGTCCTATCACTCTATTTCTCTCTATTCTCTTCTCTTCGCTCCCTGTACGTATCAATTTGCCAAACTCTTAAATTCATCTTCTACCTATTTTCCCCCTTTTAACTTCCTCTCTCCATAACTTACTTCCCATCTCCCTTATGTCTCCCTCACTCTCTCTCCCCCCCCCCCCCCCCCCTTTGAATGGAAGAGGGGACCTAATGGTCTCAATTTCGCCCTGAAAATAAAGACAATTATCTATCTGTCTCTCTTCCCACCCACCTCCCATTTATCTCCCTCTCTCTATCTTTTCTTTCTTCTCCCTATCTCTCTCTCTCTTTATCTCCCCTCTCCCTTTTTTCTTCCATCTCCCTCCTCTATTTTTCCTATCTCCTACTACTTTCTACATCTCTCTGTATCTCCCTGTATTTTTCTTCTCCACTCTCTCTCTCTCTCAACCTCTCTTACACTCCCCTCTCTCTCTCTCCCCGACTCCCGACCTTGGTAGATTGGTGGTTATAGTATCTGCCGCCGTATACTAAGGTCGCGGGTTCGAATCCCGCGCAATGGCATGGGTTTGCGTTCGTCGTAATGGGTTGCATGTAAGAATGGACTAAAATATCCTAAATATCGCCCTTGAAAATAAAATGATTGTTATAATATCTCCTGTCTTCTTTATCTTCCTTTCTCTGCCTCCTCCATTCACTATTTTCTTCATTTTCCTTTCTCTCTTTTCCCATCTCTTCATACACCTTCCTCCTTCCCTCTCTCTCTCCTCACAACTCCTTTCCCCTACGTTTCAACCGTTCCCTACTTCGTCCCTCCATAACAACTCTCTCTCATATCACCCTCCCCCTCCCCTACTCCACCTCTCTTCCCTTTTCTCACGCTCTCCTTCTCATTCCTCCTACTATCCTTGATTGTTTATCCAGTCTCCTCTCTCACTCTCTTACTCTCTCGTGTGAAGTTTGTTTTTTTAGCGCTCTTGTCAAATATGCGACCATCGTTTATGTTTTCCTTTCTCGAATTTCTCTCGACAGTGCTCGTGTGTCGCGCCCCTAACTCGTCGTATATCTCTTCCACTCCTCCGAATAAAATTCTTCTTCCTTTTGTAGAAGCTTTCCTTTGTTAATCGGGTGATTTTTTAAAAAATGTCACCGCATTGTCTTTTCTCGTGTTGTGTAGATCCTACTACGCCATTAATCGCGTCATATTTCCCATTTAACTGTTCTCTCGCATGCCTCTTTTCTGCATTTTCTTTGTATTAAATAAATTCGTCTTTTATTCGTCTACTACGTAGATATATACATAGAGAGAGAGAAATATAGAAACACAGCTCAAGTGTGAGGAAGAGCATAGAAGAGTATACAAACAAATAAAAAGGACAGATATTTCTCCTCCGCATGATTCTCCGCTGTTGAGTGGCTTAATCCTCTTCTTCTTGTCCTTAACGTTTCGCAACCTCATCCTTTACTTTCCAAAGGGTAACGAACCCTTCTTTGCCTTCTCAGCATTCTCCCTCCTCTCTCGCTCGCTTGATCTATGTAAACAAAAATGCGCGATTCAAAAAGAAAACCTCAAGTGCTAAGGAGACGGGAGTCGTGGAGGTATTTTTTCTTCGAAGAATTTGAAAACTTTTAGAAGTTGAAATAGCGAGGATCAGTAAGAGAAAGAAAGTAAGGGATGTTAAAGAAATGGGAAAGGAGTAGGCGAAAAAGAGATCGTCACTGGAGAGGAAAGAGATCCCCGCGCGTTATTGTTATTTTTTGTTGCAAAGAAAACCATCTATTTGGCCGTATTAAGGCTTTCCCTTAAATATTCTCCCTTATCTCTTTAAGTTGAATGCTTCTCTTTCTTCCTCTCTCTCTCTCTATAGATATATATATATATATATATATATATATATATATATATATATATATATTTAGTTGTGTCTCTCTTGTGCTGACGAAGGGATCATCCCGAAAGCTCTAACCTCTACAAATGTGTCTCTCCAACACCCCAGCGGCTCTACTTCCGGTAAGTGTTCACTGGGTTTCCTTCAACACCTAGTTGTCCTAAATATCCTTACTTACCTTTCCTCTTCCTTAGTATTTATATATATATATATATATATATATATATATATATATTAGCTTCTCTCTTTACCTCATCATTTCTCTCACTCTCTCTTGCGAGATGAATTTATAAGAGTAAAAATAAGTCATCTTGTTTTTCAACCACATTCCAGAGGCTTCAATTATTCGCAACAGCAACATACGCGGCTAATGACTTGAGGCATAAATACATTTATACTAATTGTAAGTTAATTAGGAAATGTATATCTTCGTAAATAACATAAAATAATAAAGAAAACTCCTCCGTAATTATATTGTATATAAGTGTTAATTAGATGCAACTATATATGTATTTAACTATACAATATGAATAGAATATAAATAAATGTTTTAAGTATCTTAATATTTTGTAACTTTTACTGTCCTTGGAAAAATAATTAATGTCTGTAAGCAAACATGTTTATTAAAAGTATAACCGCTCTTACAAAAAATATAAAAAAGTATCCATACCTTACAGTTAATGGGCGGTATTTTATTTTAACAAAACTAAATTGTAATCGATCATCTAAGCTAGCCAATATATTACATTCTTATTTATCTTTATTTAAATTCCATAATTCTTACATTAATCTGAAAAGTGATTTACGGCAGAAACAGATATCGGCATTTAATTAGTCTCTCCCGTCTTTTATTTTGTTAATGCTGCAAGCGTAATTAATTTTTGTAATGGATTCAAAATAATCATAAATTCCTATCACTTGGAAAATATTAACTCAAGCAGACATCGTTTACAAACGGAAATAACACCCGAATTTGTTTATTTTTTATTTCAAGGGAGTCCGTTCTTTAATTTAAGAAAAAACATGCACGTGTGTGCCACAAAAAACTCTTTCGTTCCACACAAATCGGTCGCTCTTCTCCACTCCTTTCCGCAAAACATTCACGCCAAAACACAAAAAGCTTTAAACAGCGCCCACCGCAATCTCTCCCGAAAAAAGAAATAAAATAAATCCTTTCCCTCTCTCGGCGACTGTTGGCTTTTCGAGAGAGGAAGGGGACGAGACGTGTGTACATCTCGGCTAGACCGAACGCCACTCTCTCCCTTTTTTTACCCTCTTTTCTTCTGCATTACTCCTTCCAACTCCCTCTCGCTGCCTCTTTCCTTTCCCTCTTCCCAACCTCCCGTTTCCTTCCGCTCAGTTTGGTTCTATCGCCCTATATCATACGCTCCTTTTACATGTACGTACAAGTCTCTTTATCCCTCTCTATCCCTTTTCCTCTATCTCTCACTCCCTTCTCTTTGGGTCTCTTTCTCTTCCTCTCTTTCCGTCTCTTCCTCTCCGTCTTTCCACCTCGTCTTGCACTCTCTATACCCTTCTATCCATATCTCCCCCTCTTTTTACTTTCTCCATACATAGTATGGGGAAAGTATTGTGATCACGAAAAAAATCGACTTCGAGATTTCAACGGAAATACACATTTTGAGGTTCCCAGAACACGTTTAGACTATTTTCGGAATGATGTCTGTGTGTGGATGTATGTGATTGTGAGCGCTCTAACTCAAAAAGTACTTGTCATATTAACACCAAATTTCGTATATAACACTTTAGCATGAGCACAAAGAACTGATTAGTTTTTGGACAATACCGGTTAACCGGAAGTCGAGGTTTATTCGAAACCCGATTCAGTTTTTGCGATATTTCTCCGATAATACCTCATTATTGTATACATTGACCATTACGAAAAATGTAGAAAATATAATTTCCTACATCTTTTATTTCAAACAATTTTCCATAGCAGTTATTGTTTAGGAATTATTTATAAATAATCGATTTTTTCGGTTTCCGTCAAATATCTTAAAAACGTCGTCATTGGTAATCTTCGTGAGGACCAAAGTTGTAGAATAATGTTTCTTCCAAGTTTTGTTTGGAAAAATTTTCTTAGAACCATCCATTTCAGAGATATTTTGTTTATTCATAAATTTCCAGTATACAGCGCCACCACCATGTAGCGGTGAATTCCATAAACATATTCAAAATATACCTAATTTACGGCAGTAAGGAAGACTGTATTCTTTTACGATACGAAATAATAATTTTGCCTTATAATGCTATTCATAATAATTTAAATATCTATACCCCAAATATGGAGACATCAGATTTTTTCATGTCTCTCTCCTCTTCTCTTCCGTCTCATATTTCTTTCTACTATCTTTCTCTCACCATCTCTATCCCTCTCACTCTCTCCATCCTTCCGCACGGCTCCCTCTCTTCATTTCCTATACCTCCCTCTTCTGCCTCACTTGCTCCCTCATTTCATTCCTCACACTCCCTCTTCTACCTCTTCCTTCCTTCTTCCTTCCTTCTTCCACCTTCCTATCTTAAAGCCTTCAATGTTCTCTCTCTTTTTACCTCATTTTCTCTCTCTCTCCATTTTCACTTTATTTCCATATTTTATCCCTCTCCGTCTGCTTCTTCCACCTCCTATTCCTCCTTCCCTCTCTCCTATTCCCCTCTCCTTTCCATCCATTTCTTCCCCTACTTACTTTCTCTCGCACTTTCTCTCCCTTTACCTCTCCCACTCCGTTCAACATCACCGCCTTGACCCGCCTCTGTTTCAGAGAGAGGGTAAAATATAACACGGTCTCTGCTTGATGAGAAAGGAAAGTCAGGGGAGAGAGAGGGAGGGAGAGAGAGAAGAGGGGAGGGTTAAGCGAGAGAAGAGCGAGAGGAGGGCACGAAATAGAGTCAGGATTTTTTCTGGAGGGCAGAGAGAGAGGCGAGGCAACAGCGGCGGTCGAGGAGAGAGTTGCTTGTTTGGTCGGAATAAATGAATGATCGGGGGAAAGAGAGAGGAAATGTTTTTTATTATTATTATTATTTTTTGAGATCCTAGCGGGAGAAAAGGGGGCGTGGAAAAAGGGAGGAGAGAGAGAGATAGAAACAAGGGTTGAAAAGTGGCGCCCGTAGTATCCCAAAAATCATCGTGTTCCGAAGGTGAGGATAGGCTGGAAAATGAATTACACCGAAAATGGGTGCGGGCGGTCGCTCTTCTTATTTTTTTTCTCCTCCCGACGCAGGTCGAGAACATTAGGGAAGTTTTTTTTTGTTCTTTTGTTTTTGGAGAGGTTGGAGCAGTTGTATTTGAAAAGATGGACGTGAAGTTTACTGGGTTTTGGTAGGAGAAGAGAAAGAGATAGCTAGAAAGAGAGAGAGAGAGATAGATGTCTTTATTTTCAGGGCGAAATTGAGACCAAAAGTTCACCTCTTCCATTTAACCCTACGTTACAAAATATATATTACATGACAATATGCTTAAATATTCAAAACAAGATGAAAATATTCAAAATAAAAACAATGACCGAGTGTGTGTGTGTGAGGGAGAGAGAGGCGCGAGGGAATTTTGTTTTTTTTTCGAGCTTTTGTTTGATATGTGGAGAAAGAGAGAGAGAGAGATGGAAGGTGAAGCATAGAGGAAGTAGGGGATAGTCATGGCGCAAAGAGTAGAAGGAGTAGAAATAGCAAAGTGGGAAGGATTTCTTCGACATCGGGACGAAGAATCAGAAGAGACGTGGGTTGCGTTTGTAAGATATCACGGTCTTCCCTTCTAGTCACTGAGAATGAGGCAAACCGAAGTTTCTCCTCCTTCTCCTCTCTCCTCACCCCTTCTCCGCTTTTCTTCCTCCCATTACTACTCTTCCTTCTTAATGTTTTAAAACTAAGAAGAAAAAACAATCGAATGCTGGGCGTATTCTTTTGCTTGTCTTTGCTCGAGAGAATAAGACGAGGGGAAGTAATAAGTATAAGAGTATGGAGATAGAGGAAGTGGGTGAGAGGGAGAGAGAGAGAGAGGGAGAGAGAGAGAAGGGAAGAGAGGAGCAAGTATAAGATATAAGAGTATGGGTGCGTTATTGAAAAGAGTTTCCCCGAATTGGACAATCAAATATTCGGCCGACTTTTTATTCTCCTGTCTCGCAGAGCGTGCCTAAAATGCGCTGGTAGTATATACGTAAAACGAGAAGAAAGGAACTTTCGTATATGGAAAGAAAATTTGGTCTGCATCTAAATCAACAATACGAGCTCCAAAGGACACGCGCATTCGTACGTTGCCTTATTTATTATTTTGTTTTGCTCTTTGCTGCTAGAATGTATATTTGCAGAAACTTATTACGTTTCACATTCCGACTTTTTGCCTGCTTTTGTGTCTCTTTCTCCCATTGGATATTAGAGGTATGATAATCTACTTTACGGCGTTACGAACTAGGTATCTATGTTAGATTTTTCCCAAGATTTTCCAGGGTGTAGTCATGACACTATGCATTAATCAATAAGATATTTTATGGTTGGGAAGGCATTATTATATAAAACTTTTTTTGAATTTAGTTTTGTATTCATTCTTAATGCATAAAACGATATTTTGAACGCGGCATAACGTTGGAAAAAATAAATGCTCAGTAGCACTATTCAAATACTACTTGTACCCTATATTATAAGAAGATATTTTCTATATCATCCCAGTGCCAACTTTCAATAAGGCTGATTTTCTAAAATTAAATATTTCGTTTTTCTCATACCGCTCCATTCAGCGTAAGGTTCGAGATATTGGACTGAGTCTTTTCATAAGATACCCTCTCCTTCGCGAGTCTGGCACTTTTTTTTATTACGTTTCCTTAAAAAAAGAAAAAGATTACCATCTGAAAGCGTGAAGTTATTTATGCATCGTCAACCCTTTACAGGCAAAGAGCGGACGGAACCGAAAATGCTGAATGCAGCGCTAAGCGGATTGGAAGCGTCGAGCGCGATCGAAAAACGAATGGCTTTCGGCGAATTTTACGGCATGAATGTAAAATGAAGCGCTCATACGTCCCCGTGTCTTGTTTGCCAAGCGGCGAAACACCTGTTCACTACAGATCACGCATAATGTTAACTCCATCACGAATGACATGAAAATTTTCATCTAGCCAGTTTAATGCTAGCTTCTGTTAACCGGCTTTGAAAAAATATATTCCGCTTGAACGCAACAGAACTTATAAGAAATATCCTCCCGGAAGAGAATTTTCCACCGTATTTTAAGCATATAATTTCTCAAAATGTAATTCCAAAGCTCTGCGTTTTATTATTTAATCTTTATTTAAAAGCTTTTATGGGCTAATTTAAAAAAAAAACAACTAAAAATAAATTTTCAAAGTTAATCTTTCACGCTTCCTTTATAACAACATATTTCAAGATTTTTCTCGATCATCAGTCTCAACCCACAATGCTAACGACTGCGCATTATACTCTACGTCCCTAAAAAGAAAAAAAAAACGACCGAAAAAAAAATTCCCGCGAAGCAATTAATATGAATTTTTTGTCCACCTCGAAAGAAAAATTTCTCCCTCTTAATTTTTATCATTCATTTTTTATGCAGAGGGCGAAAGATATAGACCTCGAAAATGGATCTGGGTGCATGATCCCAACGCGCCTAATCTCCTTGCCCTTATGGTCGCCACGGTTGCAACAAAAAAACCCTCAAGACCTTTCACGTGGGAACGACAGTTTTGGGGGGGGAAAAAAAGAGAAGTGGGCGCTGGTTGGAATTTATGCTCCCCATTCGTCAGCCCTGCTTTTGTCCTTCTCGCGCCCTTTCTTCTCCTTTTCCTATTACTTTTTTTTTGCTTCGCTCACCTTCTCTTCCTGTTTTTGCGAGAAGAGATTAATCCTCTAGTTTCGGACTAAATCCTCTTCTAACATTTTTAAAAGACGCCTTTCTTTCCCCGCCTCTTTTGTACCCGCTCAAACACGCGCATGTGTTATGAATCTTCTGACCCGCAACCTCTCATATTCTGTACTAACCTCCTTACTCCCCCCATAGAAACATACGTTTTTCCACGGTGGTTCTCCATGGCGGTTGAAATCCGTTCTACTTTCTTTTAACCACAGCACGTTTTATCCTAACGGTATACCCCTCCTAACCTTTTTCGTCGAGTAAATGCTTCTACCATTTATAAATATCCATTCTTATTAAATGCTAAATTCATGTTCTGTTTTCTTTTCACTTCTAAGTTCCTTTCTCTCTCCATTTCTCCCTTTAGAACGGCCCACTCGATAAAGTGGCAGAACCGATCTCTCCGAAAGCCTTTAGCAACTCCTAGCTTTTTTTTCGCCTTTTACGAAAATATATTGTTCTCCGTGGCCTCTCGTTAAACATCCAGGATTTTGTCAGTTATGAAAGAATATGCCGTACCGTAATGACCACTAAATGAACTTTTTCATAAATTTATGTTAACACGTTATTGAAGCGTTTTCTTCCTCACTTTCCTCCCTCGGTCACTTTCAATCCCTCCCTCTATCGGTGATTAACGCTCTTTTATACACTATTTCAAACCTCACAATTTTGTACATTTTATATATCCTTATTCTTTGTACTGTCATTTTAATTTTGGCAACTTAGCTGTAGCTTGGGTTATGTTATACTGTAAATTCATACTACGTACTCAAATTGATATTGTTGGGATTGAAGAGGGGGATATTTAACCTCGACCTCGCAATTTTTATTTCGTTTCTGTTCCTATCTCTCATCTCTCATTCATCACTCACTCTCTCACTCCCTCCCCCTTCTCTCCCTTCGGCCTACCCCTCTCTCCCTCCCGCTCTCTCTAGATATCTCTATTCCCGCTTCCAATTTTCGTCGCATCCTCCACACGTGGCATAACTCTCCCCCGGCAAGGATTTCCATGGCGCAGATACGTGTTCAGGATGAAATGCGTTCTGCGATTCAGCCTCTATAAATGCAGCTCCGAGTGAGAGAACTCGGTTTTGAATATACACTCTAATCGCAAAGCAACAACAGTACTTGGGAATGAAATTCTCTCCGTAGAATATAACGCCAGCAAATATGTAAATAATGGAATTCCCGCTGATCGACCGAACCGAAACGTTTCGAACGTGATCCAGAAAAAAAAACAAGTTCTCCGCTTTTAATTTTTTCCTACCGGAATACAAAGCGTGAGCGATACGTGATCCGTAATAATTAAATTCTTCCCTAGGGAGTCAATGAAACGGTTTTCATGAAATAGATTCAAAAAGGGAATTATAAAACTCGCCTTATGTTGGAAATCAAATTGACGAGTTACGTCGCTCCAATAGCCATAAAAAGATAGGATAAAACTGGTGCGCATTCCGGATTTTTAATTCTACTATCGGCGTATCACCACTGCCGACGGTTGTTTTGCGGGCGATATGCGCATCCGCTTTTCCCAACCTTTTAACGATCACAGGAGAGACATAGTTGGTCAATTACAAAAATAGATGTTTATTGATCGATCAAATTTAGAATATTTCGCATGTGCCGCCCTTCATTACGATTTCATTGAAATATTGTACAATATCAGACTTCGGCAGAGCCGTTTTACGAAAAAGCTATCACCAACCTCACGGAATGAAAGATATGCGAAAAATCGGTCGAAATAACTGTATATTCACCATTCTCTTAATCCCACAAATTCGCAATTTCTTCAACAGCAAGTTAGAGCTATAAAAAATGTTCGTATGGTTTATCCGATTTAATTTGTCGCAAATTTGAAAGTTTGGTTGAGAAATGGAGAAGGTATATTTCATGTTCGGACAATACTATGTTTGGCATTCACCGAAGTGATCAGGTCGTTTGTATTACTTCTCTCCTTTGACCTACCGTACGCTCCGCCTAAATATCTTCGACTCTCCATCCTTTTTCACTTATCTTCCATTTTTTTAAACTCTTAAAAAGTTAAGAGGTTAAGACCCTTTCCTTATAATTCTTTTCATCCAAATTTAACTTTATTTTCACAATATAATTTACTCCCAGCCTTTCGAATAAATAAATAAATAAATATATATATAATATATGCTTTTATGAATCCACTTAGAACAGCTTCAACTTTCTCAATTTAATCGCTGTGTTTTTTTTCTTTCTTGGCCTCTTAATTCGCAGGGAATATATCGCGAAGCCATGAAAACTTAGGAGACTTAATACGTAACTAATTGTAAGTTTCCTCCTTACTCAGTCACAAGTTTAAGTCGGTGATGGATCGGAATTTAGTTTTTCCTCTCTACGGAATTTTCCGTCGATTTAATTTGATTAATCTACTGTTAAAGGGGTGACTCGACTAATTCCCTAGGTGATTAATGAAATAATTAAACGAACGGAATCGTTATTTTTCCCTTCAGTTGGTGACAACCGGGAGATAATTTCTCTGAAACTCGTATCTTAAGAAGTCTGCAAAAGTATCAATCCAATTTTACACCGGAGTTTTTTTTCCGAAGTTCAGAAACCTATCTTCCAAGTTTCATTTCTCTGTCGTTTACTGTTTCTTTACAATTATTTCAATTTAAGCAAGTGCGGAGACAGATAGACGTCATAGTATGTAGGCGAATTTATTTTAAACGCGATAAAAATGATTTCAGCGTCTCTCTGCGGACCTCTTCTGCCAGTGGGTTCCTTACGCAATATGTAGGCTCTGTAGACGTAACCAATTCAATAATACTTCACTTACTAAATTTAAGCTACGTATATGACGTAGCCACTTTAAAACCGGAAGAGATCTAAGCAAATCAGTTCTAAGTGGCAATGCTTATCAATAAACAAATAAACCTTGACCGAAACTAATTAAGATTTCCGATCTTAATAACTTTCCTTAGAACATTTAACGTGAATACATCGTTTATGTTTGTCTGAAATTTATTTTTTCAAAACGTAATTTTTATTATGTAGTTTTAATTTGTGCAAAATTGTAAAGTTTTTGTACATTCTTCGGTAATCATTCTCAGATAATTTTATTTTTAATTGCGGATAGGGACGTTTTAACGAAGGAACCTGGTTATTCTGTTTAACTGATATCCCCGCGAGTTTGTACTCGACTCTCCTCTTCCCCCATATCTCTCCTTTTCCTACATTCTATTTTTTTCACACTCTCACCCGCTCACCCTATGACCCCGTTTCTTATTCATTTCATTCATCGCTCTTTGTCGTGTCCTACTCTTGGCCACTCCAACTCCACCCTCTCAACCTCCAATTGCTCATCCATTCAACTCCGTCTTCGTCCGTTACTTTTTTGGACTCCAATCTTACAAACCCTTCAAATCCCTCTTTAAGCTACTGCCTACGCCTTTTCCAATCTGCGTTGCTCCCTACAATCCCTCACTTCCTCTTTCATTCCGCTTTTTCCCATCTACTTCCTCTCCGAGGATTCCCCCTCTCTATTTTTCTCGTTCTATCTTCCCGTTCTCCCATCTCATACTCTGCTGTGACTTTTTTTATTCCACCCGCCTCCCATGCATATTCCATATTCTTCGCCATCTTATTTAACCCTTTATGACCTATTTTTTTCCCGAGGAAAGCAAAGAGTGCTCAAAAATGTCGAGAAAAAATTAAAAGCATTTATGATGATTATATTTAGATTATTTTCTGTTGCAATACTGTTTCTTCATATATGAAGTGGGCGACAAAAAGCGACAACAAAATAAGGAAGCTGATTTACAGGAGAATTGTCGATAACAAATTCAAAAATAAGATATTCAATAAAAAAAATTGAAAACGTAAGTACATACTTATCTTAGGCAGTAGCCATAAGGAGATTGTGAAAAACCAAATGCAAATTTCGTCTACAATGCAGGAGGGTCTCCAGATCTCTCTCCCTATGCCTATCCATCACTAAAGACGGCTGCATTTGGACCTAAATGTGTATATATGATATCTCAAAACCTTGTTAAGGCCTTTGGAGATACCTAAGATAAGTAATTACCTTTTTCAATTATTTTGTAATGAAATGCTTATTTGATGCATTGATTGTTAACAGTAAGCTAAAGAGGTACACACGATGTTGGTATATCTTTTAGGCATTTCAAGCAAGTCACAAACTTCATTCCTTAAAATAAACGGTGTAATTTCGTATTTAAAAAACCTTTTAGTGTAAGCGATTAAATTAAAGCTGATTTAATCGTTATAATGCAATAAAAACAAATTTGATGTCGATTTATTTCTGCAATTTTTATTTTAACGTCCTTGAAAAAAACACTTTTGGATTGTTTATTATGTAATTAAATGCATTCTGGACTGGTTTTATTCTTCACTGCATATTTTTTCAACGTATTCCATGTACATAAATATTTTCCCATGCCTCATAAAAACTTCAAATACTTCTCCAAATATTTCTCGTGTTTGTGCTTGAAAAATTTATCTTCAAAAAACATTTGTTTGATAAAAGTCCGATCTATTCGAAAAAATCTAAACGGTAAAAATCAGTTTTGAAACTTTTTCGAGATGCTTGGTAAAGGATAGGTTAACCTGTGTAACCCAACTTCGACCAACGAGGCAAGTTTAATCCTTTTCCACGTTTCTCAAAGACCATTCTCTCTTTCCTATTCTTTCAATGGCCATTGTTTCTCCTCCTTCCATCTTCCAGCCATGCCATCAAACAGTTGGTCCGCAGAACTTCACCCCTTATTCTCTACAGAACCCCATTTCAACCTCACAAGTGCCTTCAGAGGCCCACCTGTCACTTTAATCTCCTCCACTCCATACCTTCCCTGTCCACTTCCAACTCCTTTTTACTTTCTCATATACATACGAAGTATATTGAGAAAGTATTGTTATCGCGAAAAAATTCGACCTCGAGATTTTGTGGAAAATATACGTTTTAGGTGTACCTGAGTCCGAAAAAAGTGGTTTTCGCTATGCCGTCTGCCTGTCTGTCTGTTCGCGGCTCTAGAGCCTAAAGGGTAGAGCGAAAATGAATGAAATCTCGTACTTAGGCATTTTGTCATAAAGAATAGAAGCTATGAAGAAATGGTTGACATTGCTCAATAATTAAGGGAAGTTTATTCTACGCATTTTTTTAAAACATAGTTCATATTTCTCGAAAAATGAATATAAGGCTAGTTTATTGTAGGCATCTTTAACAACAATGTGATTTTCTTATAAACGGCTCATACGATTTTCATCAAATTTCGCATAGTTATTTAAGTTGATGGTTATAACGATTCTACATAGATCATATTTTTCAAAATACAACTAAACAACGCATTAGTAGGTATATGAGAAAGTTTGTACAGTGTATGTTGCACCGATTTTTTCCTTCTATCGCTGCTCCTTAAGCTCACTTCTCACTCACCCTGTCTCTCTCTCTATACTCCTTCCATGAGAAAAAATCTGATGTGGCCAACACATGACTTTCTCCATATTTGGGGTATAGATATTTAAATAATTATGAATAGCATTATAAGGCAAAATTATTATTTCCTATCGTAAAAGAATACAGTCTTCCTTACTTCCGTAAATTAGGTATATTTTGAATATGTTTATGGAATTCACCTCTACATGGTGGTGGCGCTGTATACTGGAAATTTATGAATAAACAAAATATCTCCGAAATAGATGCGTCTACGAAAGTTTTTCCAAACAAAACTTGGAAGAAACGTTATTCTACAACTTTGGTCCTCACGAAGATTACCAATGACGACGTTTTTAAGATATTTGACGGAAACCGAAAAAACCGATTATTTATAAATAATTAATAAACAATAACTGCTATGGAAAATTATTTCAAATGAAAGTTGTAGGAAATTACATTCTCTATAACCTTTGTATAGAATTGTATATACAATAGTGATGTTTTAACGGAGAAATATCGCAAAAACCGAATCGGGTTTCGAATAAACCTCGACTTCCGGTTAACTGTTATTGTCCAAAAACTAATCAGTTCTTTGTGCTCATGCTAAAGTGTTATATATGAAGTTTGGTAAGGATATGGCAAGTACTTTTTGAGTTAGAGCGCCTACAATCACATACATACACGCGCGCGCGCACACACACACACGCACACACACACACACACACAGACATCATTCCGAAAATAGTCTAAACGTGTTCTAGGGACCTCAAAACCTGTATTTCCGTTGAAATCTCGAAGTCGATTTTTTCGTGATCACAATACTTTCCCATTACTACGTACTATGGAGAAAGTAAAAATCGGTTCGAATCCTTCCCAGAATCTCCCCATCCTCCTGTATCCTCCACATAGACCCTTTCCTCCATCCTATTTCCTTCTCTCTGTCATCCATTTGTCTGTAATCCCTCCTCTACGTCCCAACTCTCCGCTCCCTTCTTTTTTCTCCCCTTCCTTCTCTCGCTCGTTTTCTTCCTCTCGCCCTTTTATTCGTTTCGGACTGATCTCTCTTCAAGCGGCTCTGACCAACTCCTCTCCAAGTCTTCTTATTCATTCCACGTCGTCTTCCTCTTCCTAATCGCTTTCGCCAATTTCTTAATTCCCTCTCCGTCCATTTAGATGTCGATCTTCATTTTCTCTCTCTCTCTCCGTCTCTCTCTCTGTCTCTCTCTCTCTCTCTTGCCCCTCTTCCTTTGTTTTCACGACTCTTACTTTCCGTCTCCCTTTTTGTTCCCATCCAACTTCATCAAACTCATTTCTCATCTTTTTCCGAAGAAATTTCGCCTCTTTGTCTCACCCTGTATATGTATACCCTTCCCCTCTCTACCTCGCCGCTTGAGTTATTTTCCATTACAATTAACAAGCGTTGTCTCTTTCATAACGTAAGTTCCCATCTTTTGTTAATGGAAATTTAGTTATTTTTTCTGAGTGAAACCTTTTGTGCAACTATCGTAATTACTTGTTCGAAGCGAATTTTCCCAAGGCGGTCGTTTCCAAGAAAGTTAGACCTCCTTTTCTGCAAGGAAACGCTGTAGTTATATTTTTAATTTTTCGCGTCCATTGTCTTTGTTAACTGTCGAGTTTTCCGTAGTTCCTGTAAAATTTCAGGCTGCCTTTTTAAAAAATCAAGCATTTAAGACTTACGAATTGAAAAAATAAATACTTATCTGTCATAAAGGGGCAGATGAATACGCTTAAGTTAAAATGAGGAAAAAATCACTCGGTATAAGTTCCACCGAGTAAAGGCTTCTTCCGTTGATTTTACACTTAAGTTTTTTGTGCATTTTTTCGATTTTGTTTTATTGTTTGGGTGCTTATTATTACATTTGTTTTCGGCCGTAAGACTAGCTCCATTACTCTTCATTGAAGTTGGCGGCATACTAAATACGAACTCTTTGTTTGTAAATGATCAGTTAATTAAACTTTTTATTTTCCTTTGAGTCTATTGTTTACGCATTCATCAACCTCGCATCTCTCCATTATTTTGGCGCGTCTTATTGTCACGTCACTCCTCACCCATTCACTCACCTCGCCTTTAAGATAATTACCTAATATTTTCGTTAACCCCTTCAACTTTTTATTCGCAGACATCTCTTCCTCCGTCTCTTTCTCTTCCTCTTTACGCTTCAGTTCGTCGGTCTTCATTTCGTCTGCACCCGGCGCGAAACGGGTTTTTCGCCGGGTTAGCTGAAAAGGAAGGTTCTCTGAGGAGGGATTAGGACTGCATCACGGGAAAACGGGGTCAGGGAAAATAACAAGCCGGTCCGAGCAAACTGCAGTTTTTCTCTCTCTCTCTCTTTTGTACCTCTCTTTCTGCCGCCCTATTTCCCTCCTAATTTCTTTTCATATTCCATCTCTCTCTCTCTCTACCTCGAGTTTTGTCACAGGGCTACACAAATGCGCCTCGCTCGGACGGTCATATTAGATTATCCGCCCGTCCGTACGTTTTTTCCTTCAATTTTTTTTCGGCGTGAGAGGACGCGGAGAAAGAGGCGGAGAGGAGTCGGAAACCCAATTTTGCCGAAAGAGAGGGAAGATAGAGAGAGAGAGAGAGAGAGACCAGAAAGGTTTTCGGATTTTTCGGTTAGTTGCTCGCGAGAGATATTTTTCATCAGGATCTCGTTTTGTTCGAGTTCTGTCCTGTCGCTTTTGGAAGAGATGGATGGATGGAGGGGGAAAGAGGGGTTAGGAGAGACGGAATATTGTTACATTGCTGCGTTTGTGAAATCAGCGAAAGAATAGAGGGACTACGATGCTTTTGTTTATTATGAGCATGGACGGTATCCTTTTGAGGCAGGTATATATAACCGGGCCGCAATTTGAAGTATGATGGGCTGGAGTTGAAATCAAAGAGCGAGTGCAATCCATGCAACGTTGCACCGACGGAGAGATAACAGGAATTTGCTCGCTCTAGGACAGAATTCATTTTGACGAATCTTTTGTTCTAGAATTTTACGTTTTTATCACTTCGAGGTAGTAAAAAAAAACGTTCTACGATTTCTTTAATGAAGATAAAAAGCCTCGTTAAAGGCATTAACCATAAGAGTCCAATTCATATAAGGATTTTTAAAAATCTTTTTATGACGGGAACCTTGATAGTTCTGGCTCCAAAAGACCGTAGTCTCTTGATCCTGCTTTTCCATCCTTTCAGCTATATTGTTCATCATTCGGCCCCTCTGATTCCTTTCTGAATACCAATTTCATGCATATTTATGAAGTTGAATTGTATAGGTATCAAAATATCTTCATTAAATCTCAATAGTAAACAATTGCAACGGGCTCCACTGGTAAAAATGTATTCACCAAATATGCGTCATTTTATTTGAAATTGTTTTATGGGATAAACTAGGGGGCAAGACCCCTGCTCGCTGACGCTCGCCAGCCCCTTCCTCCTCCCACTTTTGCTCGCTGTTTCTTCGTTCCTACTATGTACTTACTGGATTTAGATTAGTTTAACGGAAAAATGTTTTGAATATGAGTTTAATGAATATATTTTATAATTTTAATAACAAATTAAGAAAATTAGTTGAATAACTCGATAAAAAATAAACTCAGAGCGCTGAAATTTCCGGAGATTAAAAATGACTGAGGTATAAAGCGTTAAAGAGAGAGATACAACCAGAAATAGGATTTTAGTAATATACGTATGTAGATAAAAAAAATATAAATAACATGAATACTGCGTTCGATTTATTTGCATTAAATTCATATCTTCGGTCATTTCGAGCAAGTTTTAATCTTATTTTCGATCTTTAAGCCTTTATTTAAGTGCATATGCACGAAATTACCGAGGACACAATACCGGTAACCATGGAATCTCATTATTGAAATGTTAAAAAATTTACTAAAACTCGAGTATAAATTCAAAATATGAGCGAATTCGAATGAGATTGAGTATTGAACGGTAATAATAAGAATCTTCATTCATTTTGGCGTGTTTTAGCGCAAATTTCTTGTCGATGACTTAATTTTAAGATATTTTAAAGAGTAAAAGAATGAAAGCCTTCAAACCAAAAAGGTGATTTTTACGTGTCAACTTATGGGAAACGACATTCATCCTCTGGAGTCGAACCCGTGGTCTTTTTCGGAATTTTTTATTCATAACGTAGAGATTTATTAACACTGAAGTCCTGAGAAATTTCAGGCTTCTAAGTTTATTTCTAATCGAGTTATTCACAAAATTAGAACGTTACTCATCATGATGACCATTACGATTTTATAATATAGAAGATATATGAGTTGTTATTCAGAGACCATATTTTAAGTATGTGCGTGTAATAATTTTTCATATTAAGAAACTATACCACTTTTAAATTTATTTAATTACACCCCATCTAAAGATTCAGGGCAATCTAGCAATCGATAATTTTTAAAATTTATTTCGAAAATACGTATATACATTACTCACTCTTCGAAGCAACCATCACACTAACAACTTTTCCATATATTTCACTTTCAGCTAAATAATAATTATTATTTATTACATGTTTTCATTATTGATATCAGTTAGATCGCTGAAAGTTTTTCCCATACACTTTTCCCATTCGTATTTGCAAATTAAACATTAAAATACGTTCATTTCGATGTTTATTAAAATGGTTACGAATACTGAACATTTAACTATACCAAAATTCAGTCTATATTTTTTCTTTCGTATAGAAATCTGTCAAAATTTTAGATAGATTTCCTCATGGGATACTTCTTTAACAGTCAAATTCGTCCAAATTAAGGTCATCGGCAAGTAACCTATTTTATATTGCTTTTGAGGGATGATTTTAATTAAAAGGTCGTAAAGCGGTTTAATTTCACGCGTTCGTGAGCGGTGGGGTACTATTCAATCAGCCAGCTTCTCCCTCGTTTCCCGCCTTAATCGCTTCAATGGAGGTCAAATCGCCTTAATTTACATCCCAAAGATTGTGATGCAGGCGGCGCGAAAACGAACCTATTCAGGGTTTAACGGGGAACCGTAGGAGAGACCTCCGTTAAATTTTCTCGCACTCAAAAGGGAGAGATGTGCCCGGAGCGCGTACGCTTCGACGGAAGCAGTCCAGACGACATAAACGCACGATTTTCCCACCATGGCCATCGCTCCCTTCGTCGCATACGGGGATCATTGTAATCTCGTCTCTCTCTCTCTCTTCCTATTCTTCATTTTATGCATCTCTCCCTACATTTCTCCTTTCTGTTTCTCTATCTCTCCATCTCAATGTTCCCTTCTATTTCCCTCTTCTCCTCCCATTTCTTCCTCACTTCCCTTCAATTTTACTGGCCATTTTTTCCTTTCTCTATCTCTCTTAGCATGTATATTATTATTTTTTTAATTTGTGTCGTTTTTTTTGCAAGGTGCCTCTTATTTGAAATTGAAATCAGCACGTTTCGAATTATTAATACAGGTTGATCATTTTTTCTTTTTTTTTTTAACCCTTTAGTTTTTGATGATGCTTTCTATATAATAGCGTGTGTGTTATTATAGGTGCGAGTACTTTTTTATAAATGTTATCGGTAGATATCTTAGGTTTTTCGTAACCGCTCATTTTTCGTCGGTGTTTTCCCGCTGTGGATTTTTATTTCTAAAGCATAATAACTTAATTTTCATTAGTTTTCCACACCGCTTCTCCTACTCTTTTCATTTCGAGTTACTTTTACTGTTCCACGAGTATTGCATTGTATTTTTTTTGTACTTGCGAATGAGTTGGATGGAAGAGAAACCGCATCAGCTCAATCTTTCCATTTCGGATCTATCTATTTATTTTCTCTGTATCTCTCTCCGTGTCTAACACTTTGTTTCTCTCTTTCTCTGCCTTCTTGTCTACATCTCATCCTCTCTCTACCCATTCTGCATAACTTGTCCACCATCTATTCATATTCTCTCTCTCTCCTCCTCTTTAGTACCATCTCTCATTCCATTTGGCTATCGCAAATCGGACAACTACTTTCAGGCCTAGCCGCTTTCTTCTGTGATAGGCGCCATTTCCGCCTTCCCGCACTTAAAAGCTCTGACAGTTTATGCTACCAACTCTATGTAGCCAATCTCCTCCGGGAGAAGTCCCCACTCCATTCCATCATCGAATGGGGGCAAGCATTCGTAGGAATCGAACCAAATGCTTCCCCCTCTATTAGTCCCTTCGCCACATCCTCTTCCATCTGCAGATTACCCCAATGCATCTTTCTAGCCTCTCTTTATCTCCGTTTCTAAGATTTTATAATCTACGCAATCTTCCAACATTATCCAGATGTAGCAGTTTTCTTAGTCTCAGAATGCCGAGCTGATTCAGAAAAGCTAGTTCCTCTGAAACGAATATTCGGCATGTCTGGTTGCGCTGACTGTTGCTCGAGAGAAATGCCTTGAAATCTTGAAATCTGGTGCATGTTCCCTCAGTGCAATCCTCTAAATCAGGGATCGGCAATCTACGGCCCGCGGGCCTCATGCGGCCCCCGAGAGCGTTTCACGCGGCCCGTGAAGCCACGATGAAAAAGTGATCGATATAGTTTAACACGGGCAATTCCATATTTTTTCAGTGAAATTATAGTCTCAAAACCTTTTCTGGCGGAGTTATAACGCTAGTAGGTAAACTAATATCAGACCACAAAATCTATAGATAACTTCTGATTTAAACACCCATCAGGCCCGTCGGAGCTCTCGTGATTTCCAATGCGGCCCTCCGAAGCATTCGTAACAACGAATGTGACCCTCCATATAGAAAAGGTTGCCGACCTCTGCTCTAAATTGTTGAAAATGTTACATGCTCGCATGTGATTTGCTATCCCAAGACCATTGCGTTTTCTTGGCTCGTGGTAATCATTGTTAGAATTCCATAATTTCAAAACTTGAGCAACGTAGAGGCGCATTGAAGTTTTTACGAATAAAATTATTCCAAAGCCAATGCTGAATATCATGATGTTTTTCTTAGCATAAAAACAATTTTGAAATTTGTCATATTCGAATATTGAAGGAATTTAGGAAAAAACTCATTAAGTTATACTTTTAAAGGTCATCAATAATTTCAATTTTAATGTACATCTTTTAAAAAGGAAAGCAATCAAAAACCATTAAGGCTGTACGTTTAATCTGCTCAATAAATTATTCACTGGTATTAATCCATGATTAGTTTGACAGACCTTTACTTCAAGCAATGTATAAATGAAAAAAATTACTGTTTTAAATTACGAAGAAGAGATAATTGTCAACTTTGCCCTTGTATATGTGAAACAAATCATCTTGTTTAAACGGAAACTCAGTTTAACGAGCACATCTAAAGATAGTAACAACATCATTATCACGCACAGACATATCACGCAACTCCTTATTTTTCCAACGACGTCCTATATTAAGTTTCGAGAGCGTTTTGATAAGTGATCCTCGCGTCAACTGTTTCTCTGACGACTCCGAAAATAGGATTTTCCGCGATCGCGCTCAAATCTCACGCCGACGAAACCGACTCCTTGCGCGCCCCGTATTTTCTCGAAACCGCCTTAGGATTTACGACAGAGAGAGAGAGAGCTATAAAAGGAGAGAGAGAGAGAAGAATATATAGAGAGATAGGGGTAAAAACGAACGAGCGATACTTCCTCCGCGACTGACTTCGCCCTTTAAAATCGCATCCTTTCAGCCTTGCTTGCATCTGAAGACGTCCAACCATATCGGGTTGCCAAACAACACATGGAAGAGAAATCTCGAAAGGAGTCTTAAGACTTGGAAAAGGGAAGAAGTAGAGAGAGAAAGAGAGAGGTAGAGAGAGAGAGAGATGTATATACCAAGAAGCGCGTTGGATGCGAGTGAGTGGGAAAGAGAGGGGATCATCTTGCCGCTTCTCACCTACTGCTCGAACCAAATCCCTTAATGCCTTTCCCCTTCCTCCGTCCCGCAACCTCCCGGTGTCCCGCATCTCTACGCCTCCACGTGTTACGCTAATAAACCCACACATACATACACGTGCGAGGCGCTTAACCGTCCTCTCTCAAACGTAACACTCCCGCCATCTCTCACTCCTCTCTCTCCCTTTGTACTTCTCTCATTCTTCGTCTCCCCGTATATCCTCTGTCTTCTCTTCTGAGAGCGTTTCGACCGAAGTTTCAGTAAGGCTAAATGACTAAATCTCTCCATCTTTATAGATGCTCATATATATTCTTGTGGAAGAGGAAAGGTAAATAAAGATATTGAGGGCGACTGGTTGATGAAGGAAACCCAGTGAGCACTTACCAGGAGAGCGGCTGGGATGCCGGAGAGACACATTTGTAGACGTTAATGGAACTTTCTGGATGATTCCTTTCGTCAGCACAAGAGAGACCCAACTGATGTATTAGTTAAATATATCAGTTGTGCCTCTGATGGCGAAAGATCCCCGAATGTTGGTTTTAAGTTTTTTCACTTCTTCAGCTGAAGAAAAACACTAAAATCACTTATACATACACGAACTCTTGTATTCATAAATATAGATACAGAAAAATTGATTCGAAAATGGAATGAGTAGAGATTCGCTAGATAAATAATTCTAAAGCAGAATCAGAAAAAATGCGTGATTTCTATCTTCAAGAAAGTAGTTTGAATGGTGAAAATTCTGAGAAATAAATAATTACAAGATATGTACATTTCTTAATATTCCACCCTGTAGACATATTATTCTAACTTATATAAAATGTTAGTTTCACCCATTTGATTTTAAGATAATTTACTCCGATTGCTTTTGTCCAATTCAACGATAAAACTTTGTTCGAAAAAGGAAATAAAAACGATATAATTCGTAATTATTTTATCTGAAGTTTGTTGGAGTGTAAATTATTTCACAAATAAAAAGAAAACCCTATTTCTTATGTAATTTAATTGGCAAGCACATACCTCGACAATCGTTTATCGGGTTTGCGATATTTTTTATCCATTACCCAAAGTCCCATGTATCTATCTATCTTTTCAAGATTAAAAAATTAGACGCCCCAGTATTGCTATCGCGCGATTTAAAGCATTTTGATCTCTCGGTTAAATATTTTTCTTAATTTGTAAATTATCTCTGACACTAACTTCATATGAAGAAGGGACTAGTCCTGCCGTTGATTTCTACAATATCGTATTAATCATAACGACTTCGTGTAATTTACCGCGAGTGATAAATTTCGCTTCTCCAACGATAACGCCGACTCTGGACAAATGAAATTGTACTAAAAATAAAGAACTGACTCAGTGCTTTTCCATTCATCTTTCCTGAATTGTGCATGAAGCAGTCTGTTTTCCTAGTTCGATAGAAGGCGAATTTCCTTTAATCTTCACCCTTGCGGTGCATGCCTATCTTCACCTTCTCTCTCTCTCTCCCTCCCTCCCTCCCTCCCTCCCTCTCCTTCTCTTCGATATCTCCGTTTCCTTTCCCACCTCCTTCACGGCTCCATTCCATCCGCCTCCTTCCACCCTAACCGGGTCGCGCAACAACTCCCAAGCTATCTCCTACGGAGGCAGAGAGATCTACCCTTCATCCAAATCCCAACCCAACCACATGCTAAACCTCTCCTCTGCCTCGCAACCATCCGAGGCCCTCTCTCTCTCACTCACCGCATCAGCATTCAATCCTCCTATCTCCTACGGTCATCCTTTCCCGCTCTCCTCCTCCCTTCCCACCCCATCTGCCGTTCTGTCCCTTATCAATCCTCAACCATCGTACCTCCCTATATTTTCCTCTTTCTCTCTCTCTCTCTCTCTCTCTCTCTCTCTCTCTCTCTATTCCCACCCGTCCTCTTTCCCTATCCAAGTCCCACGCGAATAACCCTTCGTTCATTTCCGCTTTATCACCCTTTCATACCGACATCACAAACTGTCCTCATTGCTTTCACCCTTCCTAGATGAAAAACCATTCCGAGGGAATCCTCGTCTTCTCTTTCTCTCTCTCTCTCCCTCTTTCACCAACACACAAGGGGTTTGTAGGTGCTCTTTTGTTAATCGTTCTGTAGGAGGGGATTAAAACGTCAATCAACAGTTCGTTCTCTCTCTCTCTCTCTCTTTCACACAAACTCGCTCCGCTCCCTTTATTTCGCTTTGCCTCCCATTGCCGCTCTCGTTTCGCTTCCCTGATCATCCGAAAATCTTTCCCTTTGGTTAACATTATCCCTCCATCAACGTCATTACTCTCTTTCAAGTCTATATTGACGTCTTCTTTTCGTAACAAAGATCGATAGACCGCTTTCGTTTTTATGATCTATAGAGCGGTTCAGTTTGAATTTTTTTTTATTTCATTGCTGTGAATATTGGTAGTCTAGGAGATAAATACTAATAATAATAATAAACTACGCACTGTGCATATTTATATACGGATACTATTATAGGATTTAGGTATGAATCAAAAGGTCAGTCTTTTCGCTTTTGATTGTTTTCCGTCTTTGTATACGAGATTAGATCTTTTTTTCCTAAAAAGCTTTGTCGCTCTTTTTTTAGGATGTCAGGATTGGTCATGGTCATTGTGACGGCCTTTTCCCTTAAATGAAAGACGATGTGAAAAGGACAGAGAGCTCTTTTTTGTGTCCTTTGATCCGGACGAAACGGAGCGAATCCTCCGCCGACAAAAGAAAGGAGCCTTTTATTTTCTTCAACGTCTCTCTCTTGCGCGCTAATGTTTTAAATTGAAAACTGTCTCACATTCTTTGAAGCATTGATTTTAACACACGACCAAATTTTCTTAAGGTTTATCCATTTCAGGTATTACTGCGTACTTAAAATAGTGGACAGGATGTCGCTTCGCTGTCTCAATTTTATTACATTTCAAACAAAACAAAATGTGCTTTCTTTATTTTATATTTTTAAGTCTTTATTTTTATAGTTTTATTTTTAAAGTCGTCCTTTATGAAAATTCGGGTGTATCAATCATCCACCAAATTAGTAAAGCAGTCGGTCAATACCTGTAGCAAAAACATTGTTTGCATCTCTAATTAATTTTCACACATTTCGAAATTTTTAAATTTATTGCTTAAAAAGTAAATAATATGCGTATTTGTTTGTTTTAATCCTGGTTTAATTTTTCTTTATTGGTAAACTGTTTTCATTGGAATTTCTGGAGATTATCATCCCCCTTTAAAAAATTATGATAAGTTATATATCGATTAAAGATAAGAAATTAATATACTGGTCTCAATACTTTCTCACAAATAAAATTATAAACTCCTAACAGATTCCTTTGAATAAAATAAACTTCCGATCTTTAATCCAGCTAAGGAACATATCAATCCATCCCCTAACGACCCTTTAGAAGAATATATTAGAATTAATTTCTGTGAGGCTGACGAAAAAGTAAGGGTTTTAAAATTCGAAAACTCTATCTCTCGGACTTATAAAGTCATCCTTATGAATATGGACGACGCCTAGAACACGAAGGGGACGAGACGGGTCGGAGGCTGCCAACATCCACTCACTTCCTTGGAGGCATTACTCACGCTTAAATGCTGTATCTTACCACCTGGCGCCATCAACAAACCATCTCACAATCCCGAAACATCCTCGGACCTCTCAATCCATTAAAGGCACGTCCTTATACCCTCCTCCAATACCCTTGATCTCTCTTCCACGGTCTCTCTCCCCATTCCATCCTAGACAATCATTTAAACGTCCTCTAGGATTCGTTCCACTCTTTATATAAAACGACCACCGGGTCCGTTACTTCTGAATCCCAATTAATTTCTCGGAATCTATTTCTTACGCCATTCCGTGTGATTTCTCTTCACCCTTATTTTAATATTTGCTCCTCCAAAGTTATTCCCGTTTCGTCTTCATTATTTCTTTCGTTTAATTGCGTTCTTCTTCTCATCGTATCTTTTTTTGCATCACAGGATTTCGCATTCCCCCGTCCCCCACTCTCTCCTGCTTTCTCTTCCCTTTCCATTGACGTCAGGTCCAATTTTCTTCGACCGCATTTAAGGATACAATTGTCTCCGTTCCCCTTTAAAATTCTGACTCTCGGTATTTTCTTTACAGTGAAAATCTTTCCTTGAACTCGTTGTCGCCATGATCTCTCTCCTTCTCGTTGACTTTGTTCATCGACTCGTAAATATGTGACAATTCTAGGTTTTGGTGACGATTTTGTTGAAATATATTGACGTAATATGTTCCTCATTGTACCAAAGGCAGCGCTCAAACTTAAAAATTCGGAATTATGACAAATTCAACCAAATTAATGCATATAAAACTTTAAATTTAAAAATTAAATGCGAGCAAAATAAATAAGATGAAATTTTGATTGTTAATTGTCGTGCCGGGTGTAGCAGTTATTACGTTCGCGTCAGCTAATTTCGTTTTGTCAGTAAACTCCGTGGATAACGAAGAATAGTCCGGGGATGCGTCCTAGTTCGAGAATCTAAATCGATTTTTTCTGCGGGCTATAGGAGAAATTAAGTATACCTCTGAAACATTAACATACTCGCGTCATGCAGGACATAACTTTCTCATTACATAAATTTGACCTCCAGAATTTTACCCCCTAATATCCTGTGGATATCGTTATTCTATTTTGTTCCTACGAAATATACCTCTCTCCTCACGTGTAACCATCACAACATACACCACTTGCCCCTGTGGTGCGTGCATCCCAATCAACTCTTGTTTCCCCCTTGCAATGTATGCATCCCAAACAACACACGTTCGCTCCCGCGACATTTGCTTCCCAACCTACTACATCAATTGTTTCTGCAGCCTACACATCTATCGTTGCTATAATCTAGTGTGTGTGTATATGTAATCCCCTCATTTTACCGTCTCCATTCAGATGAACCGTAATAACTTTCACACCACCTATCCTGGAACCGACTCACTTCAGGAATTAACATTTAGGTGTCATACATGCAAAATTCTTAGCTTTTCTTACTGAGGCTTATTAATGAAATATTAATGTCGTCGTGAGACAAATATGGCTTTATCTCACTATAATTAAAAATGCAATGTTTAAATGATGTTCGTTAACAGATATATGGTGCTGAAACCGTACGGAAACACGGGCAAACTAAATACGTGAATTGCTTTTTCTTTCAAGATACACGCCTAAAAAGACACTTGTTTCCTTTTCTCTCATTCCCCCTATCATTTGCTTTTCGTTCTCTTCCCTGAATTTGAAGCAGCGGAATCTTCGCATCTTCTCCGCTTATCTCGACACCTGGAAGGACTACACCAAACCCAAAGTCCTCATTTCCGGAGAATATGAGATGCTTGATAGTGTGCGCGCACATACACGTGAGTGAACACCGACGGTAATCGAGGAGACTAGGGAGAGAGAGAGAAGGGAAATTGGAAGCCCCTGGAAAGAGGCATGGAAAGATCGTGATTGTGTGGCACTGGTGTTAGTAAGGAGACGGAAAAACAGGTGAATGGCAGGGATTGAGACGAAGAGAAAGAGGATGGAAGAAAAAAGGAGGGAGAGAGTGAAGAAGAGAGTGGAGGGAGGGAGCGATAGAGGGAGGTAGAGAATGAGGTACAAAGGGAGGGGTGGAGATAAATTGATAAATGTCTTTATTATCTGGGCGAAATTGAGACCATGAGTGCTCTATACCATTTAACCCTAGAGAGGACAGACAGACAGACTACATAGTCCCTTCTTACATTTAACCCTACGTTATGAATTACAAATGACAATAAAAATAATAACATAAACATACAAACAGAAGGCAAATACCTGAAACTAAACAAATGAAAAAAGAATAATACAAAAAGAAACAATTAAGAGATTGAATTACAAATTCGGAAACTTCCTAAAAGAGAACACTAACAATAAGTATTTGTGGTAAAACCTGACATGGCCAACCTAGTAAAAAACCACGCAGGAAAACACCCACAGGAGGATATGGGGAGGAAGAGAGGGAGGGAGGGAGAAATGGAGGGAGCGATGGAGGGAGAGAGGGCGGGGGAAGGGAAGGATAGGAGGGAGAGATAGCAAGACGTATAGGAGATAGGGAGAAAGCGAAAGAGGAGGGAGAAAGTAGTGGTGGAGATAGGAGGAGGAAGATCGGGAAACGCAATTTGCCTGGGGAGGGTAGGTCAGGATAAGGTAAAGGTTTTGAAAAGATGAGAATTAGTTTTAGGCGCATGCGAAAGGAAAGGGGGGGGGGGGGGATTAGCGTCCCGAGCGAGGGGAAATAGGGGCCTACGGAAATTGGAGAGCGCAGAGGAAGAAGATAGAAGGTCCCGTGGGAAGTGTTGGGAATATTAGGGAAAGGATGGTGCGGTCTCCTGAGTATTGGTGCGTTGTACGTTCTATGCACGCTCCAGACGCGTTCCGATAGAGTAATGTCTTTGATATAATTGGTCTGTCAAAGTAATCTTAAGAGAGATATAAGTCCTTGCAGGTGAACAGCGGATAAGAGGTAGAATGTTTATTTTTGTAACTTCCGTTTGATTAAATTTTTGCATCTGCATCATTTAACGCCTGCGCGACTTTCCGTATAAAGAACATTGCAAACATAGTAATTAACTCTTGCATTTGGTACATAACTGGATAGGAAAGGAGCCTTGACACCTTGACTTTAATATTTAAGGGATAACCCTTAACAGTTTATGAAAAATCACCGGTAATTGGAAACTTAAATGCCTTCTAATTGGTGCATTTTTATCGATTTGACAAAAAATCTAAAATTTATATATTTTATTGCAATCGATTTTAATAATATATTATGTGCTAGTAATAATTAACTAAAAGAAATGATTGAAAATTTGTATTCAGGATAATCAGTTTACTTAAACTTTTCGATTTTTTAAATTATATTCCGTAAATTCCTATAAAAGAAATACAGTGTGTGTTGCGAAAGCTACGAATATTCTAGTTTGTTCACTTAGGCTTTCATATCCATTTTATATTTCGATTTTTCTGTTGAATGGTTTGGGGTGGTATTTTGAAGTTCATTGTTAATGTCTGGCATATTGTGTTTGTTCTTCTGACCGAGTACGCATTTGAAAGACGTTACTTACACTGCTTATTTTGCTTTGAGGAATGCTCGTCTTTTAAACAAAGCCAAATGTTTTTTATGCTGACTCTTTAGATCTTATGTAAAAAAAATATGGTAAATGATGAAAACCTGAGAAATGAAAGGAAATCTTTTTTTCTTAAATCTTTATTAGGAGACGGGCGTTATTTCGTGATTGGATGTGCTCCTATCCTCATTTCATTTCAGTTCTATTGCTCAAAGCAACAGGGTGTACACCGATGCTATAAATCTAGAAAAGTGATGTTCTTGGAAGTTCGTGAGAAGATTGAGATGGAAATCTTGACAAAGCTAAATATGTGGAAAAGATATATCAAAGGCTCAGAAACTAAAGAAATAGGTACAATACGTACATTTCCATTTATTTAACCGTCTTCACTACGATTATCAAAGGATGAAACTTTCCTTGTTTGGAACTGCGTTATAAAATTTTTAAATGCCTGAACCCAAAAAGACATTAGCTGATTGCTCAAAATTAAAATCCGATACTTTTATGAAATGAGAACCAAACAGCGGAGATTTTCAACGATCTCGCGAAAAGGCCCCTATTATATTTTTAAAATTATTAATGAAATGGTTTCTTAGGGAAGTATTCAAACACCCTTGACTAGAATCGTATAAAAAATAAAACTATGTATATAATATGAAAATTTAGAGCTAGTGATTAAATACCTTCAAATAGAAACTAAAACAGTAAGTCTTGTCTGCGAAAAGTCAATTGATTTAGGATTTTGAGTGGTTTAAAATAAATGTACTCCCGTTAGTGAACGAATTATGAATTCAAACGTTAATTTCACGATTAAACGACTTCGTTAGTTACTTTCTAAAAATTATTATTATTATATTCACTCAAGTCCTTTAGATTAAAATTATTCTGTTCATTTTTAAATTGATGTTTCAAAGGACAACTCTATAAATGGTTGGATATTAATAAATAAACTACGACTTTAGGTCATCGTATGACTGATAAAGATATTGGGAGAAAAATTACGAAGTCAATTTGTTAGGAATTTGGACATTAAAAATGCATCCAATTCCAGTGTTTCCATCAGTAGATATTCCTTCCTTTCTTTCACTCCTAGGAGTAAGTACATGAGACTCGACTTCTATTAAAAAAAAACGATATATGAAACGTCGATGTAATAGACGAATATTAAAGAGCGTGCATTCTAGTTGCATACATTCGAATTACAAAAACTTAGGCGTATGGTAAATGTAATGATAACCAACGAGTAATAATTCCAGAGGATAAGGCAAACTATCTGAGAAAGAAGTTTTTAAATGCTTTGTCCATAATTACGTGTAAATTAAATTAGTAATTCTCATTCCGACAGGTAACATGTTTATATTGGTTCAATACATATTATATTTTTCCAAAAGATAAATAATTAACTCGTTAGATAAGACATTTTCTTTTGATAATTATGGACACAAATCAAGTAGATTTTTAAAAGACTTACAGGAAGTGTGTTGTGAAGATGCTTATTTTTGGTTTCGTACAAAATGAAGGCACACGAAAAGCTTTCACTAAAAATTACTCGTTGGTTATTACACTGTTTCTTAAGGGTCTTTTTTTGAGGTGGCGCGCCACCGCGGCGGTGCGCTAAGTCCTTCAAAAAATCCATCTCTAAACCTTCTTTCACAACCCTGGATCCCGAATGATATAAAATGAATCATTTCTCTCAAATTTATCGTAAATAAGAATATGCGAAGCCTTTAAAATTCTGTCCATATAATATTAAAACATGGAACTCTCCACATATAAAGAGAGCGTAGGAAATGAAACGTTTAAAGGACATTCTATAGCTAGAAGTATTAATTAAAGTACACTTATGTGTACGTTTATTATAAATTAATAACAAATTGCTTACAACTAATACTGATTATGAATTGACAACGTAGTTTTATTTCACAAGAAAATCTAATACTTATGAAAGTAGGTAAAAAAGTAAATGATAATCTTTTTGGAGTATGACGGTTGTAATTAGTTATAATTTTAGTAAAATGTATTCTCTGGAAGTAGAAATTGACAGAATCAAAAACTTATAATATCGAGGCTACTTGATACATAAATTTAGTTTCCACAAGAATAGCTCCAAAACATCAGCACGCCTATGAAAAAAAAAGTAGGGTGCAGGATGCATAGCTCCCTCGAACTCGCTGCCCAGTAAACCATTTTTCCAGATTCAACGCATTCGAAAAGTGGAAAAAAATGTTGAAACAAAAACTTCTGTTACTCCTCGCAAGGCTACCTCGTCATTCGACGAGAAAATTAAATCACGTGAGGACATCCGAGCACGACACAATTCCTCACTTAAGTTTCTCGATGTGCATAAAAAAAAAGTTCACTCGCAGGATCCATTTCCTACTTTACACTCCGCGGTGCTGCAGAGTTCCCATGGTAACGACCTCGATTCTACGTAAAGTTTCTATTTGAGCATGTACATGTATATATATATATATATATATATATATATATATATATATATATATAGACACACACACACATACATCAAACCTATATGACGCCTAAGTAACACTTGGAGTACAGCAGTGCCGTAAGGAAAAAAATAGCATAAGAAACTCTTTCGCTTACCCTCGTGGTGAATTTACATCGTTCCCAGCTTTTCTCATCATGAAAACACTCCGCGCATATTCCATCCTCCACCAGGGGGCAAACCTCTCATGAGGTGTCAGCTGGATGAATAAAATAAAATAAAACCATCGCTCGCCTCAGGGCTCGTCCGGAGAGGGAAGATGGAGAAATTCCTTCGCGGTTATAGATCGATGAGAGAGATGGAGAGAAAGAAAGACTCCTGGGTCGGGAGAAAGGAGCAGAATAACGTCGAGAGGGTTGGAGAAAGAGTGAAAAGAGAAGAAGATATGGAAACGTAACGGTGTTGGAAAGTTGACGAATGTCTGACCGTTTCGAATTTTCCGCAGCACTCTCTAGGATACTTCTAAAGCAAATAAATAAATATATATATATATATATATATATATATATATATATATATATATATATACACACACACACATATAGCCATGGATTCGTCTTTATACTCTTTTTATACACTTTTATTGATTTTCACTTGGATCTTGTTTGTCACCAACATTTAGGGTTGCCAACTCACTTCTTTCTAAATTGAAAATTTTCAAAACGAATCGAATTTTGGCTATATATGTATTGGATAATTTTAATAAAAAGACTAAAAAGTATAAAATAAAACAAATAAAAAAATTTTTTTAGGGAATACACTTTTATGTGAATTAAAATGCACTCAAAAGCAAAAAATAATTTTTTTTCTAGATAAATATTGTTATTGAAAAATTTGTATGCTTCATAAAAGTGGATGACTTTTTTATCGACCAACTAATTTCTTATATTATACTTCCCACAATAAGCCATCCACATTTATGAAGCATACAAATTTTTCAATAACAATATTTATCTAGAAAAAAAATTATGTTTTGCTTTTGAGTGCGTTTTAATTCACATAAAAGTGTATTCCCTAAAAAATTGTTTAAAATTTGTTTTATTACATTCCCCTTCAGAACGCCACCTTCCGCCGCAAAGTTTGCTTTTTTCTCCCGTCCGCTACTCTCTTTCTCCCTCGGTTTCTTTTAAAGTACATTCCAACCCGAGTCATTGTAACACTAAATGAACCACTCCAATTAAAAAAGGGTTATTTTATTTTTGTTTTGCCACCTTGGCCCGTGTGTGGATGTGTGTGTCCGTGTCCACACACACACACAAACGTTTGTTTGTATGCCCTTATATAATTATGTGCATGTATAAATGGGTGTATATATGTACGCGTTAATATGCATAGCTGTTAATGCACGCTTACGCATATGTATAGACACAACAAAAAAACTTTTCACTATCCCCTGTATAAGTGCTGTTGTGGAAAAGTTTTGTGGGTACATCTAAGAAATGGAAATTCGCCAAACTTTACACATAGGTTATTTTTATCCTCTCAAATTTGCTGTGTATGGTAGTGTGCACGAAAGTTTTCCGTTTTCCTAATAAAAGCTTTTCAAACACTTTTTAAGAGGTCTTTTATGTCGTGTAGGTTTTACTTCTATTTAGTGGCCGAAAGATCGGCTATCCAAAATGGGGTGGATAATTTTGCAGTAAATAATTTAGGTATGAAAAGATCCAGCGCCTTTGGAGATTGCCTTTTTCTCGAAAAAACTACAAATTTCCTTTCTAAATTCAATTAATTTGTCTTCTTTACGATGAATAAACTTCGCAAAACAAATGTGAGGAAAGCGCCGAGTTGTTTTTCATACATGATGATTTAATGTGCACAAATTAAACAATAATATTCTTTAATGCTTTTAAGCCCTGGAAGGGTTTGCGATGAAGTGGTTGCCATGAAGATTATTTCGCGAGAGTAAATTTACCCAAGAATTCAATTGTTTGTCTTCCTGGAGATTAAATACGACGAAAAGGAAACTTCCATTTTTCCTTTAATTCACTTTTATAATGGAAAAATGAAAAATGCTTTTTTGTTTTGGCGCGACGCATGAACTTACAATTCCCTTCATAGATTCAATTTAATTTTTTATATTAAAATAATTATTTCAGTAAGCAAGATGCCACAGAGGAAAAGACAAATTTTTATTAAACTAAATAGAGGAATATTCTTAGCAGTAGATATAACTAAATTTATCATAGCCATACATAAATAATATTGTATTCTCTGACACACGTATATTAGCAAGAAAAAGTTCTATTTCGTTCACTTACCAGAATAATAACCATAATAATTTATGAAAGATATTGGATATTAATTTTAAGTGACTATTTTCCTACTATTTCATGTCTAACAATCGAAACGCGTACATTACAGAGGATACAATTGCAGTGAATTCAAATTACACTTAATGAATTGTAAAGGCGTAAAAGGTAAAATTTTCTCATGGGAAACAGGCTAATAAAGCTTACGACAGTTTGAACCAGTTTTGGAAAAGCTTTCATCTATTATTATAGAACATACGTAGCCTTCGCTAATCTTTCTACAGCAGACTCGTGAAATATACCTGGAAGTATCGTTTCTTTTAAAGTCAAAGGGAATGAAAAATTATCGAAAATATTTCATACTAATACCCTGCGGTGTTCAACGATCTGAGAAAGAGGAAATTCAGAAAAAGAGTATCGTGGCGCAAGGTGTATCTATTCATTACCTGTATGAATGTGGCTGACATAACATGAAAACCAAACATTTCCAGCAGAGAAAACTGCATCTATTTGATTTGTTTTTTAAACTATGAATTTGGAAACCTCACAAGAATATGAGAACTTCTCTCATTCTTTTGGGAAGAAAATATCGACGAATCAGACAATTCAACGCTATTATACCAGTGATGCAATGTAGTTGTTTTATTTTTCAGATCATAAAAGAATAAAGTATATAACCTATACAAATGTTAGCTAGTATATTGTTACTTTCAATACTCGGACATACGATCATTGGTGGGCTTTGGGAACGAATCATAAAAAACTTTTCGATAAAAACTATTGTCGTGCAGAAAAATTCAACAAAATATGAGCAATGAAAGAACTGGAGTTTTAATTCCGCTGGATAAATCCCGCACTCGGGATAATCTTACATTGAAACTTACGCGAAACTGAAAAAATGGGATTTTTATGTAAAGTCAATTTTGGACAACTTCAAATTTTTTACAAACGAAATATATCCTCCATGTGTCACAACACGTATCCGTCTTTCTTTGGCTATCTTAATTCACACATCACGCGAGAATTTTTTAACTTGTCCCAAAAGCAGCGATAATAACAATGAAATATTGCACGTTTTTTTCCGGCATCGTGAGATCAAGTAGGCGACTTGCGTACATGGAGAGAGGCGGTTCGCAGCGCACGAGGAATAATTACTGAAAAACGGGTTCACTTCGAAATTGATTGATAGGTCCAATCAATCAAAACTTGGGTCCAGGGGAAAAAATAAACGAGTTAGGAAAGTGTTCAGTGTATCAAAAATAAGCTCGTTTCGTGCGATTGAGCATTTGAAAATAAACGATACAGTTTGAACCGACACACCACAAAACAGTAAGAGGCCATGATCAGTCTTTTTGTCTAGTAAAAATTTCTTCCCTCTGCTAAGTTGGTGCTCTAATAAAGGGATCTACGTAATTTTAGTAGTATAATGACTAAATACTGCGAAACGACATATCAGGAATGATGCCAGGTAAATATTGAATGTACGATTTACCGATTTATTTTCTAATCAGTTGTAATTAATGAAACTGTAAAATTATATCAAACATACCTTATTAAGTACATAGTTGCAATCTTTGCGTTCAAGTTCTTTTCTTCGTCTTAGATAATTCATTTATTTCCACATTTGATTTTATTGATAACGGCTACTCCTTTCTATTTGAAAAGAACTATTTTACTCTGCGAATTCTACTTATTTTATTTGAAGACTTTTTCGGTATGACTAATATTTAACGAGACATGCATACGGACGGACGGACAGAACGAATAATAGGCGGTGACCTTGGAAAAGAAACGCGCAAAAAAAAGTCACGCCCCGCGTCGGGAGGTCAACTCCGCCACTCTTCCTCCCTCTCTCAGGCACAGAAGTAATGCCAAGGGAGTTTTTTTTTAATTTTCCCAAAGAGAATGGGAAGTCAAAGAAAATAGCGCCACGCACGCTGCGTTACCTGTCCCTTATAGTCTCAATTAACGTGAGATATTGTAGTTTTAAAAAGGCGTATAAATGACGGAGCCGAAATAATATAGCTCGATTTTTTTATCGTTCCAATAAGGTACCTATATCTGATAGTATTCTTATGCGCTGAATTAGAGATTTACGGCCCCTAGTTCTTACAGTCTTCTCTTAGAGTTTTAATAGTTAATTTTTACACCGTTTGCATGTACAGCTACACGCAGTCATAATCAAACATCCATCACTTTACTGCATTCTAATTGATTTTTACCAAGTAAATAACATATTTATCTCTGTTATCATCGCATTCTTAGTAAATAAATAAATATTCCATGGCTCGATATTTTCTTTAAATCGAACGGTTGTTTTCTTTCGCTGAATTTTTACACACAAAAGATGTATGTGCAAGAAGTGTTGTATGAATAAAATAATTAAAACTGGCATTAATCCCTTTTTAACGAGGTGTACTCTTGAGATATAATCCATCCAACTCTTGGCTCGATTTTGCGAAAGCACTCGATTCCCATCGATCGACAAAAGAAAAAACCCAAATGGAAGAATCATGAGATGACTTTGTGTTAATCACACGCAATCCTTCCTCACGATCAAAAAACTGAACGCGGAAAAATACGCAGTGGAGGATTGTGAGAGGAAAATCGCTTCCGTGGCGATTTTAAAGCACAAAGAAAGAGAGGAAGGATCATTCCCTCAATGTTGGAGTTGGGGCGAGATGATGCCTTTCTGTATACTATACACCTTTCCGCAGTCGCACGCGGTTTCACTCACACACGCATACCCATTCACCCGCCACCACACCGACGCTTGATACCCTAAGCCAAAAACCCTTTTTCATCTCTCTCTCTCTCTTTCTCTCCCTCTCTTTCTCTCTCGGATGAACAATTTTTCATAAGAGGCACATAGCGTGGAGAGAAATATCTGGCAACGGAGAGAGTTTTTAAGAATAGGATTGTTGGGGCGAGGGAATGAACAAGAGCCGAAGAGGATGGGAGAGAGAAGAGATAGGAGAATATAATCTCGAGAGAGAGAAATAAAGAGATGAGTTAAAGAAACGGATGGAGCGGTGTGCGAATGACCACAAACTGCGTGTGAGCGGAGAAAAATAGAAGATTGATAAAAGAATGCGAGAAAGAGAAACGACGAAGAAAAAAATTCCTTTATCGGCGAAGGTTGCTCTTATAAATGATCGTTTTACGATTGTTTACATTGACGGAATTATATTTAATAATAATAATAATAACGCGTACAAAATTAATTTTATCGAAGTTACGGAGAAATCGGGGAAACATATATAACGAAACTATTTTATTTCGGTTCGTGTAATAATTCCGGCGGCAACGTTATCACATGTTTACGTGCGGTTTGCGTCAGAGAAAAACAGCTGATGCTGTACGTGTAGGGGGCTTGTAAAGTAGCTGGCCGTAACACTCGATATTTCGAAATGTCACTGGGGGCTGTATAGGTACCTCATTTTTAAAATATAGTTATGTATTTTATGACATTAATTAATGTCACTGGGGGCTGTATAGGTACCTCATTTTTAAAATATAGTTATGTATTTTATGACATTAATTCATATACGTGAACGAATTTCAGTGAAACTCCGTGAACTCAATGGAAAACTATCCTGATCTGATTACGTGAAGCCGTATAACCCCTAGACCCGCGGACAGATGACAAAAATCGGACTACATACGAGTATGATATAATAAAGACAGACGGAATCGTATAGACCACTGTTCGGGCTCAGGAACATCTAAAACGCGCATATTCGTCAAAATCTCGAATTCGATCTTTTTCACGGCCACAGTGCCTTCGCTGTGTAAATACATGGTCTATGAGAAAGTAAAATATAGATAGACCATATAGATTGTATACCGTTTTATAAGTTTACAATATGATTACAGAATCATATTTAAAGTAAAATATTTATCGCATAATAAAGAAAACGATGAAAAAATATTGGTTCTATGCAGCATTCGCAATAACTGTTTCAATTTTACGATATTTATCGAAAGCGTGGTACTTGCAATAAAAATCATTACAGAAGTGAAGCACGTTTTAAATAACCAAAAATAATCATTCAGTACACGGTATATTTTGAATGTTGTTTAAAATCTTCAAATTTTAACTGAAGGGAAAGAAGACAGAAAGATAGAATGAAAAGGCTGGGGATAAGAGAGGGAGTTTTGAGAGGTATACAGAATATAAGAGGAAGTGGAAGGACTCCTCCTAGTAGGACGGAGTAGGGGATTATGAGAGGGCGACGAGGGAAAAAGTTTGGCCAGGAAGGAGTCAAAGAGAGAGAGAGAGAGAGAGAGGGCGGTTTTAGGTTTTGTTCAAGGGGAGGATGCAGTTTAAAGTTGGGGAGTTAGTGTGGGATGAGAGTTGGTGTGTATGTTAGAGGAGAATTTGAAGGGAAAAGGGACAAGGTGTTAGGGATGAGGAGGATTTGGAACGAAGTAATTGAGAGAGGCAGAGAAGATGGAGGAAGATAAGCGGATGAATATAACCAGGAATAGAGAGAGTTTATTACGAAACGGAGGTAGAAAAGAACAAGTTAGGAAAGTGTACAGCGTATCACAAATGTGCGCGTTTCGTGCAATGGAGTATTAGAAAGGGATGATATACCTGCACGTGAGGGAAATTGCGTTTTGAAATTCTTTTCTTCGTCATAAGTTTCCTTCCTATTTAAAAATGTTGCATGCACACGTAAGGAAATTAAACGTTTGTTTGTGAAATTGTTTATGTTAGCAACAATGAAGAAGCAACCGTGCAAGAAATAAGTTCAACTCGATTTAAGACTTTCTTGTTCGTTTTTCTTGATAACGGCTACTCCTATGATAAAAATGTATAGGAAAATAAATACTCTAATTTATTAGTTCTACAATTTTTATTTGAAAAATATTTTGATATGAACAATGCTTTACGAGATATGACGGAAAGTTCATTTTTATCACCAGTAAAGTTGTACCCCTGATTAGCTTACGTGATTCATTTTTACTTGATAGTAAGTCCTTACTATTAAATTTCATGAAAATCCGTTAGGTAGAAGCCGAGAACGAACATGCTGACGGACAGACCGACGACAATAGGCGCTCACGCTGGAAGCGAAACGCGCCTAAAAATTGGAGAGTAGGAAGTAAAAAGGATATATAGATAAACGTCTTTATTATCAGGGCGAAATCGAGGAATGGAGAAGGGAAGAAAGAGAGGAAATAGTGTGAGAGAAGGAAGAGAGGAAGTAGATCGGTTGCATGTTGATGAAGAAAGGGGAGAGGGAAAGCGAAGGAGAAAGAGGGGAAGAAAGAACGGGGAGGAGTATAGCAGTTGCGGGAAGAAGAAAAGAAAAATAGAGGAAGAGACGAAAGCTACAGGCATAGAGCGAGAGAGCAAGAGTGAAGAGAGAGAGAGAAAGAGAGAGAGCGTAAGACTAAAGAGAGAGCGTGGAAGATATGAGGTGGGAAGCTGGCAGGAGACGGTATGAGTAAATTCTCAAGAAAATAAAGAGAAAGGAATGGGGAGAGACGATAAAGAAAGACAGAGGAGGCAAAGGGATGATAAGCTAGAGGAAGGTAGAGATAAAGAATTCAGTATTATAGTCTGTTCACTATCTAAAGTCTCTTGACCTTGCCACTTAGCAGCAGCCAATAGGAGATGGTTCGTTTGGGAAGGTAGTGGGGGGAACTCAGTGTTACTCTTGCTCTCGAAGCGTTCACATCGCTCTGCGTTGCCATTTCTACCGCCGTTTCCTTGCTTTTGCTGTTCGTGATTGGGTATCTGTCCTCCCGCGCGAAAGTTGTGAGGGGCGATGGAAGGGGAAACGTTCGTGATTGGCTACTTGCACTATGAAGGTCAAGAGACTTAAGAAAGTGAACAGACTATAGGTGTGTGGGGAAAAGCGAAGATGAACGGGTGGAGCGAAGGAGAAAATGAAGAGTGCTAGAGTGCATTAGAGAGAAAAGAACGAGAGAGAGAAGCGAGAGCGAGTAAAGAGCGGAAGCAGGTAGAGCAGGAAGAAGGTGAGAGAAATGAACCAGAGGAATAGAGAGACGAAAAGAAGATAAAGGGTTGGTGGGTAGGAAGAGTTGAAGAGCTGTTTCCCCGACCGAGGAGTACACAGAAGCGTGTTACGTGTGAAAGTAGCCTTCCCCCTTCCCACGATGAGATGTTCTAAATATAGAAAGAGGGTGCGAAAGCGAGAAGGCAGAGGTTAGAGGAGAAGGGATGGGGAAATGGAGAGCTAGTCCCGGCTCTAACGACTTGGAAATGAAGGCAAAAGGGTAGCGTACTATGAGACGAGGTGACGATGTATCGTATTGTCCACACATCTTCGAGCAGTATCTCGTTATCAACATATTTACTAACTCGTGCTAAACGCGCGTAAATATCAAGGCAAACACCGTTAAGATTTCACGGACCATGAGAGCCTTCCCTTATTTATGGCCCACCAGATTGTCCCCTTTGTCAAAATACCCAAATGAGCCTAAAAATATATGTTGTATGAGAAAGCGAAATCCAGAGACATTTTATTGTTAAATGTATATTTTTCTTTTGCCCGCAGAGAATCGTCGAGATATGTTGCATTATACAAATAACTCGCCTTTATATTTTCTTGGATATAAGCCTGTGATGTGAAAAAATTGCAGTGTCGTCGTATGTATGATAATATTGTGGTTTTTGCAACAAACGTCGATTTAACGCTAGAATCGCCTCTACGTCGCCGAACCTATGGCGCCATTTTCAGGTAAATATTGATTTAATAAAATTTCCATATTTTTCGAAACATTTTCATTCCGTCTTCTCCGTTATTGTTTTTGGAAAATGGGAGGTCAAAATTTTAATATTGAGAAAATTGTTGATTACTTATATAAAACTTTGTTTTTCTTTGCCAGAGCTTGTGATGTTTGCCTGTCCTTGTTTACGATTCATCTCCATACTAAACAGTTCTACTAATAGATTTTGTTCACGTTAATCAGATCACGGTATATTATAATTAAAATATACATCTAGATGTAGATGTATACATATAAACACAAAACAGATAATCGTCTTGTTTAAACATACGCAAATATTATATATTTAAATGAAAACTATTTACTGGTCACTTTTGACGCCAAAAACGGGAATTGTGATCGAAACCGATTTTGATACATATATTATAGATAAGTCGTAAAAAAAATTCAAATCGAGACCGAATATATGCCAGTAAAAGTCTGTTGTATTATAAAAAATTGAAAATTTTCATAATATGCTACTCCTTCCTTCGACGCAGAAATATAGAGCCAATTTAAAATTTTTTCTGAACTTTAAGCGTCATGCATGACCTTCTCGAATGAGATTAGAATTTTTCGCATGCGGATGAGAGGTGAGCGAGTTTTTTTTTATTTTCGTTCGGATGAGAAAAAGCGTGCGCGTGAAAAATTAAGACGGAAGAGATGAATGAGATTAAAGTGCACGCGTTCCGCTTTCACTCTTTTATTGATTTCCTTATAGCATGTTTTGCTGTCATGCCTCTCTGTCTCACATATACTTTATTCGTCCCTTAAGTAATGTTTTCAATTCCTATTAATTAAAACCCCCGTACGCGGTATATTGGTTTCTTAAATTAATTCAAACATATTCTATCCAAGTATTGAATGTATTTTTTAATTTCAGTAATTTAAATTTCCTTTTTTTCTATGGAATGAATGCCGAATCACGCAAAGCTGCAATGCGTATTTAATATATCTAACTCTTAAAATTCGCTCTTGCAGATAACTTGACAGACGAACCCCAATATTTTTAATTTGACGTCTACCATTGCTGCAAATTTGTATTACGTTTTATTAATCTTTGTAAAGTATTAATTGATTGACCTGAATTATATCTTGTACGAACAACCATCTATGTTTGACATATACATACACCTGTAAGCATTAAATAACCACACAAATCACTTATGATAAAACGAACATAATCATGTTTGAACCATAATTTAGTATAATTCATAGAAAATTGCTTAAATTATCAAATTATGTATAAAAACCCTTCTTAAGTCATAGAATTTCGATCGTTGCCTTCCTGAAATGGTTTCTATGAGAATAAAACAAACCCAATCATATCATGGTCAGCAAAGATGTAAATTGATCATCCGTCACTATGTCATTAGCGACCTTTACACGAACTGTAGCTCGTGGAAAAAGAGAAACCATTATAAAACTTTTGCGCGGGATGGAAAATGCGGAATCCATAAGGAGACCGCAATATTTGAACAGCAGCGAAGGTTCGATGTTATATTTTTTAGAGGGGGAGAAATGAGACCCGAAAGGCCGAATATGGAGAGAAAACGTAAATATAATAACAAAGTGCGTCGTACCAAGCTAAAGTTTTCATTTGGAAAGAGCTCGGAGGGAAAGTTTGGTTAATGCGAGAGAGATTATAGCTTAAAGAAAGGCAGCGTAACAGTATCTCTTCATTTTAGGCGCGTTTCGCCTCCAGCGTGAGCGCCTATTGTAGTCGGAGGACTGTCCGTCCGTCCGCATGTCCGCTCTCGGCTTCCACCTAACGGAATTTCATGAAACTTGACATCAAGGACTTACTATCAAAGATAATAAGAAAATCGCAAAAAATGATTCACTTAAGCCAATCAGGGATACCACTTTACTGGTGATAAAACACGAACTTTCCGTCATATCTCGTCAAGTATCGCTCACGGGGCCTGGGAGAGGTGAGATGGGGCCCGGGCCAGTTACAAATGTGGGGCCCCACCCCACTCCGAAAGCCATACAAATATATGAATAAAAAATTAAACTAAAGCGGAGAGGATTTTTGTTTAATAAGAACCTATTCATTTAAATAGGAAAGAAAATAAATCATTCGAAAATTGTCTTTATACTTATAACTGGCGTTAACCTGGACGACAAAATATTTTCACCGAAAGGACCGTAAAATTTTCTCTATCTCTACGTAGTCCAACCCTCCCTTCCCCTTTAACCGATGATCGGTGCTTATTTGCGCCAGAGTTATTTGTTCGATATATTAGAATAAATACGAGGATGAGTCAATAAATAAGGTGAATTTACATTTTTCACAGACATATGTACTCATTATTTTTCTCTGATGGAATCAGAAAGCTTGTCAATCGCTGGACTAAATGCGTCGAGAGAGGAGGTGATTACATTGAAAAATAGTGTATGTGCATGTTTTTGGAATAAACTGTGTTGATGCTATACTTATATTCACCTTATTTATTGACTCGCCTCGTATATTGAACACATAACCTTGAGAATACATTTTGGGGGCCCATCTGGGCCAAATGGCCCTGCTGCCCCCCCTCCTCCCTCTATCAGGCTCTGATCGCTCATATCAAAATACGTATTTTAAAAATAAACATTGTAGAACTAATAAATTAAAATATTTCTTTTACTATACTTTTTATCGTAGGAGTAGCCGTTATCAAGAAAAACGAACAAGAAAGTCTTAAATCGAGTTGAACTTATTTCTTGCACGGTTACTTCTTCATTGTTGCTAACATAAACAATTTCACAAACAAACGTTTAATTTCCTTACGTGTGCATGCAACATTTTTAAATAGGAAGAAAATGGATTATTTATGATGAAGAAAAGAATTTTAAAACGCAATTTCCCTAATACTCCATTGCACGAAACGCTCCCATTTGTGATACGCTGTACACTTTCCTAACTTTTTTTATTTTTTATTTTTTGTCGGTAGGGGAATGAGTGATGACGCGCAATTAAGAACCGAAAAAAATCGAGACGCGTCGCGATAAAAAAAATGCGGAACGGGACAAAGACGCTTAGTACGAGGAAAAAAATCGCGTGAGCGCGAGGAAGAGAGAGAGAGAGCCTTGATGGAAGACGTCGCTGGCGCTGTCGTCTGTTGGGAGAAGCGAGGAAAGAAAACAAAAGAAGTGTTTACGCAGTATAATGGCTGATGGAACGAAAGCGAGAGGGGAGGGGGGCTGGAGGGAGGCACTTCCCTATTGACAGTGAGGGAGATAGAGGGGAGGAAGAGAGGGAGAAATAGAGGTGGAGAGGTGCGTGCGTGGGTGGAGGGGACGAAGGGGGATTTCCATTGTCGCTTAATTTTGGTGAAGCGAAAGGAGCGGGGAGGAAGAGAATGAAGCAGCCATTGGTAGTCAAGAGAGGAGAAGGGATGGGGAATGTTTTTTAGCGAAGGTAGTAACCTGGGAAATGGACGATATTTTTTTTTCTCCCAAGACGTTTGTCTGGGAGACAAAAAGAGAATCACCGACTCCGTGAATGAGGAATTTATACCAGGGCTTCGATTCAATTTTTTCCCTGCTGCTTTGTTTGCGAAACAATGGTTTTTCGGATGATTGCCTCCAGTAAATTTTGTACGGAGGGAGACTTTTTTTTTAATCGTTACTAGCGTCTCCTTCTCACTCAAGGCAAAATGTCTTATTTTCAAATTTAATTTAACAAATTGACTTCCTAAACTAGAAAATTAATCATATTTCAGATAAATAATCCTTTGTTTGCAAACATTAACCGTAAAGACGAATGAATTCTTTAAAATCTAGGAAAACTTCAAGATAACGGATGGAATTTTATATTCTACCAACTGTCGTTTCTATTGTAATGCGCTGTTAACGCAATATCTACACCGCGTTTAATCATCGTCACGGTAAAATAAATGGTCAGTTATATCTATATTATCCTGGGAAAACATTGATTTATTATTTTGGTTAAATAAAGTAAGGATAAATGCAGACTGTTTTTATCTTACGCAAAGAGTCTTTCCGAGCATTGCCAGTTCTAGAATTCAACAATTCAATCTTATCGTGGTTTTCATTCGTATTCCCTTCTCCAAACAGCGGAGTTTCATGGAACATTAATAATTCCTATATGTCCATTATGTGGCGCTTTTCCTTGATGATTAATCTTTCAAATTACTAAATTATAAACAACCATACCGCTTAATCTGAGCATTTCACGAATTGTGCAGCGTTTTAATACCCTTGGTCGCACAATGACCATATCACATCAATCTCCTAAATAATTAATCTGTAATTATAATTTTTTATTTCCACATAATAATTATATTATGTGAGCGGTGAAATTTATATATTTTTTTTAAAACTACAATGATACACCATCGAACACATTTAGCATATTGACCGTTTCTTTTTCTTGATATCGCAGGTGGCGAATTGACAAGAAAACTTTAGCGTTTTTAATTGATAAAATATCGTTAGTTAAAATATAAAAATATCTACCATTTCTGATAAAAATCTCAACATGAGTTTATACAGAGTAACAAAATTTAACGAGCACGCCCATTCCCGAGGCAAGCATCCAACGCCTAGGGAACTAGTTACGGGAAGGCAATATGCTAACAAACTCTCTGTCAAGGTAACTATTCCGAAACTGCAAACATTGTTATCAATATATTCATTAAATACCAGCGTTTTTATTACATATATATTAAAGTTTGAGTATTAAAACAATTCTTATTTATGGGAACGAACTTTTGGCACTTTTTTCGGTATTGTTTGGCACCTTTTGCATGCGACGCCTATGGCAAATGTCACTTTCGCCATACCCTAGTTACGGCACTGCATGACAAACTATAAAAAGTTTTCTTACATGTTCTATGTACAAGTAGTTCTTATAAGTATTACAAACAACTGTCGAATTTTGACGAAACTAATTGACAATTGTCTTCACACCGGTAAACCTCTCGTATTTCATTAAACGTTTGATTAAGCATTCCTAATATGCAGCCCCTTAATTACTTCTATCGCATGACTTCCTAGTTTCGTCGGCTGGTTAATGAGATCCGGAGGTATCCTTTAACGCGTGCGAACGCTTTCCGAAGCAATTAATCACATCCGGCGTGAAATAAACCCGTTAGTTGATAAAGTTTCAAATGTGCGTCAGCCTCCCGGTAACGGAGCGAGTGGCGCAGATACCATAAATTCGCCCGAGGAAGAGAGAGAGATTGAGCTTCACATTTCGGGTCTCACGGTTTGTGCAGGCTGAATAAGCAATTAGCGAAACACGTCGCTTCGCGAAAAAGATAACACTTAACACGGAAAAAGACTTCGGACGAGGCCATAGCGATTCCACGGTCGGTATGAAGGGTGTTCGCGTTATCCTCCTTTCTCTTTTCTTTCCCTCTCCGCAGCGAGGGGCTCTGGACGGTAGTCATAGCCCCTTAATTTGGAGCAGAGAAAATTCCTCGAAAAACAGTTCCTCAGATAAGCAATATATTTCGAAAAAGTAAAAAAAAATATTTATATTAAAATATTAAAAACCTATCAACCTATTTTCCGAAATTAAATTTCAATAACTTGTGAAATTATTAAAATATAATCAACCTCATATAACAGTTAATGTTTTGGGCAACACTACGCAAACAACCGCAATGGTTAACGTTTTTATAAGTGATTTTCTTATGTTGCGCATTTTGAAGAATTGTTCTTCTGAGCATGTTTTTCAAATAATTTCCCCCAAACTCTTAAATCCAACTTACTAAAAGGTATAATCAGTATTTGATTTTTTTCCAAAAACCATAAAGATGCTCTAAAAATTGCCTTTGGATAATGCATCCCACAACATAGTATATCTTTCTGTGAGATCTTAACAAATTTTCATTCCATCGATTTTTTTTTAATTCACATCCTTTTTGGGGTTTCCTAAAATGCGGTAGTCTCTGGAGGAGACCTCCCGGAATGCCCTCCGGTAAATCCGCTCCATCTCCTTTTATCCTACCCAGCTTCAAAGTACACACACGTGATTCCCGACGCGTTTCGACGCATGGATTGCGTCCCCTATTGGGAGGGCGAGGGGACGAACGAAGTTATAAGCAGAAATGAAATCATTTTCCGCACTTTATTTCTGACGTTTTTGCTTCGTGAAGTGGCGCGGTACCAGAGGTAAAACAGAAGGGGTACTTTAGAAATGCATTTTGGCACTCTAGAAAACCGGCGAATTCCGCCAAAAAAAATAACACGACAGCAAAATTCGCGAAATTCCATTCAGTTCTTTTTTTCTGCGATGGCGATACATACGGTGGCGATTTTTTCGGCAATGCGCCTTTCGCTATATATCTCTCTATCCTCGCAGTCCTTTGTACGCGTTTTTTTTTTTGCTTCAAACGGCTTTTATGATGTGCGTACGGAGACATGAGCGGGAAGAGAACGGAAAGGGGCGACACAGAGGTATCTCTGTGTGGGACTCCCAAGGCACAACGAGAAACTGAAGAGGATTTTTTTTATAAAGAACGCAGACATTCGCAGCTGCGACCCCCCCCCCCCCTCTCCCCTCCCCCCCTATTCCCCCTCCTCCTCCTCCATCCCTCGAGTTCTTATCCTAGCTGACGTGGTTGCCATTCTCTCCACTTGTTCGCCCCACGAGGTGAATTCGCAAGTAGAAAACTCTTCCCTCTTTTTTTCCTCTCTGGAAGTAGAAACGCCCTCCTCCACCGACCCGTCTCCTCCTCTACCTCCCGCGCTTCCTCTTTTTCGGTGCATATTTTTTAGTTGACTGAGCGGAGGAGAACGCTCCAACCCGGCGAACGAGCGATCTCTGCTTTCTAGTCGTCGTCGCGGAAGAAGAAGGGAGAAAATAAAAAGACGCCGCCGTTCACGAGGAGACGGTTTATCCACCGTTTTAAATCGGGTGAGCTCATCCGAGACCAGGAGGTGGCGGCGAAGATAACGAAGGAACTGCGAGAATTAAAATTTCGATTCGTTAGAGAAAAAAAGAGATAATTGTTTAATATATCGGTAAAATTCTTAAGACATTTTTGGCATAATTTTTCCTTCGATTGCTCTTAATTTTAATATGAATGCAGTCTTTCTAATGTCGTATTTCCTGACTATTTATCATTATTTGGATTATAAAACAAGATGGATCCTTAGTTAGATGCGTTTATTCCCTTATTTGGTACTAATATGCCGCAAGATATCTATGAAATTAAAAAAGTTAAGCGTAAATTTCCTCGCTTCAAACACTGTCGTGTCAAATTTTTTGCTTGCAATTTGAAATCTCTGGGTGTTTTTAAAATTATAATAAATCACATCATGATAGGATTTCCAATTTCATTTCTTTTGCACGTCTCGTTAAAGACTTGCGGCGACGATAATGCGTAAACATTTCGAATGGAATATTTGATGTACACGTTTAGCTAGTTCCCCTTTATCAAGAAGAAAATACAGCATAAAAAGAGTTCGGTCAGAGGCTAGTGAAACAATTATTACATGAATATTTTTATTGTGTTAGATTAATACCGTTTTATTAATTCCCTCATTGTTTATGTTAATTTAGTTCAATATACAAGCGAAAATACAGCGCAAGTTTATAGATGTGGCATAAATATTTGTTTAACTGTTACGATCAATTTCAAATTAGGTTTTTATCTGTCAGCGAGTGATTTTTTTATCCATGTACAAACAAAAAAAACAAAGTTAATTTTTATTAATTTTATGCTTTGTTGGGGAAATCGACCGGGAATTTTATGACGTCAAGAGGAACTAACTCCATAGACAAACACATAACGGACTGCTATTCGTGAAGTCATAAAATATTACGATAATACATTCGTGTAAAAAGAAATAAAAACTTTTCTATTGGGATACACGTATGCAAGTGTTCCTCCAAAATTTATGACTATGAATAAGGGGATAATGGAGATTTTTTCTTAAGTTTCAAAAATCTGGTAGCAAATATTTAAAACTCTTTTATATCTTCATGCAATCAAAATTTTCATTAAAAAATCGAAAAATTTCATGAAGTATGAACACATCAAAACGTCGAATATCTCATTCATTCTTTCTGAAATGGCAGAATTATAGACATACAGGGATGCCTATAAGCTCCATTTGTTAGGCGGACAAATAAATGGAGACGATTGATCTCTCGTAATACAAATCAGATAAAATATAATTTACATTTGGAACGATAAATTTTGATTACATTAATCTGTAAGCAGCTGCTGTAATTACACCGCGCCTACTCTCTAATCAAATTCTTTTATTAGTCCTTTTCATAGCCTTCACGAAAAAAAGCTGTAGCCTCTGTTGATCAACAAATGGCTCATGTCAGGATTCGAACCCGTATCCGTAGCATTGGTAAGCAGGCACGCCAAGTATTACTTTATCGTGGTGGTAAATTCAATTTGAATGTTACACCTCTGGGCGGAGCAGCGAATAAATAAAGCTAAATAGGTATTTCCTCGGTTATATTCATGTAATGTTTGTCAATAAGATTAATTCCAGCGCCTGGAAGTTATAGGTACTGAGGAGCAATCTGTCTCGTCAAGAAATAATATTCAGCCGAACTGCTTCATCTTTCTCTGTCTTGTCAGGCTTCAGAAGTGAGAGGATCCACGACATTTACGATCTGGAGGCTTTCCTTTCCTAACCTTCAGCTTTAAAATCATATACTCTTCTCCTTAAATTGGCCGCATACGGTTTTTGGGCTACATACATATCCTGCATAATGCGGGATTTTCATCCTCGATTCTTATTTTTTACATTGATTTATTATAACTATTGCTTCATTATAACTGTAACTTTTGCTTTATTATAATTATAACTATTACTTTATTATTATTTAAACCACTATTTCTTCATAGCTTCATTGGTTTATTTTAAGGATTAAGATTTCACCAATTATTTTGAAAATGCGATCCATACCTAAATAGCGCATAGATAGGATGAAGAAATTAGTTGATTCCAATCGTTTAACAGACATTTTTGCTTAACATAATTCTCTAATTAATGGATTTGGCAGTAAAAGCGATAAGAATATAAATTGCTATTTCAACCCTTGACACGTCGCTTGTAATACAAATATTACTGTCATTTTAACTTTTAAGTAAGAGTTTCACGAGAGATTCAATTTGAAATCTAAGTATCCACCGAGGCGAGAACCGCTAAAAATAGGGGCGCAGAAAAGGAGTTGCAGGAATATACAAAAGAAGCGCAAATATCTTGTTTAGCGAAAGATGAGTGATGTGCGTGATTCCACACAATGAAGGAGTCTGCCCATTCATCGGAGGCTTGTTCAAAAGACGTGGCTCATTCATCACCATCCATTACCTCGGTATTATTCAGATCAAAAGGGGGAGGAAAGCGGCAGAGTAGACTAAAAAAACCTCCTCTGATGAATACAAAAAGTGATTGATTTCCAAAAAAACTCACCGACTCCCGCAGAAACCTTCGTATCTCCGGCCAAATGTCTAATGAGCGCCGATTGGCTATTCCTAATGTTGATTTCCTGAGGAAGGAAGTATTATGTAAACACAAAGGAAGAGCAATTTTTCATTCCGTCTTAATCTCAAAATAATCAATCATTCCGCGATATATCCTATACCCCATGCGAACAATATTTCATTTAAGGAGATCGGAATTTCGGAGGCGGAATTAAGATACGAAAAGTCCCGATTTTTTTAAATCGTAGTAAAAAAACGAGCGGCGAGCATTATTATCCATAAAAGCAGGAAAGACACTTTCGCAAGGAGATACCGCGTGCATAAATTACCCTCGGAACGACGAAGGTTAAAGATTTCTCTTTGTCCTTCCACTCGACAAATTTTACGAGCGAATTTTAATCGCTCAAGCGTTTTACGATCGAAACATTAGTTCGCTTTAACAGCCACCATCCTCATATATACGTTTTGCACGCCATTTTTAAAGTTTTCTTTTTTTATCACTATAAATGTGGCACAATAACTTCTAACCTGCCGATGCGTTTGTGTCCCTGTGTAAATTCATAAAGCTCCGTCATTTTTTCCGGGAGTATACTTTTAAAGAGCGAATATATCGTATCTCGATTATAAAGGAGATGCAAATAAAACGTTCTGTACTGGTTTCCTCTACAATCATTCGAGAATATTATCTCTCCCGGATACGAAACCATGCGCTTTTCTAAAGGTTTCAAAGTAGTTCTGGGTAAATTTTAAAAAAATTTGTTGATTTTTGTGATACTTATTGCCGCGCGTTACGCTGAGTTTTTTGGTGCGTGTGTACATAGTTTGAAAATTGTTTCACTTTATTCTCCTTGTTAAATATGTTTATTTGCTCACAGCATGGCTCGTAATTGTCATACGTGCTAGGAATGACTTGCAGTGAAAATAAATACAGTTAACCGGATTAGAGTAAAAATATCGAAGTTAATCTGTTCACCGATAAGGTTATTATGTCATGGTGGATGGTCGCTGAAAAAAATCTCCGCTCATAAAACCTTTCCTTTTTCCTTTGGCATTTGAAAAGAAACTTCAAACTGAGCCAAATACCACATGTAATACGTCTCTCTATTTCCGAATTTTTTCACCTAGTATAATATTATAGCAAACTCTTCCTTCATCTAAATCTCCCGCCACGGAATGTCACCGCCAAATCTTCGACTTCAACTAATCGGATTAATTTACGATTTCCGAAATAAATATATCAGTGTGTTGCGAATTTTCGACGTACTCTGTTAAAAAGAGTATATTTTCTATTTAAGTACACTTAAAAAAGTTCGCTTCTGGTTACAAAACAAAATTTATTTTTAAAAAAACAAGGTGAAATTGTTGACACATTAGATTAAACTTGAATCATTTTTTATTACACTCAATTGTAGCTGCAATTTCATAAGAAGGATTCCGCTAACTATGGAGCCAAAGAACGTATCCATAAGTAATTATTATATTAAAAATAAATTCCAAAGATGTGGAGAAACTACAAAAATTGTAGCCTTTAGATCAGTGTTTCCCAACCTGGGTGCCGCGAAGTGTTCTGAAGGGTGCCGCAAAAAATATTGTTTTCCCATTTTTAGTCTCATTTTGCATCGTCGGCTTTCAAAAAATGCAAACCAGAGTTAAGTCGACCTTTATTTCGTCGCAAAGGCACTTCGAAATGAAAGGAGATGTGGAGATTGGAGTTAGAGGTTCAACTTCAGCACCATTATTACTGATGGTGGATTGGGAGGGGTGCCGCCAAATTCTGAAAAGTCACCTAAGGGTGCCGCGACTCTAAAAAGGTTGGGAAACACTGCTTTATATGGTGGAACTCCATATTTAAGAAAGAAAAATAATAACACTTGGTAAATTCCACTTTATTGACTACAGTACTTTATTACTATAGTAATAAACTTTCGGTTGACCTGATGATGATCATATTTTAGTCGAAACCGGTCGTCCATTTTTGTCAATAAAGTGGAATTTACCAAGTGTTATTATTATTCTTTTCTTAAAATTGTGTTGAGGTAGTTGATTTTGGAAGAGGTTTCCCAGACAGAGGAAATGTGAATTTTGTGACTAGGATCCCTTTATGCGTTAGGTAAACATTCAAACTTTACATTGAAGGGTGATAAAAGTGTAATCCTAAAAGAATTTAATTCATATACTCCCATAGAAGAAAGGTCATATGACTTTGTCTACAAAGGGAATATTACTCTAGCATCGTATGAACCCAGAAGGATTAAGAAGTCAATCTTCTTTCTAGCAAGAACCTAGTTAAATCTCAGATGACTCATAACTATAACCTCAGATTATACAACATTACAACGAAACTAAAGGGAATGTAGATACATAGGATTGAATGATTGCAGAATATTCTTTTGGAAAGTAAACTTACCTTTGGCCGTTACGCCTTTTTATGGATTTTCTGTGTTATTATGCGGGTATTATTTGGGTCGAAAAATTTTGTGCTTATCAAAGTAACGATCACAGAATACTTAAAATATTCCCTCAATAACTCAGATTTATTATAAAGCGCTTATTTTTTTTACCAAATTTTACTGACGACATACAGAGACCACCTACTTTCATTTTACGATCAACAGAAACAAGAATAACCTTGCCTCCTGTATTTTTCCCCCTACTTTTTATGACATCATTTGCGTTTTGATATGACTATTGAGAAAGCAAGTGGATCTTCTCCTCCACCAAACTTAGGTCACGTGAATCCAAAAATAGTTCGATCAAAAATAAGGTATTACTTTTAAATAAGTACGGTTTTTATTACGACCGTTTTTACTTAAAATGAGGAATTTGAAAGTTTTTATTTTCGACCTCCAAAATATAAAATTTATTCCAGTAATCCGTCTGATATCGATAAAAAAAAAAGGAAAAATGGTGATCATTCCTGTGGCAGATGCCACGTGCCTCGGTTTAATAAAGAAAAAAATCTCGACTGAATATCCATGTATTGTAAAATAAGTTTTAATTGATGAACATATAAAAGTTAATGGAAATAAAACTTAAGCTGATTGATTTTACCGTCATAATACTTTTCTTTTTTGGAATTAATTAATTAAATTCTCGCGTATAATTGCTTTTTTGCCCGTCGAAAATTATAACATGGATTTCTAAAATTATTACCTAATCCGTTCCATTCAAATTTACTTTCCGAATTTTAGCAATCCATCGGTTTTTGTGAATTGTTTTAATCTACTCCTGCGGCGAAATAATTACATTCTCACGGAATGTGCGTCAGAATCGCAGAGGAGCCGCGAAATCCTCTTCCAAAATGTAAAAACTAAACTAAAAAAAAAACGAAACGTGAAGCGTTGAATTTTTTCTTTAAATCTCGACCAGTTTCCATCCATCCCATCTCACCTGTGATTTCATGCAAAAAAATAAACCGACAGAGCTCTTTATACTCGCTTCCCTTTTCCATCCATCGTATTCCGTCATCTTTATTCTCCTATCATATCGACCTCACGTCGGCCTCTTTATCCTCTGAACCAGGCAAAGAGAGAGAGAGAGAGATAGAAGAAGAGACGTGATATGGCCACAACCCGACTCTGCCGATACTCTACCCTTCTTTCTTACCTCTCTCTGTCTTTCATAACCCTCAGCTGAAGGAGAAGAAGAGGATGAAGAGAATAAAAATGAACCTCAAGCCTCTCTCTCTCTCATATCGATCCTCGCCTCGACCTCTTCTTTCTCCTCCTCTTTCCCTTCGCCATCTTTTCCCTCGTCACTCTCTCTTTCCTCTCTCACCTTCGCTCTCCTTCTCTCTCCTCTCTCACCTTATCTCTCTCCTTCTCTCTCCTCTCTCACCTTCTGTCTCTCCTCTCTCACCTTCTCTCTCCTCTCTCTCCTCTCTCTCCTTCTCTGTCACCTTTTCTCTCCTCTCCTCTCTCTCCTTCTCTCACATTCTCTCTCCTTATCTCTCCTTATCTCTCACCTCTCTCTCTCTCTCTCCTTCTCTCGCCTCTTTCTCCTCTCGCCCCTTCTCTCACCCCTTCTCTCACCCCATCTCTCACCCCATCTCTCACCCCATCTCTCACCCCTTCTCTCACCCCTTCTCTCACCCCTTCTCTCACCCCTTCTCTCACCCCTTCTCTCACCCCTTCTCTCTCTGCTTCTCTCTCAACTTCTCTCTCAACCTCTCTCAACTTCTCACTCAACTTCTCTCTCTCCTCTCTCACCTTCTCTCCCTCCTCTCTCACCTTCTCTCCCTCCTCTCTCACTTTCTCTCTCTCCTCTGTCTCCTCTCGCTCCTCTCTCCTACTCTTTCTCCTTCCCTCTCTTCTCTCTCATTCTCCCTCTCTCCCTCCCTTCCTCTTCATGCCTCCTCCCAGCCCTCCCCTCTTTCCTCTCGGGGGCTCCTTACCAGCCACACTTTCGGAGAAGAAGTAAGAAGCTTTCTCATCCACCGGTGGTAAGAAGGAAGACCTCTTTCCCTGCGTTTAAGGGAAGTTCTCCCGTATCCCGACCAAGCTTAAAGCCTGGGACGGTGACTTGGTATGGTTTTAAAAAAAATAAAGACGACGAGGAGTGTGAGGAAGGGAGATAGATATAGAATGGGGAAGGCGAGGGAAAAGAAAATACGACCCAAAGTGGGAGAGATGGATAGAGCGGAAAAGGGTAGGTAGAGGTTACGCGCGGGTCGTGTTTTCTTTGGGTATAGGAGAGTTATAGGGTAAATATGGATGTTTGTTCGTTGTGCCGGAATTGTGTTCGCTTGTCGTTTTCGTTTGCTCACCTTATGGATATCGCGTCGCTTCCGATATTTCTCGCTGCTCTTTTGTTTTCTCGCCGTTGTTTCGAGGCACTGGCGACGCTCGGAATTGAAACATTAACTTGGCGGATTGCGAGCGAGCAGTATTTTTTTCTTTGCTTTTTTTTACGCAATTCCTCCCGGAGATAATTTTTGGAGAGGAAATGGATTTTTCTCGTTCCTGTTTTAATCCGTCCCTGAGGATTTTATTCGTATTGATAAAAGCAGAACCTAATAAATTTTGATGTCTTATTGAAAGCGTAGGAGATGTTAAAAAATAACAATCTAAAAAAATACGCAACGATATTGTTGAAATACCTTTGCTCGTAGCCTTCCATCCAACGCTATGATGAAAATAATTTCAACTTGGTATGATCTTTAAAGCTAACTTAAATGGCAATCAGATGGGTAGTAAAGACGATATGTGTGGTTCTTGTAATATGAAATGAGCAATTATTTTGAGGTAGCATTAAATATATAACCATTAAAAGAGCACTATGATTACTGAATACGTAATTTGTTAAATTCATCCGAAGTTAATATTAAAATTTTCTATTTCATACGCATCTTTCCGAAGATAGTCAAAATATGTTTTTTTCATTAACAGAATTGCACCAGATTCACTCAACCGTTTCACGGGTTACTGGAATTGTCCTGACCATCAATTTGATTGAAGCCATGATGTGAGCTCGATAATTGATTTGTTGATACAACGCGGAGAGGGAGGTGTCAGCCAGGATAATTGGATATACGATTCGAGAGGTAATCTAACACGGTAAGCGTTAAGGATTACGCCGAAACGTGGGCCACACACAAATGAATCGTATGATAACAAATGTTTCGTGCTGTAATAAGCAACTTTACGGGACGAGATAAGCATGCATATTCAGTTTATGTGTCATTAATACCGCAGTGACTCTTTCGCTCGAAAATTTCGTTCCAAAAATTAAATGCTCGATACCTGATGATTTGAGCGATTAACTTCCAATGGTGGGCCAACGGTAGTATATATTATGTTTCACCGGTTTTCACGAAAATACCTTGATATCAATTATCGTATTGCAGTTGATATTTTTTAGGGTTCGATATATACGATGCATTTTAAACGTGGGCAAGGGGTAATAAAGGGATGTGAAAGTTACGGAGAATAAAAGAATTATTGAGGTTCGGAATCAATATAAATTACATTTTATAATCGCGTATTTTATTTTTGAAGGTCGTTTAGGCGTGCACGCAAGCGCGTATGTACATTCGTAAGTGTGAGCGCTCAGGGGGGGTGCGCGTCGATGAGCGTTCTTTTGTTCCAGTCACTCCTTCAAATGGGTTCCTATGTGCAATCCTACCTTTTCGCCGCGTGCTAAGTCCTTTAGTCGTCTTCTCTATCGAATCTGAAAATTTCTTCCCGCATTTTAATTCCACCGACGCACCTTCAAAAATGGAATATAGGGGAGGGATCAGGGGGAAGGGTCAGGGAGGGACCATTAAGCGACACAATTGGCTGGGACCGATAGAGGGCGAGGAAAGAGAGTGAATGGTACCATTCCCGACACCTTTTTATGGGGAAACTTGGAAAGCTCCCGTCGTGATTACATTGCGACCCCTTCTCGCTCTCGTATTTCCCTTTCCCCTCTCTTCCCCCGCCCCGTTTATTGCCTTCATCCTAACTTCTGAAGATTTTTTTTATCGCCGATTCCATACAGTTATCCCATCTAACTCCCATTCGCCGATCCCCTTCTCCACGTTTCTTTTCCATGCCAGCCCAATGGCAATTGCGATCACCTTCCATTCGCACGACTCTTTCCTACTTTCGTTATGGCTCCTTTGTCTGCGTCCTCGTTCCATATCTCCTTTTTTTATCGCTGGAGATGTTTTTTTTTATCTACGCCTACGTATACGACTCTACGTATACTTCCTCGCGACAGACTTTTCCATCTTCATTCATTTTTTCGATTAAGCGTCTTTTTCTAGCCCCTTTTCAGGTCTGTAACGCTTTCTTGCTCTAAGAATTATCGTGCGTATATACATATTATAAATACATTGAAAGCATCATAACGAGAGAAGTAAAATGCACCGATGAATAACGGAAGCAAAAGCCGCTTTCAGAAGAAAGAAACTCCTACTAACGGAGAGTATAAAAGAGGGTATCCGCAAGAAGTTGATAAAATGCTATGTGTGGAGTATAGCTTTGTATGTTGCAGAAACATGGACGCTAAGGAAAAATTATACAAAATACTTAGAAAGCTTCAAAATGTGGACATGGAGAAGAATGCTGAAGATAAAATTGGCAGATAGGATGAAAAACGAGGATTAGAAGAATTGAATAGAAGAGCGAGGCATTACATTATCTGAGGAGAGAGAGAGAGAGCATGATTAAAAGTCGTGTGAGAAGGAAAACTGGATGGAAAAGGAGAAAGGTAGGAAAAGGTATCAGCTGATAAACTACTTGAAAGGAAGGGAGAGCTATCAAGAAATGAAGAAGACTGTGGAAAATAGGAGTATGTGGAGAACCAGGTTTAACCACGAATAATCACGGACCTGTCTACGGACAGACTACCTATGATGATGTTGATGCTGATAAATACATTCACACACACATACAGAAAATGTTTATCTATGTCATTCCCGCAATAAGCCACTTTTCTCGCATTCACTTCCTTAATCTCGAACCCAAAGTGAAAGAGAGAGTCTGAACTTTTGGGGAGATTTTTTTTGTAAATGGCATAGTGCGGAAAATAATAATTTATTTCTAAAAGTGGAAGTCTAGCTTTAAAATGGGTTCTCCTTTGTATGTTCTCTCCATGGCAACCGAAGAGGACAACCTCGCTTCCTTTCCATAATAGTGACATCGTAACCGCAAATGGAGCGAAGGAAGAGTAAAAGGAGAGAATTAGAGAGCTGCCTCGCGTCGTAGACACTCAACAATGATACATTTCCCTGAATTTCACTTTTTTTTTCTTAACGAAGGAATTAGAGATGGTGCTACATCCTCTCCATTCGCTGAGAGGGATTCTTTTCTCGGTTTTCTGTTGAAAGGAACTGGCGGAAAGTACGGGTAACTAAGTAGCGCCCTAAAGAACCCCGTAAATCTGCAGTTTGAAAAAAAAACTTTTGAAAGGGGTTAATGATTACACAGGGATTGCTAAATTATACTTTTGCTCCCAGTATGGCTGTGATATTTTGGGACTTATTCATCGGAATGAATATGAAAATTACCGCTAGCATTACCTAGATTTTTTGAGAAGTTTTATAGGACTTGGTTACAAAATCCCCATCAGAACTATTAACTATAAAAGCGTTAAGTAAGATAATTACTATGTATCTTTGTCGTAAACTTAATGAGGCTTTAAAGTTTGAAAAATTGTGATCAGACTCGTTAATCATGGCGCAAGTACTAGTTCCCTTATGAATACTAAATAGGATTGATAATTTTTTACTCTACAAATTATTTTTTATAAGTTATATAAGAATGAGCTATAATAATTTATTTCGAAATTTTATGGCACCAAGATTTATTTTTAATGCGGCCCAAGAATTGTCCATTATTTTGTGGTCTTCATTACCCTACAAAACTATTTATTTTTGTTTGGCATATTTTTTCTTTAACTCTGCGGAGATGATGAAATTTTGTGAAATTAACTTTTCGTCCACGATTTGATTTGTCTTCATAATAGGTCTAGCTTTCTTTCGCAACTGATATATTTCAAAAGTGCTGCTTCGTATTGACTCCTTAAATAGTTAACGCATCCTTTCCCAATGGTAGGATTCCATACCTGTTCCTATTTTGGTGTACAGGTGATAGAGTAATTCATTTTAGAAGAGGTTCTTTTTCTCAGCATAATCCTGATTCTATATGCATTAAGAATATATATGTTTATTTATAATTTGCAAATATTATCCAAATCCTCGCAATAAATATTCTGAGAGGGAGTGGGATAATACGTAAATTCAATTTACTACCCACGAAGTTTGGTCGTTCAAATCTCGCACCTATAGGTACGTATTTTTTACTTTCTCCATACGTAGTAATGGGAAAGTATTGTATTCATGAAAAAAATCGACTTCGAGATTTCAACGTAAATATATGTTTCGAGGTCCCTAGAACACGTTTAGACTATTTTCGGAATGATGTCTGTGTGTGTGTGTGTGTGTGTGTGTACGTGTGTGTACGTGTGTGTATGTTATTGTGGGCGCTCTAACTCAAAAAGTACGTGCCATATCGTTACCAAACTTCATATATAACACTTTAACATGAGCACAAAGAACTGATTAGTTTTTGGACAATATCGGTTAACCGGAAGTCGCGGTTTATTCGAAACCCGATTCGGTTTTTGCGATATTTCTTTGTTAAAACATGATTATTGTATATACAGTTCTATACAAATGTTATAGAGAATGTAATTTCCTACAGTTTTCATTTGAAACAATTTTCTATAGGAGTTATTGTTTAGGAGTTATTTATAAATAACCGGTTTTTCGGTTTCCGTTAAATATCTCCTTAACAACATCGTTATTGGTAATCTTCGTAAGGACCAAAGTTGTAGAGAATAATATTTCTTCCAAGTTTTGTTTGAAACTAATTTTCGTAGAACCATCCATTTCGGATATATTTCGCTTTTTCTTAATACCAGCCTACAGCGCCAACACCATGTAGCGGTGAATTCTGTAAACATTCAAAATATACGTAATTTACGGCAACGACGTGTCTTCTTTTACGATACGAAATAATAATTTTGCCTTATAATGCTACTCATAATAATTTTAATATCTATACCCCAAATATGGAGAAAGTCATGTGTTGGCCACATCAGATTTTTTATATTTCTCTGCATAATTAATTATTTTATACAAATTTCTAAGGAAATCACATGGTAAATAGTGGTGAGATAAGAGAAGAAGATGCACAGTAATGACATTAACAGGATGAGAATTGATTCAGAATAAAGGAAATGCTTTGGAAACTACATGGAGGAAGCAAGTTCTGCTTCGGATCAACTATTACTCCCATGAAAATGTCTCGCCTTATGATTTATCTCTTCATTCCTATTCCAACCCCCATCCGAGAAACGTTAATGTATTTTGCATGAATATCGTCGTTGCAAGACTTCCTCAGAGCGTTGCAAGCCTTAGACGCAAAGTTCTTAAAGGGATTCAACTCCAGTTGTAGTTATCTCTACGAGAACTACCAGTCACATCTCAAACCTCTTGCCTTCCAAACAAAACCGTTCTATTACTTTGCAGCGATCCTCACAAGAAATTTAGCCATTTTCACTTTACATCACATCCAAGGGTTTTAGTTCGTTTTATTCTGCATTAAAAATAAGATGGAAATTTAACACGGGTAAACGTTAATTACCAATCCGATTGTGCGTATGGAGTTGACTTGTAGGGTACCTTTTCCTTAAATTTTCCCTCTTCAGCCCTTCGAATCCTGTAAAAATAAAAAGAAGATATTAATTTCAAATTATCCATTGTGAAATAAAAAACGTGCATCAATGAATGGAATCCTCTTTTATTAAAGTTTCGAGCATTCGAGAATTGCGGGAATGAGCTTTTTTACCCTGAAGCCTTTTTCCGGCTTGGCAGCAATTTTTGAAATGCCAGTCGCGCTGAAACTTTCTGGGGTCTGTTACATTCCTCCTACCGTTTCTTTTTCTGTTAATTTGACTAAAGATCCATGATTTATCCTATTGAATCGAAATGTTACGCCATATGCTAATCTACATAACGTATTTATTTATATTCACATAAAATGCATCAAATAAAACTAATAATTTCCGAGCTAGGAGTAAATTCATCCGTATAATATAGGGGGACGTTTCTCTCGAGTTTCCCTCGCTTTTTTTGTTTATTTTTCTCTCTCTCAACCGACGGGTCGCGACCCCTGAGGGATCGTGAAATTTTCTCTGCGAGCAGCGCTATACTTTTAAAATTTGACTTTTGAAAAAATATTATAGAAACGATGTAGAAAACTCCCAAGCGTACTTTATGTTTAAAGACGAAAAATATAAATCTACGGAAAATTTTACGGAGAACAATAAAACGAATCTTGAGAAAAGTCCCAAATACTAATTCGAAAATGCCAGGAGGTTATGCTGACCAAAGCGAGAGAGCTGCTTGACGCAGCCCCTCAATTGCTAATTGAGTTTATTTATTGTGAATATGAGTAACTCTTGAACGGTGCCACTTTTCCGTTTCGTATGTTAAATGTTTTTATTTTTTAACACCGACGTGCTTAATATAAGTAAAAAGAAGATTTAGAGGAACACAAAGTGAATACCATGAAGATATCTTACATGTATCAAAAAATAAATCATAAATGTTCAATAATGTTTATTTTTAAGAACTCCATTTTGAGCTGTAACGGTCAGAGATTTTGTTGTTTTAAGACAGTGGTTCCCAAACTACGGTCCGCTGAGTGTCTTCATCCGGTCCCCCATGAGTTTTAACAATTAAAGGGCACAATGTAACATAAAAGGAAAATATAAAATTATAGAAACAATATATTTTGCGATTACCTCTCTAACCCCATGATATATATGTGTATTTAAAATAAATCTGGAAAATTTGACTCGCAACTAAAACCTTAATTTCCTTAAGTTAGTCTTAAACTCCATATTCGGTGGGTGTGACCCGCGAAGAGGGCGGTATTGAGCTAAGTGGCCCGCGATGAGTTCACCAATGGGTCGTGTGGCCCTCGGACCGAAAACTTTTGGGCACCACTGTTCTAAGATATTATCTTCGACATATATCCATTTACAGCTCACTGAAAACATCCGACGTATTATGCTTGTTGATCGATAAAGCGCAAAACACGTCCGACGTACAAGCATAAGCGCGCGTCCACTTTAATTTATCGATTGCGAATTTGACGCTACAACATATAACGTACATTTTTAAGAATAAGCATATTATCCATCAACCTTAAAAGTAGATATTTCAAATAAAATGGATAAACTATGTGCGATGCATTTACGGTAACTCTTGCCGACATAAATAACACGCGGATATTTTACAAACTTCGGAGTGTCACAGAAGTTTTCCATAAACAGTCACAAAAAAAAACAACGACCGAAACGCAGAATGACAGTTAATTTGACAGTTATGCCGCACGTTACATAAAAACACCGCTTAATTACGGAATTTAAAACGAGAAAAAACATCCCGTTATACGCCTTCGCCGAAAAAGAAACGCTATTCGTGACTGCGACACGCTTTCCCGTCCTACTGTGCGACACTTTAACGAAATTGGACGGAATTAGAAAAAAAAAGACGGCCTCGCCGCGACGTCATACGGACGCCATCGAACTTCTGAATATATTAAAATTAATAGGTGCAGTAGTTATGCAACGCCTTGTCGCTCAGGAAGCGCAATAGAAGTCGGAAGGTTGGCTGCTTTTTAATGCTCATTTTTTCTCTCCCGCGGACGTAAATAAAGGACCAAAGTTAATGGCGACGCGGCGGCGGAATTCTTTTCTTTTTTATGACAACCACGATGGATTCGATGAATAGCCAATTCGGAACCGGTCTGTAACGTTTGCGCATGTTTGCATGTGCGAACGCTGGGGGAAAATGGAGAGAGAGAGAGAGAAAGAGAGAGAAAAGGAGAGGTTAAGAGAGGTGAGAGGATTAGTGGGATGGAAAGGGAAGAGAGATGGTAGAAGAGAGAGAAATAGAGGGGAAAGGAATAAGGAGAGTAAAGTAGAGGAGAAAGAGGAGTGGATAGAGAGAGGAAAAAAGAATGCGAGAGAAGAAGGGCATATAATGGATTCCGACTCGGCATAGGCGGGGAGATGGGGGAGGAGGAAGGATGTTTTGGGATGGCCCCAGGGCTGAGAAATGGCGGAGAGGAAAAAAATATAAAACTAAAATAACTTTCGCGACCTCTATTGTGTGTGCTTTTGTCGATGGGTCCATCGACGACTGCGTGTTTTTTTCCATGCCGATCGGAATCACCCACTACACTCGACTGCGCATAGGTTCGCCTCCATCTCCCTCATATATCGCCGCAATTTATACTCGTCCTCCTCCCATTCTTCATTCATATTCCTCAACCCTACCCCATCCATACTCCTTCCATGTTCCTACATCCTCCATCTATCCTACTACATCCACCCTCCTCCATCCACCCTCCCCCATCCATCCTCCCCCATCCATTCTTCTCCATCCATCCTCCCCCAGCCATTCTTCCCCGTCCGTCCTCATCCATCCGTCGTCCTCCATCCATCCTCCTCGTTTTTCTCCATTCTATCTCTTCACATTCTTCTCCCCCATTCCCTGCCTTCATCTCCCTTTCCTCCGTCTCCTCTCTCATTTCTTTCTCCAAAGCCAAGCCTTTGTTCCTCTCCCCATCTTTTACCTTGTCCTTTCTCCTCTTGATCCCTTCATTCCTTTTAATGCTCCCCTTTACCGCATTCCCTACCGCCCATTTTCATTTTGCACACCCTCTCCTTTGACTTAAATGTGCCTTTACAACCTTCCTCCCTCGCCACTCTCTCCCATTATCTTCCTCACAACTCCTCCCTTTCTCTCCCCCATTTATTCTTTCTTTCTCTTCTCTCTTCATCCAGCGTCTTTTTTTCTCTTCCACATTCTCTTCTTTTTAATAACTTTTATATTAACCTCACTCGATATATATATATATATATATATATATATATATATAGCGCTTTGTAACCACTTTTGCAAGATGCAAAATTGAGGCACTTCCAGATGTGCTAGAAACTTGAAATTTGGTAGGATTATAGGTTTTTGGTCACAATCGAAAGAAAAAATCCGAAACTGGCGAAATTCCTATTTTGAGGGGTTATTTTGGACTTACTAACTTCTAACTTACATAGTTGAAATTTGATACGGTTATATGATTTTGTACAAAATTGATTGGGAATAATTTGAAATTGTAAAAATGCTAAACTTTAAAAATGCTTGCAGAATGCAAGCACATACCACTAGTATATATATATATAGCGGTTTGTAACCACTTTGGCAAGATGCAAAATTGAGGCACTTCCAGATGTGCTAGAAACTTGAAATTTGGTAGGATTATAGGTTTTTGGTCATAGCCAAAGGAAAAAATCCAAAACTTTAGAAATTCTCACTTTGAGGGGCTATTTTGCCCCCTTTTTGGCCCATAAGAAAACGTAAATTGGTGTAGAGGTTTTTACATTTACATTTTAAAATTATTTCCCTTCATAATTCGAACTTGAGACTTTAACTATCGGATAGGATAAAAATTGTAGTTTCTTATTTTTGAAGACAGAATTTCAATCCGAGTAGAATTAGCGTAAATTTATAGTTTTTATCGGAAAAAAGTGGTAATTTTTCTGGGTGACAACAATTGGCTACCTAGGCAACCAGCTTAATGCTTTCATATGGGTAAGCTTTTAATGGGAATCAGAGGCTTATATTTCTCCTTTAAAACCTTACTAACGTAATGCCCATTGAAATATCAAATTATCCTAACTTCTTTCAACTCCTCTCTTCTCTCTTGCCTTTTTATTCCTATTCTCTTTCTCTCCTATTCATTCTCTACCACTTCTTTCTCTCTCTCTTCTCTTCCACCAACGCCCTCTCCTATCTCTTTTTCCTATTCTGACCCACGAAAGGGGAAGTCCTCTACGTTGCTACACCAATTATTTTTTATTTAAACCCATTATATGCGAAAAAACGAAATTTTTGTCTTTATGTCTACAATGGTTGGGAAGAGAGAAGATATTTCCGATCGTCGGATTTCATAGGCTTTTTAATTTTACCGAACTCTCTTATTCATAGAGGATGGTCAATGTCACGGTCGGGAGGATTTTGTTGAAAAAAAAATTAAATATCTCGCTGCGTCGATTTTAAATACGAGGATTTTTTTCCCCCCCGACTCGTTCTTTCTTTCGTCCTAGGACATGGCGGTTATTTTTTGAACGATCGGAGAGTCAATCGGTTCCTCCTATTTAAAAAAAAAAGTCTATTACATGCGACGCGGACAAAATATATATAGTTCCAGCGGAAAGCTGAAAACTGTAGTTCATTATTCGAGATTGTTACCGGGCTTAGAATCTAGGATTTTCGGAAATGTTTCGCGAAAAAAAATCGTTTCTAGGAATAAAATGCTGTCTTTGTTATTTCCATTTCGTCATTTTAATTTAAACCATCCCTACAGCTATCAAATTCACTTCCACTAATCATTCATTCCTTCCGTCATTCTCATTTCGCGTCATTTATTTCGAGCGTATTGTTCCCGGGAAAACAAAAACGCATCGCGTCCATTTGAAGCGTTAAAAGTTAATAGATATGAAAGGAAATTTTTTGAAGTTTTTTTGGTTAGATGAGTCTAGAATAAGCCCCCAAACGGCTGCATTTGTATGACGACGGTTATAGTAAGAGCTACGGCAAATAATGTATTTAAAAATTTGGACGCACATTCGTAACATGAACTGATCTTGTAAATTAATTCCAAAACGTGGCACGTGATTCTAATTCGCGACACTTTGAAAGTGAAAGAGGTTTTAATAATACGACATTAAAATTTTTTTTTAATTAAAAAACAATATATTTTTCTCTTTTTTCCTCAGAAAAGACTACGCCTCTCAAATGTAATTCATCGCGCTATTGTTTTTATGTAATCTTGGAAAGCCACGAGTATTTATTTTGAGTTTTATTTTAAGATTCGCCTGGATCGAGGTAGAAAAAGGCAAACAGTTAAGGGCAATTTTGTTTCCATAGAATTCCACGATATGCATATTTACACTCTTCTCTCGTATTAACTCACGACTTTACGAAAGAGACCCTATATTAAAGGGGTGAACAGACTGAATGAGGCGGGCCACGTTAACACCTTTGAGTGCTCAGGCATTAGCATAGCAAGTGCTTTTGCTGACCTCATCAGAGTTCATAATGGTTATTATTCGAGGGACTTCGAGTGATCCAATCAAATAAAATCGGTAATGAGTGAATTTGTAGTATGGAATTAACCGTATTAAATTTCACGGTCCCTTTTCATAATGATTCGCAATTTGTATAAATGTTGTATAATTCCTCGGCCTTCAGCGTCCTGTGCGTCGTAGTCTTCCAGCCTTTATCCTACAATTTATTGAATCTTACTCGACAAAGAATTTTTTACTTGAAGACACCGTTATTGCGCTAATTTTTGTGATTTTATTATTATTTATTTATTTACGTTTGCTCCATAGCAAAATGACTAAATGCATGAAATCAATATATATATATATATAAATCACTAGATATTTCAGGAGAGTGAATGTTAATATTTTTATAAATGATAAGTTGATCGTTAAATCATAAAGCTCGAACTTGAGCCGTGGTGCTTAAATAATTCTTATGTTAAAGCGAGAATAATAGAAGGGGTGAAAGTGAACTAGATTTAGCTGTGACATGACAAAACTGTAATCGACACAACAAAAGATTTAAATTCAAAAACTTAATACGGAAAAATATCTGTGCTGTTAGGTAAAAGTTTATAATATAATGAAAATATTACCGAAACAATTTCCTTTAAAAAATCCACAAGGAGGATTTACGTGCACGAAATAAATTTTCAATATTTTTCGGATATTTTTCTTGAGAAAGGATTTGGACAAAAGACGTTGTAATCTCATAAATAATCTCCAAAAATGTCCTTTTTATTTATGTAGCCTTTCGTAACAGCGAAAAGTACCCTGAATTTTTATATTTTGTTATAACAGTTCTATCGTCATTTCTTTATGCGGAACATCAATTTTATAGTGAATGCAGCCGTGTCAGTGAAAATCCCTTTTCGAAGCTAAAAATAAAAAACAAATGTGTGTAATTCGTAAAATTTAAAGCCGTCGGTTTTATTTAGTGGTTAGTCATCCTTTTGTTCTAAATCATGGATCCATGAGACTTCCTTTCCAATCCAAATTTACCCTTTCCATTGTAGGTAGCTCAGCGGATCACGTTTAGCACTTAGGAAAGGAGTTCCGTCGTGAATCCGCGTTATTTTCGTTGAAGCGGTCATTTTTTTTCTAAATTAATAATTTACACACCCAAACATTTCGGACAAAATCTTCTTTTACTGTCATACCTAACTTTTTCCTCGGTTTTTACTTTCTCATACGAAGTATCGAGAAAGTATTGTTTTCGTGAAAAAATTAGAAGTGGTTGACATTGATCAATAAGTAAGAGTAGTTTATTCTACGCATTTTTAACAAAAATCCGATTTTCTCGAAAACGGCTCAAACGATTTTGATCAAATTTCGTAGTTACTTGAGTTTACGTCTTCAATAATACTATATAGTTCATATTTCTCAAAAAATGAATATAAGGCTAGTTTATTCAAGGCAACTTTAACAATAATTCGATTTTCTCAAAAACGGTTCTAACGATTTCTATCAAATTTCTTACAGTTACTTGAGTATACATCTACAATAATACTCCGTATTTTATTTTTCTCAATGAATGAATATAAGGCTAGTTTATTCTTGGGCAACTTTAAAAATTGGATTTTCTAAAAACAGGCTCATACAATTTTCATTTTCTAAAGATAACTAAACGAAGCATTAGTATATGAGAAAGTTTGTGCAATGTATGTTGTACCGATTTTTTAAATTCTGATCCTGCCTGTATCCATTCTTCCAGACCTCAGATTAAACTCGTTCCTGTGTCGTACTTTCTTCCTTAGCCCTACTCTCAAAAAACTCCCTATTATGCCTATATTCGCGTTTCACCACATTTTATTTTTCCTCGTCCGTACGAGAGAGGACTATTCCAGACAATATTTAAACTTGAAATCCTCGCCATATATTATTTCAGTATTTAATCTCCAAACTGGAGCGCCTATATCCTCTCGTTTATGTTTTTTTCTTTAAAATCGAGACCCGTCCTGCTCGAGCCCACAAAATGTGCCCATTAATTTCGGCATCCTGGTCCTCGAGATTCCCCTCGTGGCATTTATTAAATTGATGATTCAATTAAACCCGAAAAGCGGAGCTTACGCCCTCAAATACGCTTCACCTGGAAACCTGAGCGTCTTTGTTTTCAAGGCCGGATTGCAAGATTAAGTGGCGCGCGTTCTTTATTCGGACGTTTTGAATTCCTGTCGCGCGCACCTGCCGCTATCACTTTCCTCGAAAAAGGGTTTTTTTATAATTAGGTAAAAAACAGTTACAAAGGGTTCCCAAGATTGCTATCAATATTGCGGAATTATAGACGCGACATTTAAGTGTTTAAAAAATCATCTGTTTTTTGCTGTGGGTATAACTAAAATACCTCTTCAGGAGCAAGTTAATCCTAATGGGTCCCGAGAAAATTGCATCGCATATAAATTTCTAAACGGTTTCCTGTTTATGCTCGGCATTAATCTTCTGATATCACTTCAAGTTTCGCAAAGTAGTTATTATGAAACAGAAAATAAATTTCATAATAGTGAGGCAAAATTTGGATAATGATCACTAATAGTTATATGTATAGTATTAGGTTTGTTATAAGTATTGTCACAAAAGTAGTTTTAAAAAATAGCACTATTTAAAAAAGTTATACTGTAGTTTTCTGCAAAAATTTATAGTAAAACTTGATATTCTTTCTTATATATTGAATATCAGGCCTAACTAAAGTTTATTGTTGAACATTGGCTTCGCATATCAAGCCTCTTTGGTCATTAATTCGATTTTTAATTCTTTTGAATTTTGATGTACCTACAGACGCATGCTAAATCTAGGATGGCGACAGAAATGTTTGTCAAAGAAAACTTACAGGGTTTTTAGTATTATTTATGTGACTCTACCACTTGGTGACCAACTGCATTAAATCTTAAATCTTGATTCAGGAAACATTTTTAGACTTATCGTATATTCCTCGCAACATTACCTCTTTAATAAAATTTGACACATTATCAGAAAAAGCCTATGGTAGTGCACGCTTGAGTTACCAAAAAAATCAGGATAAATATATCCCCGAGGATAAAAAAAATCACTTGCTATGAAATAAATGGTCGCCTCTTCCTTTTACATTAAAAATTCCTGTCGGGGGAAAATTCCCTCCGTGCTTTTAAGGCACGGTTGTGGAATCGATTCTCTTGGGCTAAGGATCACGTATTCGCCGTAAGTCGAACATATATAACCGGAAACATGCTCACACGCCCCGAGAATTATTTTCGACGCGTCATTTAACGCCCATCGACTTCCGTCGAAATAAAAATGATTTACTTCCGTCCGCTTTTACCACCTTTTCCGAGTAAATCCGTATTTCAACCATTTCGTTCCATTTGGCGAGGGGGAAAAAATCCAACTATTCTGCAACATTCGCGTTCCTTCTGTTTCGTTTCATCTCTCTCTCTTTCTCTCGACTCGAACCTTGACGTATTTCTTTTCTCTGTGCTTCGAGCGATAGATAATTCAAGACCCGTTCTTTCTCAATTTATCTTACGTTACGATGAAGTCTTCTGCACTCGCGATGAATCACGTTTAAAAGTCGTACCTCGCCATTTCTTTTCTTCGTCGCTCTTTTCTCTCGCACGTGCGCTCTTCCGCGCTGTAATTCAAGGTTCCTGTTACGAATAGAATAGAATCCTCGCTCGCTAATTATTTATGTTAGGCACCCGCCGTTGTGATGGCCAGGAAGGGAGATTGCCTGCGGATTTGAAAGCATGAGTCCGGTGATAGGAATGCCAGGAGAATTGAGGGTTTATCGACCGGGGCGCGTTAAGCTGATTGATTGGCCAACGAGGAAGGAATTTCTCAAGGGCGATCGCGATTTGGCTAATAATCCAACTGGTATTGTGTCCAGCAAAGAGGATATTACACGGTCATTGCGTGATATTCGTTCACGAGTTTTAAAACGTTGTCTATATTCGATATATTTGTACCGAAAACGGAAACTTCCGTTCCAAAATTAATCATGCGAATTTTGCGATTAATAATCTTGCTAAGTATAATTTTACTTCAGTGCAGTGTCGGAAAATCCTTAATTTTAAAGGTAACGGAGATTTTTATTAAGCGCAGTTGCAGCAGTTTCGTTTCTATGTTGGTTTTTATCTCCATCAGAAATCATGATTTTTTGCGATAAACTTTAACCTATTACTTCAACAGAAATGTCATGACGCAAATATGTATTCAAAGACGTGTACCAGAAAGAATGGAGTTTTATAAAGAAAATTAAGACGATAGAACAAGGCTATGTTTTATCAGCATAGGTTATGGATGGAAACCAGCATAAAAGATCCCATTAGATCGAAAAAGTTTCTCAAAAATTCCTGTGACTAGCTCTTCATCAAAACTCGACAAGTTGTTTGTCAAAGAAAAGCCAGTCCTACATGGCAAATTACTTTTGGCGAAATTTACCATGTGGTTGAAATAATCAAAATTTATGTCAGGCAGATATGGTAAAAAATATGATTGTAGAAACTTTGACATTCTATTGTAAAATTTAAATCAAATATTGTAATTTTAAATGCTTTTTTGACTTTGGAATACATGTAAAGCTTAATCAATGCATTTTAAAACGCTTTAAAACGGTAGGTTTTTGTAGATTGATAGGGTTCACCTAATTGAGCCAGTTTCTAGCGACACCTATAAAAAAGCCAAAAAGCTAAATTTCATATATGTATATGAAAACAGTTTAATACAAATTATCTCCTTTATTTATCATTGCTTTTATAAAAATCACCTTTAGCAAAAAAGACGTCGAGATGGAACAGCTCGAATGTTTTTTTTTTGAACGGTAACCTCATGAAACGGCGATATCATCTTTATTCGACGTCTCCATGGAAACTCTCACGGCAACCTTTTCCCCTATCACCGAAAATCGTGGACACCAGTCCTTCAAGCACCACTCTGGACTTCCACAGGGCACTCGACGAGACACAGCCAAGGTTAAAACCCACATGGAAAACCTCGTAAAATAATAATAAAAAGGACCTCGGGAACAATTTCTGTCGAGGAAATGAATTCTGAATGCGAAGGCGCGCAACGAAACTGGCAAGGGTGCGTTGGTGACACTATTGTTCTCTAACGGAGAAAGGACAAGTAAAGAGAAGAAAAAGACCGCGGGAAAGGAAATCATCAATGATTGATGGTTTTTGCGATCATCTACGTAACGAAACTGGTTAAAAGACACTACCGCAAATTTATTCGGTATCCTTTACAGCATTTAATTTCCAAAATGTCTAGTCAAAAATGTTTTATACCTCACGAAAAAATATCATCAAACCTGAAAAATTTCAAATGGAAAAGTTTATCTCTAAATGTATACAGCAAACTGAAACTATCACAGCTGCTGTTATTAGATTAGAATTTGTTGTACAGTGTATGAACTAAATAAATGGAACAAGATACTAGCGGAGATGATACAAAGATTAAGTAAATTAATATTTTAATGGGAAATAAATGAGCTCGCGACATTGAAAAACTACTAGGGAAAATTTCAATCAAGTTAATCCTCTTACACTTCTTTGCTTGCTTTATGAAACGCTATCCTCTTCTATTTCGGTATTAAATATGTAAGATATAAAAACTTGATGAGGAGATTGTCATATAAATTAAACCTTAAAACTCATCCTTTGACACTAGAAATTAATTTAACAATGATTGTTTTTCCATCATTATCATGTGAAAAGGAAAATGTTGGCTAAGTTTACATCAAACCTTGCTGAACTTTTAATTAAAAGTATGATAAATATAAAGAAAATAAGTCAATGTTTAATTACATATCTGATTTAATTATGGTACTAAAAGAATTGAGCTTATAAGCTCTTCTTTATGTTAAAGTTATACCATAACTATTATTTGCAATATTTCAATTGACTATTTAAGCGCACGCTGTAAAGTGGACAACGAATTACCAAAAAGTTACTTTTGAAAATTATTTTTTGTAAATTTTAAATTGATTAATTAAGCTTTACGAGATGTATATTTAAAAAATTATGAACTCCTTAACCGTACAAAGTACTTTCTACGGTTAAGGAGTTCTTAATTTTTTAAATATCCATCTCGCCGTAGTCTCCAACACTATTTTAATTTACGAGATGTGATAAACTTTTATTTAATGATGTAGCTTTGACACAAAACAAAATATTATATATTTACATGATGTGAATGAACTTCTAGCACAGCTCTTCTTGTCCATCTCTTAAAAATCATTAGTTTGTCACCATGTTGCAAATGCAAATTTGACAGTGAACGTTATAGGTATTGGGTCATAGATGGCCCGTTTAGATTGAAGACTAGTGTTAAATCTCGTCTTGCAGAAAACAAATCTCTCTTTGTTAAGTTAAAGTTATTATGTTTAATAGACATGACATTTTATAGATTGATGGAATGAATGATACGAAGATCGTTATGCGACAGGCATAAGCTGGAATGATGGGAAATGTGGAAACGGGTGAAAGCAGATTTCTTCTTCGGTTTCCACATTTTCCATGACATTTTATGTTTAGAAACCAAAATATGTTATAGCCATTCAACTTCAGTAAAAGAGCCAAACCAGATAAATTTCTCTGTAGCGAAAAGAAATACTGTTGATGATACTTTAAAGGAGCAATAACTATTTTCCCACGAAACGAATCGACATTTTTCAGCAAATTCGAGAAGATCTCGATTTTTCCCTACGGACGCGTCACAATTTAATTTAAACAGGGTCTTTAAGAAAATCATTCTGCGACATTGATAAACCACCGTCATTCCCGCGGGTTGGAACTTAAAAAAATTCCTCCCCCCCAACACCAACCTCTAGAACGCAGGAAGAAAAATAATATTTCTTCCAAACTCTCGGCCAACTCAGCGCAAACTCTCCGTTCCGTGAACGGTTCGCGCGTTTCTAGCAACGGAGCAAGACGAGGAGTGTTCTGAGGAGTGAGGGAGGAGTGGGGGTAGAAGAGTGAGGGTGGAGGGAGGGATGAGACTGAGTAAACGCCCTCTACCGCTCACTCCCATCTATCCATCCCCTATCTCCTCACCCACCCCTATCCATTCTCCCAACTGACGCTGAATCAACCATCTTCTCCCATTTGCCCCCCATCCCATCACACTCAGTCCCTCTCTCTCTCTCTTCTTACGTACCTCTTTATCTCCCTTCGTATATCCCCCCCCTCCTCTCTCTCTCAATCTCATCCTCTTTTTTTCCTCTCACTCACTCCCTATACTTACAACTCTCTCCACTTTCACCTTTCCCCTCTCTTTATCCCCTCCCCTCCACTTATATCCCTCTCCCTTTAAATTTAGTCTTTCTCTCTCTCTCTCTCTCTCTCTCTCTCTCTCTCTCTCTCTCTCTCTCTCTCTCTCTCTCCATATCTCCTCCTACCTCTCAGCCCGCCGCCCGCAGCAACCTGCTTTGCAATTTAAATAAGCTGAAGAAGTTATTGGAGGGAGAGAGGGGAGTATTGCTACGCGAACTTGCGGCTTCCGAGATGTCAACCGAGGAAGGATAACGATTGGGATGGGGAGAGAGAGAGAGAGAGAGAGAAAGAGAGAGTGAGAGAGGAAGAGAAGTAAAAAAATGGGAAAAGAGATATACACGGACGATGATGCGGCGGGAGGACACGATATTTAAATACGGGGAACGAAAACGTAATGCTGAATGGGGTAGTAGAGGAAATATTAGAAAATGGTATGGACTTAAAACAGAGAGAGGTGAAAGCATGAGAGAATTGCGTTTGTTTTTCGTAAGAGGGTTAGATGTCCCGCAGGAATGAAAGCAACGCTGTAGCGCTCATTTTGAAATAAATAATATTAAGACATATCGTCGAAGTTAAAATACGCCTCGGTATTCAGGATAACTAACGCAGCTATAAAAACTGTTTAGAAAAACCAGATAAGAATTTCAGCTATGAATTAACTTCGTAACTGTGTTTTTTGCATTCTGAAATCACGTTAAAAATGAAATGCCGAAAATAACATCTGACGGTGAACTTCAATAGGACTTGGACAACAAATGAATTTTTATACCGATTGATTCAAATTGCAACAATTTTAATCCAGTAACTTCATCTGATATTTTTACAAATGTCATTCATTTTCAGCGAAAATTTCAATACACGAAAGTGAAATGAGTACCCTAAGAGCAACATTTTTGTCTGTATACGCTGGTTAAGTATAAAATATTAGCCTTTTTATAGCGATATATAATTAATTTTAACTAAACTTAAACTTTATGTTGTATTGTTTATCTTTCTAATAACCAATTTTCCCTCTCTCTCTCTTCCTTATATAAAATCAAAATATACTCCAAGTCACTCTGCTTCAACGGATAGATTATCCACTACGCCGCAACGGTCAAGTTGATAGTGAGATGTACAATTGTATGTACTTGCCTCTCAATGGAGTGGAAATACCATACAATTCATAAACGTTTAAAGGAAACGCGTCTTTACGCCGCAAAATATCATCCGCTCGAATGGTGGCCTTCTCCGCGATGCGTCATTTGGCTTCCTCTCGCTCCTTTCTCTAAATCCGTTTAATCCTTTCCGCCGCCAACAATTCAGCCTCTCCCCCCCGATTTTTACACCTCTCCACTCAGTCTGTTGCCTTTTATCTGTTTTATCATTCGATCAGCTCCCAGAACTCTCAGGATGGAATGGAAAGTGGTGGTCGTGCAATATTAAAGCGGAGGTTGTCGGGTTTTCGAGAGGGAGGGGGGGATCACGGAACCCGCGCGGCTTTCGACGGTTGCAAAGCTCGTCGGGGTCTGATGTGACAGGTTTAAAATCATCCTCACCGTGAATATTAATCGCGTGAATTATAAAAGCGCGACGGCCGGGGTGCTCCGCCATCTGCGCGGAGTATACGCCCAGGCGGGTGCATTAATCAGATCGGACTAACGCCCCGACGTGCCCGGGGGTAAAGATTTTTGAATCGATTAAGGAGATAATGTCGACGCTCGTAAAACCTTAATCGGCCAGATTATTGACTCGTTAAACGAATGAAAGTTTCCGATACAAACTGAAACCTTATTTCTCTCTCTCCCTCTCTCTCTCTCTCTCTCACCGTATAACCTTCAGCCCCTCACGTCGCGAGCTTTCGAAAAGTCGAAGACTGTAATTTTCCCGTTTTTATTTTTGCGACTAGTCTTTAAAATTTACGCCGCCTTAAATTTTCCTGCTAAAGAGTTTTAACGAATCTTGATGCGCCGAGAAAATCATACGGATTTTTTACGATAATTTCACTAAATAGGAAACTTTAATTCACGTTATCGCGGTTACGTTACGCTTCACTGCGCTGTGGTGCGAATTTGAATTTCTATTCGGTTAAATTTTTTTACGGCGTTGGTTTATTTTCTTCCTGTATTCATCGGGAATTAATTTAACGCATCTGAGCCTACCTTCATCGGTTTAATCGAATGAGTTTATCAGAATTTGGATTTTTAAACAGAAAAATCTGTTTTATCCTTCTCTACATCGCGTTACAATCACAAAATAGGAGAGAAACGGTAAAGTTTGCTGACGAAAGAAACGATACAACGGATGTTGCGAAAAATTTTGTAACTTGCTTCTGTCTTACTAATGTTGCGCGTTCGAAATAAGATATCTGGTATTCTGGTTGCTTGTTTAATGCGTGATACCTTTGAAATTAAACCTAGGATAACATACACTCTCATAGAACGGATAGTTGGAACCGGTGCAGTGTTACTCCTCGGCAGTAAATAGCGTACATACGAAACTTACCAACTGCGTGAGTTTATAACCGCAAGAATTCCTGACGATACACGATATCGGGCGTTGAAGTTGGTAACGTGAACTATGCCCCCTGATTTCAGGGATTTCAAATTCTAGATGACGTTAATAATTTAGCAAAACGTGCTTGTTCCTCCGTTGGCCCATTTTCGGTCGGCCGTGACGCAGCGGTGGAGTTGCACACCGTTAACGTTAGAGTTGCTTGTTTATCCCCAAATCTCGGATGAGCCATTCTTCACTTCGCCGCACGGAACACCCGAAGAAGAAATCTTCAATGTTTCAAAATGGCCCTTCGCCAAAACTCTGCCTCTCAAAGAGATCCCGAAGCGAGCTAGAGAGGAAGTCCCCGAACTGCGACCCTCAGCGCAGGGATTTTATACGATTCGCCGAAACAGCGTCAATATCCTCAACATTAGCGTATGCGTTTAAAGGAAATATATTTATAGAGAATGACAAAAAGTTGAATTCCGTCTTCTTATTCTATATTATACATATATATAGAACTTTGTAATGCCATCATTTGATTTCCATTAACCTGAAAAAAAATTTATTCAACTTACTCAAAATGTCACAGACCCTAAATCAAGGGCCGAGACCTTTCCTTAAAAATCGTGACCTATAACTTTGGCTCTCAAATTTTTATTACCCGAGGGCATCGATATTTAATTCAAACATTCTATCGAACACCAAACATCAGGAAGTAATAATAATTAGATATAACTAATTTTCGGGTACGAAGACTACAAGTAAATGTTACATTTACGATATTGCATTATTAAAACATTATCCGAATAAATTGTATATGTTCTTGCATTTCATAAACGACGCGAGAGCAATTTTCGTAAATATGTCGAAACGATTCCTTCCTTCGGATTGGATTAATTTTAATTATTTTATAACGACAACCGCATCGTCCGGAATATTTTCAAAGGCCCAGAGAAGCATAACTAAGTCATCATAAATAAGAAACAGTCGAACCTCCGTAGTTTGCTATCTTCAGAAAGGATTCGTTTTTAGATTTTTCGAACAATCATATCAAGTGTTTCAAATAAACCGTGATTGGGTACGGTCACGCAAACCTATTTCGTAGTTACCCTCCGTTTTTACTTTCTCCATATAGAGAAAGTATTGTGATCACGAAAAAAATCGACTTCGAGATTTCTACGGAAATACAGGTTTTGAGGTCCCTAGAACACGTTTAGACTATTTTCGGAATGATGTCTGTGTGGATGTATGTGATTGTGGGAGCTCTAACTCAAAAAGTACTTGTCATATTAACACCAAATTTCATATATAACACTTTAGCATGTGCACAAAGAACTGATTATTTTTTGGACAATACCGGTTAACCGGAAGTCGAGGTTTATTCGAACCCCGATTCGGTTTTTGCGATATTTCTCGATAATACGTCATTATTGTATACATTGACCATTACAAAAATGTAGAAAGTATAATTTCCTACATCTTTTATTTAAAATAATTTTTCATAGCAGTTATTGTTTAGGAATTATTTATAAATAATCGATTTTTTCGGTTTCCGTCAAATATCTCAAAAACTTCGTTATTGTTAATCTTCGTCAGGACCAAAGTTGTAGAGAATAATATTTCTTCCAAGTTTTGTTTGATACAAATTTTCGTAGAACCATCCATTTCAGAGATATTTTGTTTATTCATAAATTTCCAGTATACAGCGCCACCACCATGTAGCGGTGAATTCATTAAACATTCAAAATATACCTAATTTACGGCAATAAGGAAGACTATTCTTTTACGATAGGAAATAATAATTTTGCCTTATAATGCTATTCATAATAATTTAAATTTCTATACCCCAAATACGGAGAAAGTCATGTGCTGGCAACATCAGATTCTTTTCCCTTGTATATGCCAGGTCCTGAGTGATCGTTTCTCCTCTGGCAGTTGTCACCTGAGGCCTAACGGGGCTTATCACTACAGCCCTAAATACTGAAAATCCAGAGGCGTTCTCTAAAGTGGTTTTAAACTTTGTCAGATATATTATCTTTTCTGAGCGGCATAGGAATGAAAGATACATAAGTCAAAACATAAACTTGCAAAGCAAGCTAATACACATTTTTCAATATAGTCGAATTAAAAGAATCATTGTTTTCAATTTTGTAGCTGAAATTCGATTAGTAATTTAGATAACTTTGAATGCCATAAAATGATTTTAAAACCAGTGATGATTTATCTTTAGTAGACTATATAAATAATTGTTATTTTAATCTGCTGTCAGTGAATAACGACTAACGATGGATGCGCATCTGGCTTATCTAGCCTTATAACAGATATTAGATATATATATAAGTCAGCGATAAAGGCATACATTTTCTTTTTGGGACAACAAATAATTTATTCCAAATTTATTTTTTTATATCTCCGAGTTAGGCTTAATCGACAATAAAAAAAATCGAAATCTTAAACAATACTAAAGAAAAATGGGAATAACATTGAAACAGGAGAGAAATCCTGCCATGACCGTGAATCGGACCCGAGTCTCCAACTTGCCCGGCAGATATTCTAGCACTATACTATCATGGAAGATTATTTCTCGTTTCTGAACCAGCTATTATGAGAGGGCTTTTTATTCGATGTATGTACGTATCTCTTAGAGAAAATTCATTTGGGCTGATTGATACTAGCCCCAATTAAGAAATTCACCCACAGTCTATCATGATAGTTATGTGGTAGAATATCCGTCCGGCAAGTGGAAGACCCAGGTTCCATTCCCGATCACGGAAGAATTTTCCTCTTGTTCCAAATTTACTTCTTACTTTTCAGTTTATGCCTGTCTACATAGGATATTATATTAAATTTTCTAAGAAATAAAATTTTAATGATCCTACCTTGTCTCGTCTATAATTATGCAATTGCGTTTTTATTCTCATAAGAATTTTCAGTTTATGTCTTTTTGTCTGTCTTTGCAAATAAGATTTATTAGTTCTGCCAACTTGCGGCAGTTATTATAACTGCTAGGAGCCTTCAGAAGACGGTCAGGCTATTTATTTGGTTGATATTGGTTAAATGGTTCTCGAAATAACTCTATGTAGTATTACAGGATACCATATCTCAGTTTCCATGATCACTGCACTTCACACATTAAATTAATTTTATAGTAACGTAATTTCACTTATCATTCTTTCGGCGAAAACGACGGGAATCATTATATAATAAACACTTATGTATATTTACGTAACGGTTTCTACGATAAACAATTAGTTTATTTATTTGTCAATAAGGATCTCCAATACAACAATCCATTCAATCGTCAAGGGAACAGTTTACAATGTTGAAATAAATTGATTTGTTTTTGTTCAGATAGTATTCAAAGAAATTATTCCGCTGATTGATTAATTAATTAGTTTTTAATTTAAATCTTTTAAAGAATTTTATTTACATAACGACGGAGAACATTATTGAGGATTCGAGTAAGCTTTCTTTCTTCGTAAGTACAGAGTACAATTTTAAAACCAACATAATGTTAAGTGCACGAAATTTAATTATTTTCGCTACGTTATATATGTATACATATAGTTATTTCCCTGTCTTTGCACCTCGACAATTATATGTAGCATTGACGAGAACAAGGTGGGAGAAGAATATCAGAATTTTATAGCCGAAAATAAAAACCAAAGGCATTGGGGCCAGTTTTTACTAAACGACAACAGAATATTCACTAGAAATATAATAATATATGACGTATTAAAAGTGTGCTAATAATTATTTTAAATGCAAATATTAATAATCAATCTATCTATAATTCTTCCATTGATATTTCAACGGGCATTACACTAGTTGGTCATATAATGGGTCGTCGCCCTTCTCGACACAAGATGTACAAAATTGCTTTCCGATACTAATCGAGTTGAACCTACGGCGTTTGGAATTTATGCATGCGATGTCCGTGCACCGAAATCCATGGAACACGTGAAAAATTAAGCCTCTAATTGAGTGTGATCAATTTTCAAACCAAGTTCCTTGATTAACAACACGCATAATTGAACAGAATTCGAGAGCAAACAATTTAGAAGACGGTATTTTTGAGTGAACTACAGGGAATTGATTTTTTTTCGCATGCGAGTCCGGCCTGAAACCGTTGAGAATTTTTGTGTAAGTTTTATTGTATACCTTTTCGTTAAAACTAGTGTGATATTGGTGGAATAAAATTAGGGAGTCGTTTAGCCTGGTGATTGTATACGTTTTAGGAGCAAAACTATAGGTAGGTCTGTTTCAGAAAATATTTCGTTTATGTTGGTGACATAATTATCTGGGACATCCTGTGTAAATTGGGTGACATATTATCAAGAGAATTTGGTGTAATTTTAAATGCCCACGTTTTAGGGGAAATAGTGTAATGTGGGTGGCATAACAATAAGGGAACATTTAATACAACTTTGGTGGTAAACAATTTCGTTTAACTTAGTAAACAATCTCGTATGGTTATACTTTAAAATTAATCTTTGAATTGAAAATACGTAGCACAAAATTTTATCAGGGGAAGAAAAGGTAAAAATAATTAATAATTGTCAGCTTTTATTTGGGAAATTTATACTGACATTTACATTTGAGCATGAATGGAAAGGGGACATTTATTGTTAAATTGAAAAGCAACTGATGATTTTGCATCGTTTGGTGGCTATTGTTCGGTTCCTCTCTTTGCTCCACCGAGTGGCCATTAAGGAGAAAATGAGTTCGATATGTGCATTATGCGCCGGAATGTTGAATACAAACTTTTTTAATCGTTGTTCACCTCGTTAATTTTAAACAACCAATTTAAGCAGAAAATAAGTACCGTAAGAACGTCTAGATGTATTTCCCCGGTGTTGTCTTTTCTTACTTAACTTTCAATCTTTCAAACTGGTCAATGACGAGGTGAAAAGATAGTATGTGAGAGAACGCAGTGAGAAACCTTAAAAAAAAGTGGGGTTAAGATACCAAGGGTACAGTGTTTAAACACAGCGCAAGTGATGAGAGAAAAAGAGAAAAACGCATCTAAAATAATAAAAAGAAAACTTTAAGAGAATTTTACATCCATAACTTTTTTACCCATTTAGAAAAAACAATGGAAACGCGGCCGAAGTTTTTCTTTCATTCTTCTTATTACGTCCCTATCTCCTAGTTTTTTATTTTTATCGTCGTTATTTCTTCAACCTCAATATTGCTGGTGAGTATCAACCCCATGCCCCGCCGCGGTAGTGAAATGAAACGCCTCATCATGCCTTCTGTTCCTGCTCACTCTAGTGTTAGTTCTCGGAAGTGTAATTGTATTCATCTCTGACCAATAAATATCGAGACAAAATTTTTAAAAATTTATTTTCAAAATTTGTTACCATTGAATATGGTCATCTTCGAATTAGTCCTCTTCCGCGTGTACAAACCACTACATAAGTGTTTTCCATCATAGGAACCATGCCTGTAAGTCATTTTCAAAAGTACCATTCAGAACGACCGCCGTATTACTTTTAATGTCGTCAACGTCGTCAAAATGCTCGCCTTTGAAGGTGTTCTTGAATCGGGGGAACAGAAAGAAGTCGCTGGGGGCAAGATCCGGCGAGTAGGGCGGGTGTTCCACAACAGTGATTTTTTTCTTGGCCCAAAACTCGTTTACTCGGAAGGCAGAATGCGCAGGCGAATTTTCACGACGCAACCGCCACGAATTGGGCCACATCTGTGGTATTTTTTTTCGAATTTTCTTTCGTAGACGTTCCAAAATTGTAATGTAATAGTCTTGATTAACAGTTCTTCAATTCGTTTGATGTTTTCGTCTGTCCTCACCTCCACTGGTCTTCCACTTCGATGTTCATCTTCGACACTCTCCCGACCATTCAAAAATTCTTTTGTCCAGAAAAAACACGTGCGCGAGACATTGCTTCCTAACCGGAACCCTCTTTCAACATTTCATGAATTTCGGGTCCACTGTTTTCACGTTTGTCAAAAATTTAATGGCGATTCTTTGTTGTAAATAACGAACATTATTCATTTTCCGGCACGACAATGAAACAGTACTTTACACAACTTCCTGCTACAACGCACTGACGAGTGTGAACGAGTTGACACTTGTTCACCCAGGTTCGGTAGGGTTGCCTCTATATCCTCACTTAGCGGCAACGCTCTGATGCGCGGCGTTGTTTTGTCTTAAAAATAGTCTCGATATTTATTGGTCAGACCTCGTATATACTAGTGTATAGCCCGCCAAAAATGACGGGAGTGAAGATTCGATCGTTCAAGCTATTTATGGAGATCAAATTGGCGTCAGAAACATAAATTGTATTGAAAGTCATCTCCCTCTCCTTCATTCCCCCTCTCCCACTCTCTTCCCCTCTCTCCTTTCCCTCTCCCTTCCTCTATCTCCCTCTCCTTCCCTCTCTCAACCTCCCTTTGTTCCCTCTCTCTCTCTCTCGTATTAAAAGCATTCAAAGCACGTTTACACCCATAAGGCATGATGAAATAACAATATAATATCGAGGTCTAACAATGGAATAGGTATGCAAGGTAACATCTCCTTGAAATGGCAAGATTTCCTCAAACTGTGTGAATTAAACGTTTTAATTGAGCGATTTCGAACTGTAGATGGAAAAAAGATAAAAATAATAAGAAATCTTATAATGTTTCCTTCAAAATGGTTTATATTCGAAGATTGTAGGTGAATTCTTTCTAATTTTAATCTAAAAAAGAATGAAAGCCTGCACGTCGAAATGTCCATTTTTTACGTGTTACCTTATGGGAAATGGAAATTATCCCCTGGAGTCGAACCCGGGTCTTTGATCTCGAGTTTGATACATTAAAACGATTTTTTATTATTCATCAAATTCATCAAATACGGTTCAGTCGTTTGCGAGATATTAAGCTTCAGAAAGCATTACTGACAAAGTGACAGTCTTTTGTATACATAGTTTGGATATATATATATATCAGTTATATATAGACGCTTCGAACAAATGATGTATATACTAGTAATATGTGCTTGCATTCTGCAAGCATTTTATATCAGGGTAATAATATTTAAACGCAAAAGTTCGCACCTCTGCACCGATTTACGTTTTTTCTCTTTGGACAATATTGGGGTAAAAACAACACCTAAAATTTAAAATTATTAAAAATTTATAATTTTTCATCATTTATTACGAATACCTTACATCTGTAGCCTACGCAGAATTTTCCCAAGGGGGGTGGGGGGGTCCAAATTCTCTTAAGGAACATAAATGAAACTCAATTTTTAAAAGATGAAATATTTGTTATTATTAATAATTAGTGATGAAATTGATACAAATATTTTTATTTAGAATATAAAGTCAATTCTTCGAGGCTTCTTGACCAGTTCTTTAATTATTAAATCTACATCCAGCTTAGTTTCCCTGTAAATATTCATCAAAGTTTATCCATTTAATCTGTCATCAGACATTGTTGATCTTAGATAAGTTTTCAATCGTTTTAACGTCGAAAAACTTCTTACATCTTCACAAGAAGTAACTGGAAGTGTTATAAGGATGCACAGAAGAATATGAACGTTCGGGAAAATTTGTTTATTGCAAAATTTAAGAACTTCTATCAACGAAATACTTTTCGCATTCACTGGCAATTGTTTTAAGATTGTCTGCCAAAGTATTATTTCTGCCAGAAGTTCTTTCCATGTTATGCTGAATATTATATCTTCTGGATAGTAATTGCATAAATATTCTACATTATGAACGTTAATTTTTTATGTTTAATGTCATTCCAATTCGGTATAGGTAAAATGTATTGGAAGCTTTCAATTGTATTTCTATGATTGTAACATTTTTCCTTAAGGCTAGTTATAAAAATGTCTAAAAATGGTGAAAATACATCGTTTTTATAATACTCTTTAGGTGATACAGCTTGAGAATCGATATCTGGCCATCCTTGAAGCTATAGTTTTTCAACTGGAAAATCATATTTATATGCAACTCCAACAACTTCTGAGAAAAGGCTTTCAAATTCCTTTCGATCATTTTTTATTCTACTTAATATGGAAATAAGATCATCAGCAGCATATATTGCTTCATTTCTCGATTGCAGATATTTTCAGAGAACAAGGCTGTAAGTGAAAAATATGATTCAAGCAAAGCATACTGTTGGTAGTTTGAAATTGTTTAATGGTATATAAAAATTGCTGTGCTTTTCATGAGGCAATACTATCCGCCCAAGCTACTATTATTTCTAATGCATCAATCACTGTGCCTTGCAGCTCTAAAAACGTCGAAACTGAGTTATGACGTTCAATCCATCTAGTGGCACACAAATTTATGTTTTTCTTTTTTTGTTTCAGGGCAAACCCTTTTGATCGACGCAATCAATGCTTGCTGTTTTTTCGGCACAATAAAAAAATAATTAAAAGCTCCCCTAAAAGGGTCAAAAACTGCTTAATAGGGCGAACATCACAAACGCTACGACAGAATAAATCGAAAATTACAACAATGTTTATTTTCTTGGCCGTTAAAAATTATAAACTTTTAAACAAAACTTTCATGGTTTATGTACTTATAAATGTGCTACAATGCTGAAATTTTTTCATACCGGTAGAACTTGCCAAATAACGAAAACGGGATTATATAAATTTGAAAATTTTTATTCATTCGGCCGTAAAACATTCATAAATGCTAAACAAATTGACTAATGTTTATGTACTTTCTGTCGATCTAGAGAGCTAAAAATATAGAGGAAGTTAGGGAATGGTGTTCCAGCGGTAACTAACATTGAAAATTACAAAAAGGTTTATTATTGTGGCTGTTAAAAATTAATACATTTTAAACAATTAAATATACATAAATGCATTTCTATAAGTGACAGATCGATTAAATTTTTCATAAAATTAGTGAATATTTTTATAGCGGGATATAACTTTGAAAATTACAAAAAAAATTATTATTGTAGCAGTTAAAAATTAATACATTTTAAACAATTAAATATACATAAATGCATTTCTATAAGTGATAAATCGATGAAATTTTTCATAAATTAGTAAATGTTTTTACAGAGGGATATAACTTTGAAAATTACAAAAAAATTATTATTGTGGCAGTTAAAAATTCATAAAGTTTAAACAACTAAATATATATGAATGCACTTCTACATAGATGAAATTTTGCAGAAATGTGAGGTATTCCTACTAAATGATGAGAAACTATAAAATTTTTATTATTTTAAATTATAGGAGTTGTTTTTACCCCAATATTGTCCAAAGAGAAAAACACGTAAATCGGTGCAGAGGTGCAAACTTTTGCTTTTAAAATTTGTCGGCTCTTACTCATTGTGTTAAGGTGAGATAAAATGCAAGCACACATTACTTGTATATGTGTGTGTGTGTGTGTGTGTGTATATATATATATATATATGAGTGAGTCTTAATTAGTAAAGGTACTCGTATTGTTAAATTTTGACGGTTTTTTCCTGACTGATCCACCAGCTTACTGATTCGGCCATCGAAAATTATAATTGTCCATTTATCATATATGCGTGAGAATGAGTCGTTTTAGAAGTGCTAGTTTAATTGTTTTATGATTTCCTTGGTTGGATCAACATAAAGGTTAGTTTTAAAAATCAATTTTTATACTTTTAACTTGTTTTTCGTTTTCAGTTACTGGTATTTTTCATTTTTAATATAATATAATTTAACATTGAATATATTAACGCTCCACGAGCCAATGCCGCAAGGTAGGACAGGGCCTATAGGCCTGGATGCGGAAAAAATAGGAGAATGTCTAAATAAGGTAAATTGGAGATAACTATATAGGGAAGATTGGTCGCTTCCCGAAAAGGAAAGATATGAGATAACCTTTTTTAAATAAAATTCTATTTTCTGTAAAAAATATATTAGCGCGTTTGGAGTGGCCTGTGGTGCTTTAATAGTGGAAGTTGGTGTTGGACAACGCATATTTACATACTTGAACGTGTTTAGTATTTTTATTTGCTCTTGACGATTTTTCATCTTATATTTATGGCATTTGTGCACATTTCTTTGAATGCGAAAGTTGAATATAAGTGAAGGAAATTATTAACACCGAAAACTGGTCTCATCGTATGTTTCTATTTAAAATTAAGAAACCTGCATCCTCGTAGTGAAGAGCATGCAGTTTTATACCCCGTTCATAATGTATATGTATTCATTGATAATTTTCTTCTTAATAGTCATAACATAAATTTTTGAAACTGCTCAGATCATTTGTGTACACCCTGTACATTATGGTGTATTTATAATTAAAATTTTCCTCTTTGGTCACTTTATTTTTGTTCATCAGTATATCTTTCAACTGGTCATCGTATTATCAATTTTAAACTACTTTTTCCGCTTTATTTTTTACCTTTACCTTTTTTGTAATATCAACTGAAGGTAAACTTTACATTCGTCTTCTTTTAACCAAAATTTCCTTGTATTATCAAATATTTAAACGCAAAATGCATATATAGAAATATTGCGAATTAATGACACTTTGTATTATATAGGGTAAATCTGGTATCAGCGTCCCTAGAGGGCAAGGGACGAACTAGCCCAACGCAACGAGAAAGCTTCCCATCGCGACGTATATGGTTAAAGGGGTGGTCCGCGTCCACACTTTCGTGCTCACATCAGAGAGTTTGTTTCCAAAAAAATCTCATTTTGTCCTATGCTGCCAACTTAGGGGAATAAGAACTAGTGTTGAACGCTCGTACTACATGTGTCGTCCCCAATTGGATTCGGTTAGCAGGCGTTCATAAAATAAATAATAATAAATTAATAATATACGGGCAGCCGATAACCCAACACAATTAGGGGCAGCACATGTAGAACGAGCGTTCACCACTATTAAGGAAAACACCCCTCACCATATGAGCGGTGATTTGGTGCTTACGTGTCCAAAGATTGCATAGTAAATCGCATACCCCCGGAAATATGCATATTTGAATTTAAGCTTGAGATCATATGTAGAATACAAAATCGTTGATGTGTAACCGAAAAAAGGAACGCGGACCAACTCATTAACCTTATAGGTAAAGAGGGAAAACTTTCTCTTTGGATAATGCCGCTACCGGGCAGGACATGTTCGTAGAATTGAAACAAATTCTGTCTAAGTATAATCTTCCGCTGAATAAACTTGTATGTTTGGTTACTGACGGGGCCCCAGCTATGATTGGAAGAAATAACGGCGTTTTGGGGTTATTGAGAAGAGAATTAGCCGAAAAAGAGCTCAATACCTATCTAAAATATTTTCACTGCATCATACATCAGGAGGTACTATGTACAAAAGTTTTGAAAATGGACCATGTTTTGAGGGAAGTTATGAAAACAGTGAACTTTATTCGCACGCGTGCAATGAATCTTCGTCAGTTTTCCTCATTTTTAATAGAGATTGAAAGCGAATACGAAGGCCTTCCTTATTATACGGAAATTCGTTGGCTATCTTGTCACAAAGTTCCTCAAAGTTTTTTTGCTTTGCGAGAAGAAATAGTTTTATTTTTGGATACGAATGGACACGACAAAACTAAGCTGGCAGACTTGGTATGGATCCAAGATTTAGCATTTCTAGTTGACATGAGGGGGCATTTAAATGAGCTTAATTTGAAACTTCAGGAGAAACAGCAACTGGTAACGAGTATGTACGATCAGGTGCGAGCATTTCGAACTAAGTTACGCTTATGGGAATTTCAATTGAAGGCGAATAATTTGGCTCATTTCCACTGCGCGGCTGAAATTAAGAAATCGAGTTTGAATTTGGATTTTTTTAAATGTTCGGTGAAAATTGAATCGTTGCAGACTGAATTTGAGCAGACATTTAGAGATTTTAAATCTCAAGAAAATGAATTTTCCTTATTTACTTCTCCATTCACTTTCGATCCTGAAAAAGCAGTCGAAAGCATTCAATTGGAACTGATTCAATTGCAGTGCGACGAAATTCTAAAAAAATAAATCTTATGATCAAGACTTCTCAAATGCTGTATAATTACGACAAACATAGACTCGATAATGCTGAATTAAGGATCAATTAGTGTATGATGCGATTAGTATGGAATTACTTATTTTTTTAATGAAGTTTCACCAATATACGTTTTGAGTAAATAAAATTAAATCCGATTTCTACGTTGATAATCTTAGATCAATCATTAAAAAAAGCATATTTTATGTTCGTCTTATAAACCTTAAAGGTTTGAAAATATCCATATAAAATGAATAAATATTTAAATATTAATTACATTTCAACAGATATATTACCAAATACAGTCGTAGATAATTCACAGCTTGTGGCGTAACTTCGTTTATTAATAATTATAAATAATTATTAGCTCGTTGCATCTTTTGCTGATACAGGTAAATGGAAGGATAGTAAAGGAATTTCAAGAGCACGAGGTAACGAGTCCTTTAACTCTCGTCTGGAGTGTTACGTACACATTCTCCCCCAAAACTCAACCCCTTTCGCGTCTTACTCAACTGCACAAATCCTCTCTTCTCCGCGGACTATCCAGGACGAAGCGTCAGATTCACTTCCTTTGTCCCACTCGAGGTCTCCAAATCCCTCGAGCCCAACCTCGCGCAACCCTTATTCCTCCCGCAACAGTTCTCATACCTTGATTTTCTCCCAGCCTCTCGCCTACGCCAGCGCGACATGCGGCTCTTCAGTAAACCACGTTCGCTGCTCCACGAGAGACTTGCGCTTTCTCCCTATCTCGTCTCTCATTCCCACGATCCTCCTCGAATATATCCCTCCAATCCCTCCCTCGCTCATTCCTCCTTCCACTTATCTCTCCCTCCGCTGCATCTCTCCTCCCTCGTCTCCTTCCGTTGTTTGTCACTCCCAAAGCGCTCATCATCTTTCCCGTTTCGGGAAAAGAATGTCTCGTATCTCCTTTTAAGGGATCTTCCGTCTTCTCTCGAGTCATCCTCTTTCCCTCTTCTTCTTTCTAATTCCCTTCGTACATCCCTTTTACCTTGTTCTTACGCCGTCTCGTTCTATCTCTCTCTCTCTTTCACTTCCGCCATCCTTAAATCTTCTGGAACCGTAACTCGTCCGCTTCGTGACACGCATCCTGTCTCGGGAGGCATCCGTGCCTGAGATGTGCGACCAAAAAAAAAAAAAAGAAACGCGCGCGTTCGCGCGGCCGGAAAAACCGCGGCGCGTAAAACCCGCTTACATGCTCTCTCGCACACTCACTAACTGACGCCCTTAGCTCGCGCTTATGATCTTAGGGACGAGTGAACCGTTAACGGAGTAAAGGGGAAGGGGTTTTGGGATGTAATCCAATTTCGGTCCCGTGTCTATGACGTGAGTTGTCAAAGATCGTCCAAAGAGACGGGTTAGAGTCGAGAGCGCGGTGAAGTCAACGGTTCGCTTGTTGACTAAGTCGCGTGACAAGGTGTTCTGCTAAAAAGTGGATCTAAAAAAAACTCTTTAAGTTAGCAATCAAACAGGAAAATATAAAATGCGACTACCGTTGATATTTTAGTAATGTGCGTTCAACCGCTCCTTTAAAATTCAGAAAATTTGTGACTTTTAAACATGAAAGATTATCGTATATTACTTGATACATACTAGGAATAATAAGGTCAGACAAAATGAAAGAACAGTAATAAAATGAGAAAGATCACTTGGTATAAGTTCCACTTTATTAAAATTTCGACTACCTGATGGACTAGATAGTAGCCGAAACCGGTCGCATGTATTTTAATAAAGTGGAACTTATACCAAGTGATCTTTCTCATTTTATTCATGATGGAGTTCCACAAAGTCTAGGCTTCATCCGTTGATTAAAAAAAAAACATTATGATAAACACAATTTAAAATAACGTGAGAGTTACATTTATCATGAAAATGTTAAGCCAATTACATTACCGAAAGGTTATGATGACATGATAAGGAAGTAATAACTCTGAAGCCGGTCTCGAAAATAAAATAATACTATTAAATTTTATTTGTAGCCAATGCAATATCTCGTCAAATTTGATAGGTAGATATGAAATTTACCTGTTAAATTATAATACCTTAACTGAGTGTTAATTAAAAACTGCTAAGTAAATAAGCATATCCATGCCTAATTGTCATAATTTAATGAATATTGCTAAATAAATATTAATTATAACCTTATCATTTTATTTAGATGATTTTAAACCTTGATTAAATTTATTCACATAAGCCTGCATGTTTTGGAAAAGTTTGGTTGAAAATAAAATCAACAGCTTATATGTCGCTATCATACAAAAATAACAATATTGTAAACAGCAGTTTAAAAATGTAATTACTACGGATATTTCCAATATAAACAACATAATAAATTTGTTATCAACTGAAATAAAAAGTGTTAATCCCACAGTTAGAAAATATTCGTTAAAATTTCGATACAAATACATAAATTATTTTTTCTTTAAAACTTACGCTAATGACTTTACTGTTGACACGCGTCTAAAAAATAAAAATTTACACCTATAACGAGAAGCCTTTATTCTGCACAGCTCAACAAATTGTGTGTCACATTTATTTAGATATACACGTCATGCTGCCACAAATCTAAATCCAACTTGGCATGAATAATCCCATGAAGATATTAACAACATGGTAGCTCTTAATGACCATAGCGTGGTTGAATGACATGCAAAGGCCTTTCTTGTGACAGGAATTACTTTTTTTAAGCATAAATTTATTAAATATAAGCACACGTAAATTTACGCATATAATTAAATTTTTAACGATATATGCATTTTTACATGCATAAAATCCACTCCTTTACAGGACATTATTATTTATTTATTATTTTTTTAATTCACGAATTTACAAAATTTATTATTAAAAAATAATACAAATTTAAAAGAAACACAATATCGACTAATATAAACTAATAGAAAACATTCATTCCAAACGGTAAAGATAACTCTTTCAACAAATATGAACTATTACGAGATAGTTAACCTTCCTTGAACTGCTGTGGAGAAAATTTTCGACTCAAAGCGAATAACCAGCAATTTGGATCAAAGAATGGCTAGTAATCTTCTTCAAGATGATCTACTCCGGTATTCAGAATACTCAATGACCAACAATATGAACGATGGCATAAGATTGCTTAAAGTATATAGAGATAAAAAAGATGTATGGCTGCGATATTTTGGTTCTGTCAAAAGGAATACGCGAATGGGTTCCAGAAGAAGTGGAGAACGAAGAGGCGCATTTGCATGATGCATGAAAAATGAGCGCCATAGCGAAAATGCACATTTCATCATTACTTCGCGGCCATATCAAATGGTAAAACCGGTGTTTTTATTTTAGCGTTTCCCATACGGAATAAAGTAAATAATTCATCAAAAGGTTTTAACGGTTCGAAACACACTTCTCGAAAACAAAATCTCCGACGCTTAAAAAAAAAAAAAATGCTGCAAACCGAGCATTTCCCCAATTGCGGATTTGAAGCAGATGAAATGCGTTGGTCAAACAAAGTTTTTAAGCATTCATTGCGCGCTTTATTAAAGAGTTATTTTTAGTTCGTCGTATTGCTATGTAGGAATGGATGATCGCAGCGGTCTCGTTCAGGGTTGCTTGCCTTTTCGAAATAACTGCTCATCAAATCACCTAAGAGATGAATTTTTGGGTGGAACTCAAATCTCTCCAACGCATAAAAACTTTTAAGCGTACTAGGAAGATAACGTATTTTTGTCTCGGCGTTTCCACATTTATATCGGATCCAACCGCCTCCGAAAGAAAAAAAAAACATCGGAACGAGAAAACCGAAGTAAAACTTTCGCGAAATCTCTCGAGCGAAAAAATCCTCCCGCTCGCTACCCTTTTTTCTTAAATACTCGGCATAATGAAATTTTTACAGCTTTTCCTACCCAAATGTCATTTCGCAGTTACTATATCCTCTCCCCCTCTCCCTTTTTCTTTTTCTCTTACTCACCCTCAAAGAAAACGAAATTGACGTCGCGTTAAGCCACCCAAGAGCCATTTTCGGGACACCTCGTCATTGCGAAAACGAAACAAAAGAAAAATAAAGATTGTAAGTAATGGTCGGATGCCCCGCGCAAAAGCGCAGCCACGCCCAAAAGCCCCCTTTTGGCATTTCACAGATTGCGGGTCGTTTCTGAAAAGGAGAGAGGGGGATAACTTCCCCACCACCGCTCACTCGTAACTCACACCCTTTCCAGGAGGTCTTTCCCACTATATATCCCTTACAAACCCCCTCCCCTTTCCTCCCCCCACGACACTCAGCTTGTTTTGTTTGTGTGTAGGGATCTTCGCTTCCCACGAGAGGTCGACCATATGTTAATGTCAACCGCCGAGACCTGTGCGTGGGGGTAATGGGGCCACTTCCACCCCCTCCTCGCTAATGTACCCCCGCGCACGAGACCCCTCTGGCGGAGGTCGAGGGAAGCGACGTCTTCCGAACGAGAGTTGTCAAAGGAGACGCAAAAGGGCGATGGATGATGATGACTGCGACGGCGCCCGAGACGTTATCCGCGTGTTTCGGGCCAAGGAGGTAAAAATATACCGACATCTGCGTCTTAGCACCGACAGCCGGAATATTTTTCTCGCATTACGGCGCGGGATGTCGATGCATGCCGCATAGGTAATAGCTAAAGGGGGATACGGATATGCGCGAGGAAGAAGGAGAAATACGACCCTTTCCGCGCGTTATGACGTCGCTATGCGGTGTATCGGTGCTCGAATAAACATTCTCTCGGAGCCAGAGAGGGTCATCGTAAGATTATAGATAAAATGGACGGATAGGAAGCTTAAAAGAAAACGCGCGGCCATCTCGTAATTTTGGTCTGGTCCACGATGTATCTGTATCATTGAAAAAAAAAGCATTTCTGAATCGTTTTGAGGTATTGTCGTCCTCGGTAGGGTTATGTATTAATCAGTATTTATATGAAATTATCATTCGTCCTCATGAGGATTTGAAAAAGCCACGTGTTTTAGGGCATGATAGAAATATACGTAAACAGTTGGTGTTAAAAAACAACGAATGATACTTATTTTTAGAAATGTTTCTCCAATAGCAATAAAAAGGCAAGGAAAAAAGAATTTTCGTTCTTTTATAAATCTACTCTCAGTGAATGACCGCTGATGATGACCGCTTTGTATCCGATATGCACACCTGGTTTTCCCAAAATTAAGGATATCGGAAAAAAATCGCTTTTCATGTTCATTTCAGCTCTAATGTGGCCTCAATAAATCTTTCTTGAACTAGTAATGTCTTTAGCAATGGGAAAACTCCAGTGGTTATTAAATCAGCAAATAAAATTAAGCAGATATTTTTTGTTAATTTAAATACAAGTTTAGTAACAAACAGATTCTTTATCTTCTATTAATTGTAAAAGGATGGGTAAATGTTAGTGGAATCATACCCGAGATACCTGCAATAAATCCTACGTCAATGCAAAAATACTTCATAATTTTGGCCTGCAAATATTTAAGATCAAATCATCCGAGGAGCGGATGGAAAGAGCAAACGGATTCGATGTTAGAAAAATTACTCACGGATGAATAAAACAAGTCAGAAATTAGAACTGCTAATTTGCAGTTGAACTCGGCATAACTCGTCTACGTTTCTACATTAAATTAGCCGTTCCCTTGTTAGTCTCTCCGAAACAAACACGCAATGCAAAGAAAAACGGAATTCGGTTAGGAAAGGAAATTGAAGCAGTAAAACTCACGCGTGATATTTCAAAGCGCATATTTGCGTCAGAATTTCCGCCTGCGTTCCTATCTCGCGGAATAACTATTTGATTTACATAACTGCGCGGTAGGGTCACACGTGCGCGTAACGAACGCATTTCTTAAATTTAAACGCGGCTCTGCAGTTAGTTTCGTGTTTCAAAAAAATAAACGAACGAAATCCGAGAGGAAGAATATTCAATTAAAAAAATTCCGTATGGCGAGAAGATAAAAGGGTTGAACTAACACGGCCCATGCATATTTATCAATTTTCCTTTGGAAACGTAATCCGTCCGTCGACCTTGGACTGAATTATGAACACTAGTTTATACTAACGTTTAGACGGTGCCGCAAATCATTCCACGCCTGAAAAACGCTTAGAAGTGAAGAAAAAGAGAGAGACTTAAAAAAATCGACGGCATCGGAAAATGTATCGATCGAAAGAATTGCCGAAAAACTTTTTTTTTGCTAACTGGGACTCGATTTCGCGAATGCTCGTAGAGTGGAAGAGCTCCAATTTTTAAGAGTAAGGCTTTTTCCTTTCGTTATTTATTTCTCTCTCTCTCACATAAACGCGATGTTATATTTACTGACTAGGGTTCACTTGAACCGCCCTCGCATATTTCCTTTCACCTTTCGACCCTAATACACCATCGAAAGCGCGCACATCTGAGAACTCTTTTTTTAGGCGCGTTCCGCCTCCAGCGTGAGCGCCTATTGTCGTCGGTCTGTCCGTCCGTCCGTCCGTCCGCATGTTCGTTCTCGGCTTCTACCGAACGGATTTTCATGACTCACAATAAAAAATAATAAGAAAATCGCAAAAATGAATCACGTAATCCAATCAGAGGTACCACTTTACTGGTGATAAAAAATGAACATTCCGTCATATCTCGTCAAGTATTGCTCATATCAAAATATTTTTCAAATAAAAATTGTAGAAATAATAAATTAAAGTATTTGTTTTCCCATACGTTTTTATCGTAGGAGTAGCCATTATCAAGAAAATCGAACAAGAAAGTCTTAAATCGAGTTGAACATTTCTTGTTGCTAACATAAACAATCTCACAAACAAACGTTTAATTTCCTTACGTGTTCATACAATATTTTTAAATAGGAAGAAAATGGATTATTTATGATGAAGAAAAGAACTTTAAAACACGAAACGCACCCCGTGTGTGATACGCTGTACACTTTCCTAACTTGTTTTTTATGTCCAGGAAAGCTTAAGGGAAGTTTCCCTGAATTTTAATTAAGTTTAACGACAAGACTGAAAGTGTTGGAAGGTAAAAGTTAAAAAGAAGGAAAATTTTTTGTAAAATTTGTCCATGTTATGATATTATCAAATATTAAAGTCGATCTGTATTTTTTAAATAAATAAAATGCAATCAAACTAGATAGGTATAGGAGATTTTACTAAATTAATTTTCTCCGTTAATTCTTGGTTCTCCTCTTGACAATTCTGTCAACTCTTGAAGTTCAAGAATTTAAAAATATTCCTTACATTTCCCCTATGTAATTTCCCCTGATATTCGTTTCAGTTTCCTCGCATATCATTAAAACTGCGAAAGTATCTATTACCATCATCATAGTATGCTACGAAAAATATTTGAGAAGCAAAATAGAAACTGCCGAAATTATTAAATTCAATTCCCAGGAGGAAATTCCCGTCTGCGCAGATTATTTATATTTTATGCTAACTGAACCAAGATCTCGACCGTTTATTCTTTTAATAATTTACAGCGGGATTATTGGAATTTATATTTATATTATCCAACGGAAATGTATAAGTAATGAAGCATGGCGCATCCCTGAGATTTTTCTAACAGAAATTAAAGCAACCTTTCCTTGTTCTAGGGCGAAAGAAGTTAATGGAAACCTTTACCGTCATTTAAGGCCGCGCTTATTACTTTATACATCCGTAATGGCATTATTCACGATTGTATTCTTCTGCATCCAACTTACCGTGCGAAGGTAACTGCATTATTTCCTTAAGAGTTGATCCCCGAATGAGTAATTTTAATTTATTATTGTGAGACGCATATGGTGTCCCAGATCCGAAGTCGCAGCTGCGTGTTGCATGTATGCATATTGTATCGGACTTGGGACAAAGGGGCTTTGCCAAGTTTTGCGAGGAATCTGAGGAGGTTTAGTTAATTCGTTGAGTATTTTATTTAAAAATATGTGAATATCTTATACCACACCCTTCTTGTTTCCCTCCGCCTTTATACTCATTACGATACCAAAAAATTACGAGTAGAGGAAAATATTATTTCAAAATGACCTTATTCTGTCATATTCTCTGACTTTTCGGTTTCCTTAAATGTATTAAATAAAGCTTTTAAAATTAATTTTAACGATGAAAAATTAGAGTAGTCCTTTGTGCTCAAAGGGGGTTACGTTCCAGGAGAAGGCATACCGTAAAAACTGCATTTAGCAAATTTGTAATCCTAAGTAAAATACCTCGCGTACGTATAGGCTACGTCACACACTCGTTTTCTGTGCACATCTAAATCAGGACCGTGATAAATTAAATGTTATAGGTGTTAAGTAAGTAAGTGTAACTTTCATTTTTTATCGCGTATAGCCAAACAAAATTAAAACAATTATTTTACTGTGCAATATTTTACATCACTGAAAGCTTCTTTTCTTGTAATTCCATTCTTCACAGTTAAAAACCATGATAATGTAACAAAAAATTATAGAGAACACGAACTATAAATGCAAAAATGAAATGTTTAAATGGATACAAGTAGTGTATTAGGAAGAATTAACAACTTTCTAAGAGAAAAAAGGAAAAGGCACGACATATTTATTTTAAATATACCGATCCTAAGACCATTCCAAGTGCTAAAAAGAATTTCAGCAGTACGTGTACATAGGCTAAAGAGGATTTATGCTGTGCATTACCTTTCCGCCTTGTCGAAACTAACCATTCAACGGATTGAAAGGGACATGGAAACCGCTTCTCCCCTGTCATTATACCACGAGCCTCTTGAGGAGGCTTCCCCATCTTCCCCCTCTTTACGCACCTCCAATCCGAACTCTGAGAAGTTCTTCTCTTTTTTTTTAATTTCGAAAAAATATATAAATCCAGCGACGACTCCTCGAAGAAATCTTCTCCTCCTCCCTGACTCTCTCTCTCTTTTCCAACCTCCCCCCCTCCCCGTATTTCCATCCTCTTTTTCCCTCTCCCCAATACCTTACCTTTATACTCCTCACTATTCATCCCGTCAGATACACAGCTACTATTATCCGAAGCACCTGGCTTACGGGATATACCCAAGAGGAGCCCGTTCACTAATAAGTCTCTCCCATTGAATTCCCTCGCCAATCCCTTCTCTCCCAAACCCCTTCCTCCTTTTTCCTCCCCTTTCCCCCCTCTCTCTTTCTTCCTTCACCCACTAGTTTCTATTACACACTCTCTCTCCATTCTCTTTCTTCCTCTTTCATTACTTTTCCGTCTTCCTATTTCCTTCTCTCTCTCTCTTTCCTTCTCCGCTAGAACCTTTTCCCTCTCTCCCTCTGCCTCCTCTCTCGGCGCTCAAGAGAGGTATCCGCACATCGCGAATTAGGAAAGGTTCCTCTTTTAATTCGACGAAGCTACCTCGGCCTACCCGAGGAGGATGGGTTTTTAGTGGGAGTAAAGGTTTCCCGTAGTTCAGACCATCCTTCCTTCCTTCGCGTCCGGTTTTACTGCGTTGTTCAGGATTGGATTAAAAGTAAATGGATGAAATCACCATTTTCAATTGAATCCCGCGCCAGATTTCTTCGATTTTTGTGGTAGTTTCCCAGAACCTTTTATTTTTTCAAATTAGATACGGCGATTCATTGCAAGCTGCTTCTAAAAGGTTTAATAGGTATACAATCAGTTGTGACAACGATTTTATTATAGATTAATTATGGAATTCGAATCTACAGCCGTGTAATGTTATAAATTGTATCCATGTTTTAACGCATGTTTTTGAGTTTAATACCGTACCGTTGGAACGCCAGGGCGGACTTTCTTAGATAAGGGATACAAGTGGAAAAGAGACGTAAATCCATAAATTTAATTCGGCTTTATATATATATATATATATATATATAATAAAATCGTAATGGTCATCATGATGCGTAGCGCTCTAATTTTGTGAACTGCTCGATTAGAAATAAACTTTCTCAGGATTTCAGTGTTCCTGAATCTTTACGTTATGAATAAAAACATTTCGAAAAAGGTCACGTGTTCCACTCCAGAGGATGAATGTCGTTTCCCATAAGATAACACGTTTGTAGGCTTTCATTCTTTTACCCTTTGAAATAACTTAAAATTAAGTCATCGACAAAAAATTCGCGCTAAAACACGCCAAAAATGAATGAGGATTCTTATTCTTACCGTCGAATACTCAATCTCATTCGAATTCGCTCATATTTTGAATTTATGCTCGAGTTTTCGTAATTTTTTAAACATTTTAATAATAAGATTCCATGGTTACCGGTATTGTTGTCCTCGGTAATTTCCAGATCGAAAATAACATTAAAACTTGCTCGAAATGACCGAAGATATGAATTTAATGCAAGTAAATCGAACGCAGTATTCATTTTATTTATATTTTTATCTATATTACTATAATCCTATTTATGGTCGTCTCTCTCTCTCTCTCTTTAACGCTCTATACCTCAGCCATTTGTAATCTCCGAGAATTTCAGCCCTCTACATTTAGTTTTTATCGAGTTATTCATCTAATTTTCTTAGTTTGTTATTAAAAACCAAACATATACATCCCTTATAAAATATATTCATTAAAGTCGTATTCAAAACATATTTCCGTCAAACTAATCTAAAATTAATAGGAGCGTGGTAGGAATGAAGAAAGGGGGGGGGGGAGTTGGGTAGCATCAGCGAGCAGGGGGCTTGCCCCCTAGTGTGTGTATGTGTGTGTATACACAGTGCTTATTTTGTGAAGGTGCGCGCCTGTACTTAAAGTAATAAATGTTGAACTAGTGTTTAATGCCTGTTTTCGGGAAAGTTCTTTTTCACGCGTGCGGAATCCTACCAATTTTACATAAATTTTGACGGGCCTAAACCGGAAAGAAAGATTTTTCTCGTCTCGAAAATTCCGGCAGTGTACGACTTCTTTATTAATAACTACCTATTTTAGATTATTATCCTTCGATAAAAAAACGAAGCCTCTTTCTTATCGTTCAAGGTTCATTTTATTGCATGATATCTATTATTGAAATTCTTAAGCATTCTTGCATTTTTATTTTTCTTGAAGGACAACACCAAGTCGTTCGAGTATGAATTATTAACTGTATCAAAAGAGAATATACGAGAACACTAATATTCTGGTAGTCATTAGGCATTTTAAATGCCTTCTTAAGCATAATAATACCAAAAATACAAAAATATTTTCTCCATGACAGCGTCCAAAACAGCGTCTTCTTGGTTTTCTCCTTTTTTTTAATTCGATGCCCACGCTCTACGTGACATTCACGCTGACCCCCAACAGCGCCTTCGAAGAATATAAATTCTTTCCCGCTAAACAACTCCATCGTAGGTCACGCAATAAAGGATTCATGGAGTTTTTGCGGGGACGTCTTATCTGCTCCATTAAGCAAACTGCTTTCTTCGCCCTAGAAAAGGTCGCCAGGGGAAAATTCGCCACATGCTTTCTGAATGATTGCAGAATAAGTATGTGACAAGGATAAAAAATTGAAATAGATTGAAAGCAAACCATAGGGAGATTTTCTGGGAGTCAAAGCTGATTTGTATGCGCATGCAATATTTTTATTGGATTACTAAAAGAAGTAATCGGTGATAGAAGTGCTGTAAAAAAAACTCCTGTATACATACCCCCATTCTTAAAGATGGTGACGTTTTATAAATAATGAAAAGGATATCCTAAAAAGGCCACTGTTTGACTTTTAAACAAAAAGGTGACATTTTATTTCGTTATTTCAGAAACATTCGCACATCGCCTATTTTTTTATTTTAATGTTTTTCGTGTGATTTCATTTTAGATAGAAACTGTTAATTGTTGCATTAAAACAAATCTAGGTCTAGCTTCAATCATGCGTCTCCATATTCGTGGGTGGTAAGACACAAAACGCAGGGAAATTTCTCGAATAATTCTTTTTTATTGCCTTGATTCTCTTAATATTATTCGAAATTGACCATGTATCGCTCTGTCCCTCACCAATTTAACTTATTCTTCGTGTATTTATTTTTGTATCCAAGAGCATTCACCTGAATGAAACATCATTTGTTCAACTGCACAACGAAGCAGGTAAGCTTGAATGCAAAGAATACCATGTCTCCAATACAACTCACATCAGTACGAATTGATGTATTCAAAATTAAAGCCTGCAAGAGAGAGAAAAAGAGAAATATTTAAATAGAGCGCCTGGCCCTCCGTCATCTTGTGGATGGTGTCATATTAAAAAGTTGAAAAACCGACAACCTTGGAAATTAGAAGTTACCGAACTTCCGGTTTCTGGACTATACATATAACATGCAATAACTTTTTGCATACGTTTAGGGAAAACAAATACAGAAAGCTTTGAAATGAAGAAGTGCATTTAACGGAGATTTGTCTCGCCATAGAGTTCATGAGCAACATACTCTGAATGAAATGATATGAAAGAAATGACTATGCACATCGCTGTGGTCGACCATCCACATCATTATCTGAGTCAAAAGTAAATCAAATCGATGAATTCGTAAAAATTAACTGTTGTATCCGCTTGAAAAAAATGTTCACGTCTGTGAATACTAGTTATAAAATTGTTAGTGTTATTATCCACAAGGATTTAAGTTACAGGAAAATAAGAGCCAAGTGTACGAAGATGATAACGCCTGATAAGCAACAAGCAAATTGAGTAGAATTTTGCATTAACTTAAGACCTACAATGAGATTTTTAGATTGAGACCTTAACAGTCTAAATTTTTACAATTTATTTTTTGCGTACCTCAGCGCAATTTTTGCTCTTCTTAGGTTTCCTCCCTTGTGCGTTTGTTACCAATATATACCAATCTGTTTTAGTTTTACAGAAATGCATACCACCTTGCAAACAACAAACTTCCCTGAAATAGACCAAAATATAGTTTTGTTCCTGAAATGTATACCACCTTTGTGCTGAATGTTACCATAATTTAAAACATCCATATCACACTAGTTTTTCCTAAAACGCATACAACAAGTTACACCTAAACTCCCCTGGTTTTATGCCATCCGATTTACACTGGTCTACCGCTGAAACATACCACCAACGTCACTGTGAATGCCCCTGATTGTATGCACAAAAATTGCACTCTGCCCCTTAATAGTATACCACCAAACTTACACAGACGCCCTTAACGGTATGCCACCCAACTTGCAACTAGCCCCTTAAACTTAGACCACCAAACTTCCACCACCGCCCCTTGACTTTATGCCACCCAACTTGCAACTAGCCCCTTAAACGTAGACCACCAAACTTACACCAACTCCCCTTAAAATTATGCCACCCAACCTTCAATTGGCCCCTTAAACATAGACCACCAACCTTACACCACCGCCCCTTGACTTTATGCCACCCAACTTGCAACTGGCCCCTTAAACGTAGACCACCAAACTTACACCAACGCCCCTTAAAATTATGCCACCCAACCTTCAATTGACCCCTTAAACATAGACCACCAACCTTACACCACCGCCCCTTGACTTTATGCCACCCAACTTGCAACTGGCCCCTTAAACGTAGACCACCAACATTACACCACCGCCCCTTGACTTTATGCCACCCAACTTGCAACTGGCCCCTTCAACGTATACCACCAAACTTACACCATCTCCCCTTGACATTATGCCACCCAACTTGCACTTGATACCTGAAACGTAGACCACCAAACCTGCCTTCGGTTCCTTACACCAGTCGGTCCCAAACTGTGTGCCGCAGTTGATTTTTAAAGGTGCCGCGGAACCACTGCCTTAAACTTATTCCGCCAAACTTACACTACATTCTTGCATTTATGCCACCCATTGTAGACGTTTATACTACCAAACTTAAAGCTGCGTCTTGATTTTATTCCACCCGAGGTACATTAGATGTGCACCTAGAACGCGTACTACTGAACTGACAGCGAAATGATCCCCGATTTTATGCTATGCCTTACACTCTTCTACTTCTAATTGTAAGTATTTCATTGTCAAACTTACATAATATATTGTCCTAATTTTATGATACCAACATTAATCATACAACCATGCATACACCGTCAACCCCAAAAATTTATGCCACCCAACCGACTGTTTTGACCTGTAAAATATGCATCCCAAGTACCGCTTCTAAATAACATTTCTTCGAAAACGAGTGTTTTTGGACAAAGTTCTTGCTTCTGACCATTCGTGGTTTCATTACTACGATTATGATATGAAGTCACAAAGTTGCCATTCAATATACCCAGGGAGTTCCCAATCTCAGAAGGCGAAGATTTGTCAAAATTACCGCAGAATCATGGATATTGTTTTCTTTGAGAAATTCTGAGTCATTTACGGTCACTGTCTACCAATAGATCACGAGATAAACCCTGAATACTATTCCGTTGAGCTAAGAGGTCCAATATTAGCATTACTCATGAAAAAACGTCCCCATTCTGCTGAACACGCGTCCCAATACAGCACCTACACGTCGCATTAGGGTTCAAAGTCGCAGCTAATTTCTACATATTGTTTCCACGATCTGTTGGTTGGTTTGTTTGTTGGTTTGTCTGTTATAACGCTACACCCGATCGTTAGAAAAAATTCGAATAATAATATTTCTTTTTACATACCTTCGGTAGGACTCGAACCCGCGATCCTAGCATTGGGAGATAGACGCGCTAAGAAACCCGCTACCATTAACTCCAGAAGCTAAATTTGACAGGAATGCTCGATTCACATATTTTAAGGAAAAAATCTTGAAAAAGTCCTGGATTCGACTCGAAGGAAGACATTTCCATTTCTCATAAAATAACACGTCAAAATCGACTTTTTATACGTGCAGGCTTTCATTCTTTTTCAGATTGAAATTAGAAAGAATTAACTTACGATCTTCAGATATGAACTGTTTTGAAAATAAAAATTATAGTTTCTTATACTGTTCATCTTTTTCCGCCTACAATTCGAAATCGCTCATGTTAAACGTTTTTAATTCACATATTTTGGGGAAATCTTGCTATTTTAACGGGATGTTGTCTTGCCTACCATTGTTAGACCTCGAAATTCTATTGTTATTTCAATCCTTATGGGTGTAAGCGTGCTTTGAATGCTTTTAATAGAGAGAGAAGGAAGGAGAAAATTTCTTTTGAACAGAATGAAAATTTTCTTTTGAAATTTTCATTTTTTATATATTATTTCGAACCGTCATATGACGGGCTATTACCTAGCATATTGTATTTACCAGATCTAGTACCCTGCGATTTTTTTCATCCCGGAAGTTTAATAGAAAATTATTTTTCTTAGCTAAAAATAATTCGAATCCTTTTGTTGATTAAGTACCTTTTTATTATCTTGATCCTTACGTCTAGCCTATCGTCAAGATATCAAACCCACCTCCTTCAACGTAAACTACTCATGAGAGTATATTACACCACTCTGGTTCATTGTTTTCACTGTTAAATGCACTCTACAGTCCATTCTAGTTAGGTAATTAAGTTTTGTTTACATATTCAACAGTCCATATCTTGAGTACGCGAAATATATTTGATACAATAGCCCATGTGTTCATTAATTACTGGCGCGTTTCACCAGACTGTTAAGCAAACACAACTTCAAAAATTTCTACGAAAAGCTTCACTAATTAAAATTCTTTTTTCCCACAACAACATGGGCTTAAAATGGAAAATAATATGCATCACCAATAAATTTCGACAGATAAACATACTTCATAGTATATCACCATGTTTATTAGTAAAATATTTAACCATACCTACAAATGCTTCTAAAGAGGATTCATTTTATTCCCTCTAATATTTTTATTGATTATTTATTTTTCACAAGCTCATAAAGAGTACTTTAAAGCCTTTTATAATGAGCGTAATAATAATAACAAAAACGAACACATACGGCCATGCCCTAGGCATGATTCGAACCCGCGACCCTAGTATTATTACATTTGTATTGAATAAAAGAACGTTCTTGCTTAAATTCAATTTAGAAGTGAAAGTAAACATTTAATATATAAATTATAATACTATACAGTGAAAATTTATTCCCGCTCAATAAAGCCAACGAAAGAAAAATTGTGCCGTTATAATTAACGAGGTTTCCTCATCACTCTACCTGTTTCTTCATAATCCTCGCCTCGAAATTTGTCAATAATATCAGTCGAAATTTCTTTATTTCCCGGCATCTTAAAATCCTCGAATTAATGACTTTTCTTCGAATACATGAAACTCCTTTCTCTCTAATTTCTACCTCAAATATAAAAAAAATCCTCTACCCCCGTCTTGCTTCCTAAGGAACACCTTCCCGTAGATAATAAACGTCAAAAGGATCCGTTAATTTGAATCTTCCCTTCCATTTTCCTTTGCACCCTTTATACCGCGGTTCCCGAAGTTTTAAACCTCGAAATTAATAAATATATCTCTCCCGTGCATCGCCGCATCCTGTAAGGGGAGCCCTCTATAAACCCTGAAAGCACCCTCCACGCACGTCGTTATTACTTCGCGGTTTCTTCCACAAGCCAAGCAGGTAATAGTAGCATCAACGAAGGAGGCGAGCTAGAGGTTAGAAAGGCACGTTGTATCACAAAAGTATTAATAATAAAGCATTATGAAGTTGATGTGAATATAGGCCAGTGGTTTTTTTTAAAGCATCAGCTAATGGGAAATTGATAGGTACGCTCTCCTCCTTTTGTTAACAAGTGTGTGTGCACGCATGCGGCTGTTATCTCGTAAAAAAAGAATTAAATACCCCACTCTCTCGTTCCTATTTTGATTTCACGACATCGCAAATGTCAAACGACATTTTATATTGTTTATTTGATGCCCGTTTGGCATTATCTTATCAATTAACATGTATACTGTTTATAATACTTGCTTCTAGCCCGTAATTCCATATCCCTCGTTTCTTTTCCTTTTGTTTTCAACATGTTCTCCAACATGTTTATTTGGCTTCATTAATAATTCATCGCGCGTGGACAATAATGGAGGTTTTTTAAACTATCGAATTGGCCTTCAGAGTCATCAAATCTTTAAGCTATCATTGTAGAGCGTATAAATCGAGTTAAATGCTCTCAAACTCATCAACCAAAAAGTTTACTAAAGTTGCGCTTCTGAGATACTTAAAAGATAAACTTAATAATGGCGGGAACGAATCGTTTGGGCATTAATAGGCTAAACTTGTCCTCATTTTTGCATCAACGCATATCATCGTGGTTTTCACGTAGTTTGACGTCATCGTTCAATTACTAATTCAAATTAAAACCACTCGAATATTGTATGAGGAAACACCATGGAGGTAATACGATTTCATGCTAGATAATCCTTTTAATATGTGTTCATTATTTTGTGAAAGACAAAAAGTGAATTTATCCTTTGCTCTTTCCACCACACGGTATTTGATTTATTATCAATAATCATCCAGTCTATTTGATAATGCAATTAATATTTACGCTTTTTCTGGATACATTTTTTGCGCTAAAATATGTTCAGTCGATTGAATGAAACCATTCTCAAAATAAATTATAGAGATCATCAGACCGTAAAATTTACTTTGACGGAAAATTTTGTGGGCCATAGCAAAAACAGAAGTATATACTCATAAATAAATGCTGAAGTAAAAAAAGTATTTGTTGAGGATTCGAAATGTTGAGCATGTCTCTTTTTTTTTAACAATATAACAATTGAATTCGAAATAATTTTCACTAGTATTAGTGTAACAGGCCGAACAACGAGAGAGTTTTCCTAAAGATTTCTTTGCATTCTACCGAAAAAGACGCACCGCCCTCATTCGGGTTTCATTGATACGAGGTCATTAAAATTAATCATTCATATTTTTTAAAGAAACAAATGCGGAGATGGATATTTTTTTATTATTCGGCTCCCATATTTATAAATGCAAATTCCACACGTCCGTTCGAATGATTTAACAGGCTCCGGAACCGCGATGGAATTCAATTTAAAACATCTCCATCCGTCTCCGTTTTCAGTGAAGCCACGGGTTGCGTGCACCAAAACGCGCAAAACAAAAGAGAATCCGGAAACACATCCACTGGAATCCAGTCGGGAATTTTCGCGCACAAACGGTATTGAGGACGCCGGACTGGGGGATAAGTGGAGTCAAATAATTTCAAGACGAGCGGAACTCCACGCCTGCATTTGATCTAATTTAATTAAAGAGCTATGATTTAGGGATAATTCATTCCGTGAATGGCGTCGAAGAGAAGGCAGTGGTGGACGGAAGGTGAAACGAAGAAGGGCAAGGCTGGTTGAATCCACGCGAGAGGGTACAGGGCCAAGAGTGGCGAATATGAAGAGCGAGAGGAGGAGAGACAGACAGACAGACAAACGACTTTATTTAGGGCGAAAAAGGAGAGAGAGAGAGGAGATAATGGGATTGATAGGAAAAGATAAGGATAGAAGTAAATCCGAGATAGGATTCAGCCTCTGAGTGGAATAAATCCAGATGAGGAATTATAATGAAGGACTTGGCGATAAAATCCTGGCGCAAACCATGCACTTCGGTCGCGGAACGATAAATCTCCCAAAGTGTTCTTGCGGCGATAAGTATTCGTTATTGCTGCACTCGGCTGTCACGGGCATAATTTCGAGGTATTTTACGGCGCTTTAAAAACTGCAATCGCGAAGGTAGCTGTTACGTCAGAACTGAGGTTTCACGGTTTTTTTTTAAAGAAAAAACACAAATCGAAATGACTTTGCTCACAGTGTGATATAATACTTCGCTGATTTTCACTTTATGCACTTTTAAGTGAATCTCCTACTGCCTAGTATCACACGCATATTTCTGTAATAATTTTTGGTATTAAACTTAACGCCGAACATTACGTATCCTATAAAGTGATTTCCTTAATAAGAAGAAGCGATTTCATAAAACTTATAAAACAATACTAGAAGTATTCAGTGTTTTAAGACTGGCAATAAAATTCCCCAAATTCTCCCTTACTCTTCAATAACTTTTTTATGCGTCTATTCCTCATCTCGAATATATAAGATTAGGATTTTTTGGACAAAAATATTCCGCTTAATGTGTTATAAAAGGGTTCTCTGTGTATTTTTTATTTATGACTGATGTAATCGTTTTAATTTTTCTATCAAAATTCTCTGCAAATTGAATATTTTTCCTGTGAATACCGTCCGAAAAAAACTCCTGTATCTAATTGTAAGTAATAATTCTTCAAGTTAAATGATCATAATGAGTAATAAAGCAAATTTATTATAATTAAATTGTTAATTATGATTAGAAATAAAACATCAATGTATATCGTCAAATAAAATTCGCAATAAAACTGCAAAAATTCGACTTTTAATTTCTTTGAGATCTGAAATTCCTTACGCTGAGCAAACAATGCCTTCTTCACGACATCATTATAGTTTCCAACAGGCCAAAGCATATCAATCTTAAAGAGGCAAACCAAAATACCTTGCAAACGATAAGAACTTTAGCAAAAGAAAGGTGACTTCCAATTTCAAATTGCATGTAGCATAAAATTTTAAACAGAAAGCGTTAAATATAATTTACCATAAAATTTTTAATAGAAAGCGATGAAAATAATTTAGTAGCACTATGTCAGGAACGCCACTTGCTCTCAATAGCAACGCGTGCATTGTCGACTGGCAACAATTCCCGCAATAATTATGAATGTGCATCGCCATTTAGAGACTGGAGAACATTATGGCGCCCTTGCGTTACTCCCGTGTATTGCTTGCCAGTTAGCTCCACCTAATGATGAATCGCTAGCTACGTTGTAATAGAATGGTGAATGGCTGGTTTACTTCATGCCACACCATTCTATTCCCGACGCTGTCATGTTTAGCCCCGCATGTTTTATTCAAATCATATATGAATATTCATGTCCGATGTCCTTCGCTACTTTCACTGCCATCCAGAATTTGCGTCCTGCAAGGGAAAATTTTCTCTCCCGAGTATCTTTTGAGTATCGCTGCTGTATGTCGAAGGGGGACAAAAAAATTAAGCAGGCCAACTTTTGTAAATGATATCCAGTTAAATAATATACAATGGAAATCATTAAAAGCTAATTCTTTCAATTTCTTCAAAAGCGAAAAGAATAAAATATTTTGTTTTTCCTTAATCGCTAATAATCGGCCTTGGGATTATTAATAATAATGACTAATAGGATCTGCAAAATAAGCTCTAAAAACTCCATGCAATTATTACGTTGATTCAAGTATTAATAAAAATTTAATAGTTATAAAGTAATAAGTTGGGCATTACCTGATGAGAGATCATGATTAAAGACGTGTTAGAAGGAAAACTGGATGGAAAAAAAGAAAGAGGTAGGAAAAGGTATCAGCTTTTTTGCTCGCAAAGTCTCAAATTATTTCACTATAGTCTAAAGCAGTGGTTCTCAACCGGTGTGCCGCGGCACATTAGTGTGCCGCGAGGAAGGGACTAGTGTGCCGCACACTCCGAAGATATTTCATTTTTAAATTATGTATGTATTTAATGTATAATAAAATTATCCTAACAATCTAATATACGTGCGACTTTTACTTGTTTCGCTAGTTTTTATCGTTAAAATTGTGTATTTACGTAATGAAATTAATTAGAGGTGGTTTGGTGTGCCGCGATGTTCTTAAACATGCATGAAGGTGTGCCGTGGAGCAAAAAAGGTTGAGAAGCACTGGTCTAAAGATTGACAAAGTTCTTTTTCAATTGAAATAATTGAAAGGTCAAACAAGAAGATATTTTCTTTTTACAAATTTATTGAAAATATTATCTTATGCAAACAAATAGGTAACGTATAATTACAAAATGTGAACAAAATAATTTTATTTATTCTAAATAGCCATTTTTATCAAGACATGAAGAAGACTGCGGAAAATAGGAGTATATGGAGAACCAAATTTAACCATTAATAATCACGGACTTGTCTACGGACAGACTACCTATGATGATGAAAGGAATAAGCGCCTAAACGATGGGTTTAAACCTTCTGCTAAAGTATGCGAGAACTTTCAATGAAAACGTATTTATAAACGAGAGTATAGAAATGCAGGGCAATATTATGTAATAAAAGCATAAAATAACCTATACCACACCTGAATGCAATGTTCAGTTTGAATATTACATGATTTTAAAAACGAAGTTTATCGTAGTTACAAACACTCATCTTTGCGTCGTCTGAAATGTCAGAAAATCTTCTGCTGTTATTTTATTAATTTCCCTCGGCCAAGTATGTTCGTTTTCATTATTTTTAGCTCGCTAGATTTACCCCCTACAAACATGACGCTTAATTATGTGTGACCGAGAAATCTTGAGACCTAATAATAAAGTTTGCTAACGGGACTCTTGAGATTTCTTGTTACGCACTAGGTCATCTTCCGTGAGTCATCACGTTGAGTTTCGAATCAATAAAGAAGAAACGTACAACATGAAGGATATGCCGCCATATAAATATGAATCAACGATTCGTTAAACCCAAGTAAAACGGAAAACTTCGCTAAAACTCATTATTAATGGTTCTGCATGTAATATTTATTTGTATTCAGGGCCGGTCTTACAGTTATGGTGGCCCTAGGCAAAAGTTTTTTGCGGCCCCAGACGAAAGAATATTCTTTGAGGTCGCGTTGTTGTAACAAATTTTTAAATTTTTACCTCTTAATCTTAATATGAAAGATATAGTTAGTATAAAAAACATTACAAATGTATTGAAAAGATTATCTTATGCAAACAAATAGGTAACGTATAATTACAAAATGTGAACAAAATAATTTTATTTATTCTAAATAGCCATTTTTATTGCTTTTTTGCTCGCAAAGTCTGATATTATTTCACTATAGTCTAAAGATTGACGAAGTTCATTTTCAATTGAAATAATTGAAAGGTCTAACAATCTTCCTTGAGTCATTGTTATCCTCAAAACAGATTTTATCAGTTATAGCTTAGAAAAACTACGTTCACCAGAAGCTACTGTCACGGGAATAGTCAAAAGAATTCGTAGAGCGATAGAATTATTTGGCAATACCTCATCCAATCTAAACCAATTAAATCCAAACAAATTAAAAATTCTTTTGTCTTTTCTAATAGTACCAATACTTGCTCTGATTGTATGTGTTCGCTTTGCAGAACTTTGCTCACAAGATTTACCTGCTAGGAAATGGTTCTCAGGAGATATTTTCTTGTGGCCGCAGATGTGGTCACAAACAAACCCTCGTGGCCGCATCAAGGAAAGATTACAGAAAATGTGACGATAATCATGTAAAAACTTATTCTTATTTAATGACAACGGTTACTTATTTATCATTAACAATTGTTTTTCTTTAAATAATTCGAAGTATTGAAATTTTCTTGTGGTCGCACCGAAATTGTCTGGTGGCCGCACTTGAGAACCCCTGTAAGTTAGAATATCATACCAAATGCATAGCATCACGAGAATTTTAAAACTTTTAAGTTCTTTAGCCAGGGAAAGGGCTTCTGTTCGGCATTTGAAATCGCCGGTTATTTCAGAAAGATCAGTCAATGCGTCATAAATGTCATCTATTTGGAATGGAAGTGCTTTGACACTTTCAACTGTGCATTCCCATCTTGTTGCAATTTTTCTTTATCAATCGATTTTTGCAATTCTTTATCAGTTGCTTGATTTTTATTTAAACGATTTTCAAACTCAATCAATTTTCTTTGTGAATCAATGTGCTTCGTTGAAAATTCATGTTCTCGTATCAATATAGAAAGATTTTTCCAGTCTTAGAAATCCTTCATTTGAAAATTTGTTTTTAAAATCAGAAAACAACTTACAACGGAAGCAGAAAACGCAGTCAAGCTTTTTAGAATAAACTAGCCACAGACGATCGACTGACTCACCATTTAAAAGTTTCCGATTGTAGAATGATACAGAAAAAAGCCTATTACTCTCATTCACAGGAAAGTCAAAGTTACTAACCCTATTTGGACCTTTATCAATCACAAAAACTAGTTGATTATTATTCAGAGGTACTGACCACAGACCAATATCACTCCAGTCTATTCCACATGGTTCTGACTTTTCAAACTGGGTTTCTATTAAGGACATAGATGAATATATCTCTCTATATTAAAAAATCGTAATCGTAACGCTCTAATTTTGTGAACAACTCGATTATAAATAAACTTAGAAGCCTGAAATTTCTCAGGATTTCAGTGTTGATGAATCTTTACGTTATGACTAAAAAATTTCGGAAAAGGTCACGTGTTCAAATCCAGAGGATGAATGTCGTTTCCCATATGATAACACGTAAAAATCACGTTTTTGGTTTGAAGGCTTTCATTCTTTTACTCTCTCAAATATCTTAAAATTGAGTTATCGACACGAAATTTGCGCTAAAACACGCTAAAATGAATGAGGATTCTTATTCTTACCGTCGAATACTCAATCTCATTCGAATTCGCTCATATTTTGAATTTATACTCGAGTTTTGGTAAATCTTTTAACATTTCAATAATAAGATTCCATGGTTACCAGTAGGGCCGGATTTAAGTTTTTGGCGCCCGTAGACGCAATTTTTCAATGCGTCTTTTCTCATTAAATTAAATTTTGTAACAAAGCCGCTTAGATTGTGTAAGTTACAAAGATGCTACCACGCAGCACAAGGTCAACTCAGCATAAACGTATAAAATACGGGTTGTTGCAACATTGTTTCAAAAGGAATAAACGCTATCTAAATAAATAATGACTTTTTTGGATAGATTTTCATTGTAGTGAAATTCTGGCGCACCTTTCGAGAGGCGACTGAGGTGGTCGTGCCAATCCTGCTTATTCGACACAGAAAACAATGATCGATTGAGCCGCCATCGAATAAGAAAATTATTTATATGAAAGGCTTATTCTGTGTGTATCCGTCGGAATTTTTGCTTAGTACTACCTTGAATATAATGTAAAATATGACATTTAAATTTGCGCATTTTTCGAAGAATCCTATAATTATTGACGGACATTACGCTAGTGTATTCGTAAATGAGGCGGTATAATTCAAAACTTGTATACTATTTAACAAAATCTTTGATATTTTGCGTCTTTCATAATTTCGTACCTTTCATAATTAGGTGTCGTTCATATTTTGGCGCCTCTCATAATTTGGCGCCGTAGGCAGTTGCCTATATTGCCTGTGCGTAAATACGGCATTGGTTACCGGCATTGTTGTCCTCGGTAATTTCCGTGCATATGCACTTAAATAAAGCCTTAAAGATCGAAAATAAATTTAAAACTTGCTCGAAATGACCGAAGATATGAATTTAATGCAAATAAATCGAACGCAGTATTCCTGTTATTTATATTTTTATCTATATTACTATAATCCTATTTCTGGTTGTCACTCTCTCTCCCTTTAACGCTCTATACCTCAGCCATTTTTAATCTCCGGGAATTTCAGCCCTCTAAATTTATTTTTTATTGAGTTATTCAACTAAATTTCTTAATTTGTTATTAAAAACCAAACGTACATCCCTTATAAAATATATTCATTAAAGTCATATTCAAAATATATTCCCGTTAAATTGATCTAAATTCCAGGGGGCAGTATATTATATAAATAAAATAATGTATCAAATACCAATACTTTTCATGAGAGTAGCATCTATATTTTTTTATTAAAATCTATCAAAATATCACTTAACTGTTCATTGAAAATGAAATGAAATTTATTTTAACATCCAGTAAAAGAAAATTGTTCCGAAATAGGAAATTGTACAAATATTCTGAATTCCTAATCTGCTGCTATCGTTGTAAATTGAATGAGAATACAAATGGCAAACATTCACATTCAAACAGTTTATATCATAATTTTATTAAAGAAATAAGTGACTTCTAATTAATAAATAAAATTATGGGTAATTTTTATTAAAGTTTTTATAAGTTTACTTCAAATTACTTTATTGAATTCATTCAATTACATTAAGGTAGGGCTTTCAGTCTCCTAAAGGACTGTATTATTAACAACGAAAATTAAACAAAATTCCGCAGCATAAAATAATTAGCTTTGCTTACCAAATACTGCCAAATGGATACTATAGAAATTGGTCGTTTTGGAAAAGTAGCCGGGGAAAAGAATACATAGGTCAGCAACAAAGAACCTCCAAAACTGTTCCCTTTGTCTGAAGAGAAACACTTGTGATAAATGTAAAATGTTGAGATCAAACCATGAAAATTAATAATTTCAGAAGAGTATCTTAATCACTTTGTGTATTTTCAAACGAATTATCCAGGGCTCAGAGTACATGTTTCAAAGAGAATCCAAATGAGACTAATCCTCTGAAATAACTTCCCTCTTTCAAGAGGGGCTTGGAAACATTCTTAGAAATGTATTTCCAAGAAACTCATACAATGTACATACATAGTCCTTCCAATACATTGTTTCATAAATCTGGAAACTATTAAAGGGGGCGTTTCCTTTTACCCATTTGTGTGGAGAAGAGAGAAAGACCCTAATAAGAGCCCTTAAGTAACCCGAGACCCTCTCCCTCCTACGGTCACCATTTGGTCGGAATATGGGAAGGGAGCAATAAAATAAGCATCAGGGAATGTGTGAGAAAAGAAATACTTTGGAATTTTGTGAAAAGAAAGTGAGGCAGAATTAATGATAATTCCATTCACCCGATCACTGTTATTTTTACAGTCTTTGTGCCGTGATTATCTAACTCAAGTACTAGCAGCGACCTCTGTAACTGGTGACCCCCTTGGAATTGGTGGCCCTATGCAGCTGCCTAGCTGGCCTATGCCTAAGGGTAGGTCTGTTTGTATTAAAGAGCAATATAAATTGAGAATAGATAATTTCAACAGAGAATTATCAAGATTGCCTCATGGTTGAAAAAATTCAAAAACAAGCCAATAGCCACAGCAAGGCTTTTTTATAACCTTGTTGTGGTTATTGAAGGTACATAAGAAAAGTATTTTTGAGTGTTTTTTCTTGAATAAATACTTTGATAAAAATTTCAGCATTCAATTAATTATAAAAATAATAAGGAAATTTTGTCATAGTTCTTACAGAGGAAAAAGATGATCATTTTTTTTGCTATTTAGCATGACATGATATTAATGGCCAAACACGTCTCACGAAATTGAGATAATTGATTATTTTGTTTAGGTAGTTGCAGAAGGAAAAAATTCTAAACTTCACCGGGAATCGAATGCAGGACTCACACTTGTCGGGTTGGTAGGTACTTTAACTAAGCTATCAAGTTAGTCTATTTATCCAGTCTAATTCTTAGTTAGTAGGAGATCCAGGTTCGATTCCTGGGCAGGTTCAGAATTATTTCCTCCTCCAACTTCACATTTGTGATTAATAGAAGAAAAATCTACATTTCCTAATATTCCACCTTTATTATTTTTAGTTTGTTAAGAACATAGAAAAGTCATTGGGCCATGACTGACCAAATAATGATTTGTTAATTTAAATAAATCGTAAACAGCCATTACAGCCTTTTACAATAAACTTAATAACGATAACAAAGATGAACACATACAGCCATGCCATCAGAGGATTTGAAACTGTGACCCTAACATTGGAATGCAGATGCACTAAGCACCCATCTAATGCATCCAGCAGTTGTGTGGATGCAGTAATATTAGTTTTATGAAAGCCGAAATCTTCAATATTTCCATGAGCCTAGTTAAGTGTATAGGAATTTCAATCTTTCTCACTCCTCGTTTATTTAATTTTTTCTTACTAATTCTAAATAAAATATCAGATGAGTTCTTGATGCTACAACGCTTTGATATCACAAGATTCATTTTCCTTTGTGCAGTGGGGCACAGTAAAACGAACGCCACCTCTTTTTTTATAAAATCTTTTATATGCATTCATCCGAAATATATGTGTATTTATTTATTTATATATTTTGGGATAGTCCATTTTTTGTTCCCTCAGGTCTCTTGAATGAATAATCAGATCGTAATTAATGTTGCACTCATTGAAAGCTTCTGGCTCATAGACAGTTCTTAGACCATAACCAATTTCGTATCTCATCTAGAAGTTAAACTGTTCAAATTTCAAATTTACATTTATATTCATCTAATTACTTATATTGAAACGTTGAATTACCAGTGTGTCTATATAAGGTGTTTCTAAAATTATTTCATTTAACTCTGATATGATAAGGTTGTTTTGACGGCTGAAAGGACAACTTCATTCACCATGCAAATAGACTGCTTCGAGAGAATTCTTAAGGTAATTTATTTATTTTCCTATGATATTTTTCAATTGATTAAGAGTGTGTCTTTCAAAGGATAATTAAAGAAATATTTTTACTCTGATCATATGATATAGACACTTCATTATTATACCTTTTACTATATGGTAACATAATTGGTTGTTATTGAACAAGTGTTTTCTGCACCAAGCAATAACTGATGACAACTTTTATTTGATTTTCTTTTAGTGGTCTCTATAGGAAGTCACGTTTACATCCAAGCTCGTAGTTTTATCCTTTTAAGACCGCCTTTTTTGTAAAACAAAAAGATTTTATTTTTGATTTTTTTTATTCTTACTTGTTCTTATTCTATTTGCTGCACATGCTCTGCAAGTCCACCAGGGATAATTTTTCATTTCCTGCCATACCATTGGTTATAGATCACAGATGGCCAACTTGTGGCACATGGTCTACATCCGGCCTGAGGTTTTTTTTTCAATAAAAATACTTTTTTACCAAATTAACTCTTATTATAAGAGATCCAGACATTTTTAAGTCATAACTTTCACTAGTAGTTGCACTATCTTTATTACCTTTAATTACAACCATTAAAAACTTTTCCATTTTTATGGACTAAAAAATAATTTAGGCACTTTTAATTACAATTCTAAAAATATCAAAATAGTTAATTTATATTCTGAAAGATCCACAGATTACTCACGTAAGAGCAGGGAAATGTACAAATTTATGTAAACAAACAAAACTAAACAAACTACATAATAAACAAGGCAGCCTGGGCAGATTTAGAGCAAAGCAGAACAGGCCAGTGCCAGGTACAATCAGCTGATTGGCCATAGCTGCAATAGTTGTGACTGTTAAAGTGGTCTGACATACTATTAGACTGGACCCCTAACGAACAACTTTGGGTCATATTGTATTAAAATGGAAGATGATCAAGAAAATTGAAAACAATTTATAATAGCTGCGATAGTTGTGACTGTTAAAGTGGTCTGACATACTATTAGACTGGATCCCCAACGAACAACTTTGGGTCATATTGTATTAAAATGGAAAATGATTGAGAAAATTGAAAACAATTTATAATAATTTCAAATAAAAATTTCATAATATTTTCCAAAATAAAATAACTACATAAAAATTATTATTAAAATTTACATCTACATTTTAGATCAATTCCATACCTCCCTGGAAACCTGCTGAGCCTCCCGATTTGAGAACCATGTGCCTAAGGGTTTTCAGGAAGGAAAAATTGTACTTAGCATTCTGATATAATTTACAAGCAAGATATTCAAACCCATAGTTTATTCAAATTTCAAAATTAAAAAAAAATTCACCTTATTATCAAATAAAGTGTTCATTGGAAGATTTTTGAAAATTGAAGCCGACTTATATGCCACCATATATAGGTAGTACTCGGATGGCTGCTTTCAGGTTCAATAAGCACATGAATTTAATTCAAGTCATATTGTAGGTCAATTGCATGGCAGAACTCTTGAATCAGCATTGTCCGTCATTCTCACAATGCTCAAGAGAAATAGTTAGAATGTAGATGATGTAAACAGGATTTCTGCAGCGTTCATTTTATGCCTCTTCTTTCTGAAACAAAAACTCCTTCTCCATGATAAAAACTGAATTTTGCATTTAGGGGCCATTCATAAATTACATCAGACAAAAAATTAAATTCTTTATCCCTCTCCTCCCCCTTCATCACAATAATTTAAACCCCCTCCCCCCTTTCCATATAAACAAATACAGGATTTTGTTTTTACTCTCAGAATATTAATTAAAATTTTATTTTAATTTAATTTTAGTAGATTTTAGAATAATGCACATAAGTTATACTTATTTGGGCTTTTTTTAAATGACTTTTATTTAAATTCAAAAGGTTACATGAATTAAACTATTTTGTTTGAAAAATATAAAAGGTGTGCATTGGAAAAATCATGGGACTGAAGGAAGATCACACAAGTCAGTGGCGGATTAAGACCCTCTGGGGCCCCTAGGCACAGGCACATTGGGGGCCCTTCCCCTAGTTCGTGATGGTATAAATAAAATTGTGGTTTATATACTGAAAAATGTTTTAATGATAAAATAATTTTTTCTTTTTCAAAAAATATGAAAATAAACCCCACAAATTCACCTTCCGAAATTTGAGGCAGCAAATTTCTGAGCTTGTGGCCCATAGGCACGTGCCTACTGTGCCTATTGGGTAATCCGGCCCTGACACAAGCCTATCTTTTAATTGGAAAGTGGGCTAAAAAAGTCCAAAATTAAATATTAGTAACAAATTTTTAAATAATATTTCATCAAACCAAAGTAATGTTATTGAAAAATCCCCTTCCCCCACTCCCTGTCAAAATATTATCTTCCCCCTCCCCCCTTTAGAGTATGGTGTAATTTATGGATACCCCCATATGGTAAAAAAAATAATCCTGTAATCTAGAGGTACCCAAACCTTATGTCTCAAAAGCCACATAGCTCACTCCTACACGCATCATGGTGGAAAATGCAATTGAAGAATAATTTAACTAAACTGAGGTGTTAATTTAGGCCTCAGTTAGGGTTACCAGATGACGATGGTGAAGACCAGGGCAAAGAGATTAAAAAGTAGGACAAAGCAGGACAATAATCTGAAATTATGTTTGTAAATGTGGGATAAGAGAAAAAAAAGAGATTTTTATTTTTTTTTAATTATTTTAATAAAGTTGGCCATAAAATATATGCTGTGCCCCTCATAAAAAGCAGTCTCTTTGACTGAAAGACTGTAGTCATAAAAATGTTTGCGTGTCATCCTCTTCATGTTGAACTTTATAGGAACTATTCACTTTATTGAATCATTGAATCAGACAGCAATCTATTTCATTCCTTTGTCCACTGAGAACCTATCTACAAAAAAATTCTGTCTATGTTTGCATTGTCTGAAGATATCAGAAAAAAGAACTTGACAATTTAAAAAGTTGTGAAATAACAGGAAATGTTTCTGCTCTGGAAATAATCTGAGATGTTGAAGAGTAGAAGAATTGAGTACAAAAGGATACTACTTGATAAGTTTAAAAGCTCTGAATTCGTTGAAGACGTATGCGGCATAGTGATACCCATTGGTGTTAGTGTAGGTAATATTATATCAGAGCATATGGGAAAATATGTCAAAACAATTGCTAGTACTGAGAAATACTACAGATTTTTTTTCCCAGACGCGATAAGACAGGCCAACAGAGGTATTAGTTAGTGTTCATCTGGTGCTGTGATACCCACTGCCAAACGCTTGTGGCGGCTTGCAGGGTATTCATGTAAATGTAATTAATTTTATCGTTTCGGCAAAATTCATCAATGTCGTAATGATCCTAATATATATTTTTAATGGTACACCAAAAATAAAATCTAAAGCGTATTTTTTTGTGGGGAAAAGGTGAAACTTTGAAATCTTCGGGTCAAACTTGGAAACATTCGGGTCAAAATTGAAAATCTTCAGGTTGTCTCTGAGGAAAAGGTGACAACCCGATTCCCGCAACTGCCACTGTTGACATTATAAATTCAGACTCCTTTATTCTTAAGATAAAATATATTCTTCATCTTGTAACCAATTGGGAACAACAAACATCTATCCATATAATTGATCGCAGACAAAGGCTTGACCCCTTAGTATTCAATGTAACAACAGTAAATTCAACAAACATTATCAACAAATCTCACATTTTTCTTCAAATCATTTGTTTTGGAATGGTTAAGTAACTATTTCACTTTCAATGGAATGAATTTATGACTCAGCCAACATTCAAGTATGCCTATAATTTCCAGAATTTTTTAACTTCTATTATACAATTATTTTTTTTTCAATTGATTTAATTTTCCCTGAAATGCTGACAGGGGCGGATTGGGCTGCTGGGACACCGGGCAAAGTCCCGGTGGGCCGATGCTGCTCCTGGGCTGGGGCTGTTTGAGTGGTTGATGCCTTGGCCAGGAGCTCTTGCTTTTCCATATTCTAAAATAGTGTTTTCAAACTATGGACCGTGGCCTCCTAGGGAGGGGCACAACATTACTTTAGTTGTTAGGTGGGCCGATATCCGAGTATTCACCCGGGGCCAATTTTTGCTCCCAGTCCGCCCCTGAATGCTGACATCAAAGATTTAAAGAACTATAAATATGCTTCACTAAAATCGTCTGTGAACGTTCTAAACATTGGCTATAGGCTGATCCTGTAACAAAAAATAAGATTTTAGTGCCAAGTATATTTGCAGAATGTACATATTCAAATGCTGGGAACAGCAACTGAACCGTTTTGTAGTTGATTTCAACAGAATAACAAAATTCCCGGAGTTTTTCAACTGTGTACACAGATAAGTAGTTGAAATCTTCAGAATGATACTATTAATGTTTGTCGGCAGTAAATCTGGTCCATGCTGAATAAAATTATGGAGCATATGAGCTGGACAACCAACATTTTCCAAATTCTCATTCACTGATGCTTTTCAATTTGAAAAAATTCCTCCCCTTACCTCTCATGATTCTGCCAAAGTTTGTGTAACAGTTATCACCTCCAAAAATCAATGCACCTATTTAACATCTTCTTATAAAGAAGGATGTCCAAAATAGTGCAGGAAATTATTTCTGATGTTTCATTTGGAACACTGAAGATTGATACGTTTTATTTGCAGTTCACCTTGCAGACAGCAGAACAGCAGAAGTACGTGGCAGGCCGGATGTGAATGCACTCTGAGCTGCATTTGGCCCTTGGGCTGTAGTTTGGGCACCAATACTCTTGCCAATAACCAGTGGCGGATCAGGAAAAATTTGACAGGAAGGGCACATAATAAAAAATCTATAAACAAACAAACATTTTCATGTGTTCTTGTAAGTTTCTACATGTGATGCAGGAAAGATGGGAGCCTCATATCCACATACCATAGGTAGCCATTGGTAACAGTTAGCTGAACAAGCTTGAAGCAAATGATTGTATAAATTTAATGGGAGTCCATTGAATGTTATCATTAAGAGGTCATCTATACTAGAATTCTGTAATGAAGACCTATTCTTAGATTTAATTATATTCATAGCGCTGAAATCTCTTTCACACGATGCCGTTGAAGTTGGAAGAATTGCTATTATAGATATCAACTTACTGAACAACCTTTCTCCATGTGAAACTAATGATCATATATCATCTAGCTTCAATTTCTTACATAATACTTTAATTTCATACCATTAACTAAGAATATTTTCAATAACTTTCACAAATTTCAGTGTCATCTGTGGTATTTCAGATAGCTGAACTCCTAGAAATTTTCCATTCATTGACATGCTCTCACAAGGGGAAGGCACTACTGACCCCCAACCGATTTGGCTGAAACTTCGTAGAGATAATGTCCATGACGTCCGATTAACGAAAATATATACATATCAGGGCCAATACCCAGCCGTTTTTATTTTATTAATAAAAATAAGTTATTATTTCCCTAGTCACTGCTTAACTACCGTACACGGTAAAGGATCTCGTAGATAACGGTGTTGGCGGAGTGTCTAGCACGCTTGGCTGTAAATCTGAAGATCTGATGTTCGAGTACTTGTCCCGAAACTTTTTTTCATTTTTTCCCGCATTTTCACTTTCATCATTTAAAGTTTTTATTACCTAATTTCCTAATATTGCTTTAAGTTTAAATATCCATTTATTTCTAAATAAAATTCCTAATCACAATGATAGTATATATAACTATAAGCTAACTCTATTTCCTCATACCCGTGCATTTCGTCGACTTCATCGGGCCCCACCAGATCATAATCTTCATGGAAGTTCATCTCGCCAAGCATATCCACAACACGTGTATAAATTTCTTGGGCCATTACAACACTACGGCCACATTCACTTTCGGGAACTTCTTTATCCGACATCAATCCATTTTTTCAGAGGAGTTTCATGCATCTTTCGCTGTTTCGTCGTCCAAAGGAGGAGACGTAAAAGATGTAACATTTTTGCTCGTTACAGGATTCCCCACTGAAGATGTTGAAGCAGTATATTCCATTTTTGAATCAGCAAAAACTGTAGTATGTTAGAAATACACTTCGAAACACACTAGTTAAAATGCTCACAATGCTCTGATGAAAGAAGTAACACTGATCTTGTAGCACTTGAGATCGCTCCTATCTGATCCTTTTCCAAATGCTTTCAAAGAATTTTTCGACAATGTCATGATTGTGAAACAATACGTGCAAGACAATAAGTTTCTTTTCATTGTTTAATCATGGGGAGGACAATAATAAATCGCTTTACAATGAAAAATTTATTAACGAGGAAAACCAACCGCTATGTACGCTACAAATAATTCTTCAAAACTGCACATCAGTATATTAAAAATATTAACTATTAAAAAATAAAAATATATAGCGTTATTAAGAAATAAGCATTTAAAATGAAAGTGAAAATGTGGGGAAAAATGAAAAATAATTTCGGAACAAGGACTCGTACAACATACCTTGACATTTACAGCCAAGCGCATTAACGGCTACGCTAGCGCCGCCTATGAAAAGCAACGTTACCGTGTATGGTAGCTAAGCAGTGACTAGGGAAATAATAACTTATTTTTATTAATAAAATAAAAACGGCTGGGTATTGGCCGTGATATGTATATATTTTCGTTAATCGGACGTCATGTACATTATCTCTACGAAGTTTCAGCCAAATCGGTTGGAGGTCAGTAGTGCCTTCCCCTTGTCAGGAAATGTTTTCTCCATCATCCTATTGCATGTTCTAATTAGTTCACAGTATTAATTTCACTTTCAAATAAGATACTGGATCTAGTAAGATACTAATAAAATAAATAGATACTTCAAGAGTCCTGACTATGCGAGGCAAACAAGATGCTTTTTTAACAGCAGAGAGCTGACTAATTCACAGACATTCCAACAACAATTGGGACAGGCAATTCTATTTTGAATAGCAGGGGAAGTTGGTTTGATTGGCAGAGAGCTAAATTTACAAATAAAAATTGTTATTGTGGGTAGATTGTCACCAGCTGGTAATATCAACTCGTCACCGGCGAGCAGGCGACTGTATTTTTCGAGCCCTGTCCATAACTACTAGTAGCAATTTGTAAATTAAATAAATAACAAAATTCACAAATATACGTTAGGCTAATGCCTCTTAGCACAAAGAGTAAGTTCATCAGTCCAAAGAGATGACACAAATCAGGTCGAAGTGGAGCGGCCAGTTTCAGCTGGCTTGGTACGGAGAGGGATAACCATACATTTAAAAGTCAGTACGGAAAGAGTTAAGCTCAATTACTCTTTTGTTTTCCATACAAAAGTTGAAATAACATTTATACTGCATGGTTGGGCATTGTGAATGAATGCTATGAATTAATAATACTAATATACAGTGCTTTTTTGTGACGGTACGTGCCGGTGCGGCACAGCGGCAACTTTTTTTCAGAACGATGTTGTCACAAATCTAATTTCAGTACATTTTTATTTTTTTAATTCTTTAAAACCTAAAGTAATAAACGGGTTCTATAAATGTTAAACATTTTGATTTTTATTGACAACTTTGTTATTAAAAGTTCATCAAAAATTCAATAAGGAAGGGGGAAGAGGGTGCAGGAAGAGGTGGAGGAGGGTGGGAGTACAGGCACCTCTTTTTCTACAAAAACAGCATTGCTAATATATAATTTAATAAATTTTCAATAAAATATTCACAGGTCTGACGATGGAGGGGGGGGGGGGGGGGCATGTGCCCCGGTGCACCTCCCCTCCCTTGGATCCACCACTGACAATAACATACTCCACTGTAGATTTGCACCTTTCTGTCTTTACAAATTGTGTACACCATCAGCATTGGCACAGGGAGGTTTAGCTTCGCTCAGCCCAATTCTATATATATATATCCATCCACTCTGCTCAGTCTGGTTACACTTGATTCATTCATACTCAGTATCAAGGCTTAACATATCCAAGTTGTCATAAATGTAGGAAATTCAATAAGGAAAGAGATTTTAAAATGATTTAAAATGATCGTAGATTATGATAATTATAACCAATGTAATGGATTACCTGCTGCTTTGCAGAGGTTGTCTAATGAATGTTAAAATAAACAAGCATATGAGGTATGGGAAACAATTAGAATATGCAGTGATGGAAATGGCATTTTCTAACTGTGGGGATGGTTAGTGATGGACTTGTGCAGTGGGATGACAGGGGGTCTGGGATACCTCCAGAATGGAGGGGGGGGAGGGAATTCGGGTTTTTTTCTTTTTTTAATTTACATTTTATGTCACCAAGTGCTCCAATTTCATATTTAAAAAGTGAAGTAGATAAATAGTTAAAATATAAATAATATTAATTTAAATGAAACAAGTTAACATTAATATTACCTACCTTATTTGTAATCAAGCTCTATCCTCCAGTTCTTACCATTCACATACTACGCGCTACTCAAACTTGAATGGTAATATATATGTACTCTTAAATTAAAGCTATATAAATCACTCAAAACTCAACGTCTCCCCCTGGTTACCTCTCATTTGGGTGATAAAGATAGAATAACATTTAAAAATTGTAATCCTTTATTAACTTATCGGATATCCTACAACATTTTGTATTCTGAGTTATCATATTGCACCTCTTCTTTTTTACTACATGTGGTCTCTTCGGCATTATGCCTGCCGAGGACAAGCCAGTATTTAACATATTCTGTTGGGTTGAACTGGGAAAGAGGTGACCTGACCAACTTAATAAAAAGTATATTTTTAGGCGATCCACATCCAATCGTGCACATTGTGCTGGCATGCATGAATTCATTCCACTGAAACTCCGCTCGCATTCTGCAGTGGAAATTGGTATGGTATTAACTGTTTCAGTTAGTTTTTTAAGATCCTCCCTTATTATAGTTCCTTTGCTATCCTTATATTCTCTGTAAGCTCTTACTGACTGTCTTCCATTAAATCCAAAAATTCTCTGACAATTCTTCTATTTCTCTAACCACAGGGTTAGAGAAAAATTTTTATTTTGATCGTCAGAACTAAGGGTATGCCGTCCACCTGCATCTCTACTCATTACCATCACTGGCAATATGGGAACAGGCAATGGGTCATGTGTGCGTAAGTTATGGATGACATCCTTTTCCAAAATAACCCAGTCACATCTCATTGGACACATTCCTTTTCTTATATATCAGAAATGTTAATAATAATGGGATATAATGGAAATACACCTGAAAAATATGCCTTTGAATTAATGAAACAGCTTTTGGTGGTTCTTAAGAGGCATTTCCAAATTAGATGGTAATTTGCAAACCTTCGAGTCTGCCTTGTGAACAGCAAGGTTTGGTCACAATATATGAATCGTAAACCATCAAAATCAAATGCATTTTTAAAATTCTTGAGTAAAAGTTATTGCCAATACTAGCTTGTTTGTTGTGGATATGAATAAAAAGTATGGACAATCACTTGTGTTTCTCTTGCTATTTATCAGCCCCTAATGCCCATTAAGGTGGTTTAGTGGTTAGCATGTCGGCATCCCGTTACAAAGTTCTGGGGTTCGATCCCCACGAATGGAAGTTATTTCACAAAAAAAAATTAATTAATTAATTAATAAAAAAACTACCATTGGTGTCACGCAGTAGGCAGCAGTACTGTCAGTATGGTATAGAGCCAAAAACAAATAATGTTGGCTGGGTCTATATCCAATAGAGCTGTAGGTGTGATCGGGACAATTTGAACAGCTACAGTACTGCGATGTGGAAAGCAAGGGGAAAACTACCACATTAAAATTTCCTAGTAATGATTATATGGTTGGACAATATGAGTTCTCTCAAGGTAAAATATTCCGGAGGTAAAATAGTCCCCCAGTTGGATCTCCGGGCGAGGACTGCCTTGAGGAAAGCATTTGTTGAAGGTAACTTAAGCGTAGGTACATGGACTATAAAAATCATGAGGAAGGCAAGAAAGCTAGAGAGCCTGAACGAAGAAATGAGAAGAAACAGGATTGACATCATAGGGCTGAGCAAAGCTAGATAGGAAGGAGAAGGGCAGTTCGACTCAGAAGAATTCACGATAGTTTACTCTGGAGGAAATAATGGGGCAATGGGAGTAGCTCTGATACTTAGAAACGATATGATGAAGAGCATGAGAAAAATGACAGCAACGAATGATAGGTTGATGGCAATAAGGTTAAAAGCTGTTCCAGTGGACATGTTGATAATCCAGGTATATATGCCAACGTCCGCTCATGAAGAAGAAGAAATCGAGGATATGGATGAACAAATTAACTAGATTTATGAAGAAGATGGAAGAGGAAAGGTAAACTTCATAATAATGGGAGATTGGAACAGCATATTTGGTGAAGGACAAGAAGAAAATGTTGTCGGTCAATACAGACTTGGGAAAAGAAACAGAGGAGGAGAAAAACTGGTATAATTCTGTGTTAATAACGACCTAGTAGTGACTAATACATGGTTCAAAAACCATAAACAAAGGCTGTACACATGGAAAAGCCCAGGAGATAGAATGAGATGCCAAATAGATTACATCCTAGTAAAACAAGGATTCAGGAACAGCATAAAAAATGCTAAGACATGACCAGGAGCAGACATTGATTCAGATCACATCCTTCTAATAGTCGATGTAACTACAAAGCTTAAACAAATAAGGAAAATGAGAAGAGAAAGACAGACTTGGGACCTAGAAAAACTGAAAGAAAAGAATGATGCATTCAGCACAAAGTTGGAAGATCGCCTTAGAAATTTGGAAAACAAACCTAAGATCATGGATACAGAATGGGAGGAAATTAAAGCTAGCATCAAAGATACTTTGAATAAAGAGATTGGGGAACAAGAGAAGAAAATCAGAAAACCATGGATCACTAAGGAAATGCCGGAGAAAATGGATGAGAGAAGAAAATGGAAAAACGTTAACTGTGAAGAAGGTAGAGTCAACTATAGACACATAAATAATGAGGTGAGAAGGGTAACAGATAAAGCTAGGGAAAATTGGATAAAAGAAAAATGTGGGGAAATACAACAGATGGAGAAATTAGAATGGTACAATATGATGTAGGCTAGGGCACTGGAGTTAGAAGATAAGAAGCCTAATGGGATTCATGGTAAAGGAATTATGAATACAGATGGAAAAATAGTCACAGAACCAAAGGATGTAGCACAGGTGTGGGAAGAATACATTAAGGAACTATACATCAAGTAGGCAGGATCGACACAAATAGAATTGGAAGAAGAGGATATCATTGAAGAAGACAACTTGGGACCAAGTATTATGAAAAGCGAAGTAGAAAAGGCGATACTGGAACTGAAGAAAGGAAAAGCTACAGGCAGCGATGGAATACTGGCAGAGGTAGGTACTTAAAGTCATTGGATCGGAAGGATTAAACAGATATTGTTTGTTCAACGTATTCCTCTAAATCAGTTAGGGAAAAAGTTTTTCACAGACCGACATTTTCATGTCCGAATGAAAAATTACAGGGGCTAAATAATGTAATTAATTTTTCAAAGGCGTTTTATTAATAATTTCATATAAGCAATCTTTCAAGAGGTATAAACAAAAAGAATTTTCCTTATTGGATCAATAGAAGCCGAGATATGACGTTTTATGTTTAAAGAGGAAAAAGCATATATTGCGTAACTTTTTAGTTCCTCTAACTTTTAACAATTTTCCATAATTTTTATTTTATTATTCTTGTCATTAAAACTTAAACGTACATTCCGTATCAAATAAGTTTATTGCATTAATTTTCGAAGTATATTTCCGCTATACTTATCTAAATGCAATATATGCTAAGAAGGAAGTGACTGCGAGCGAAGAGACCGAAGGGGGTTTGCCCTCGGTATTGCATCCCGGGGGGGTTGAGGGGGGGTAGAGGAGTAAAATTCCCCCCCGGGGAAACTTATTAAAATTTTAATTTCTTTATTTAATTTTAAGAAATTAAATAGGGAATATGATGATGATGTTCGACACAATGTGATTTGAATTTAATGTGATTTTTGTAACTAAAGTTAAAAACTATTTGTCGTTCAAACTTCAACCTAATGTTTATTTTAAAATACCCCGAAAGTTATCATTTTTCCCATCCGGTCAACAGTGTCTGGATTCAACAATGAATAATTAGTGAAAAGAACAGAATAATCTATATACGTAGATAGGATGTGATTGAATCTTAAATTTAGTATAAATAATTAGTGATATTAAAATCTTAATTTATAACGTATCATTAATAAAAGAGCCGATTAATTATTATTTTATTCATACATTTTAATATTACTAAATATAGATACTCCTCAAGTTTATTTGTAAGGTTTTAATCGTGTTTTAATAGAAAAGAACAGCCATGAGCAGAAAACGGAACAGCCATGGAAAAAAAAGAATCCGCGAGTGCGCATCTCTTTGGTGTTGAAGAGTATTGGAGTTTCTTTCATTCGATTTCTTCGATAGGGTTCTACCCATTCTACCACTGAGGAAGAAACTTCGTGAATAGGTAAGGACTTTCTTTTCATACTTATAAGACATTAACGTGGATCTAGTGTATCGTGTTTATTCATTTATTCGTCTTTTTGTGATCGATTGTCGGCTTTAATTTCCTTAGAGTTAGAATTAAGCGAAACTTAATTTATTTCTAGTAAATGGCATGCTGCATTGGATTTGTACTACCGCATTAATGTCGACGTGTGAACATCTTTGTATTTCGTACAATTTTGTGTCTTAAGTATTTCTTCCTGTCCATAGTTACATAGTAACTTTTGTATAATCAGAAGTCTTAATTAAGCAAAGTTATTGATATCTCTACTGTAATTTGATGGCTTCATAATCTTATATTTGCATTGATTAGGAGAAACCAATGAAATTCATTTTCCGTGTTGAAATTTGTTAGAAGTTAACCACGTGTATTTTGTGTGGAGTGAGTCAAGTTGAGACATGAAAATGATTATTAATTAGTCGAATGGATGTGTAAGCGTAAAGTTTGAAGGTGAAGTTGGTTTCTGTCGCATTGTTTAAGTGGTGAAGTATCTATCGTTGCCTCTGACATTTTTCTTATTCTTACAGCATTTTATAAATGATAACCTATGATCGTTGTTGTGAAGTGCCAGTTTCACTCGAGATTCCTGGGCAGCCATCTAATTTTTCGATTATTTTAATCTTGGTAAAGCTTACGCTTAACCGAATAAACAATATTTTTATGAATAAATGAAAATATAATTATAGGGTTTTCCTGCTAAGTGTGGTTTTCATACAAAATTCTGCGGGGCTTGCCATATTTAATGTTGCCAACCCTTTATCGAAAAGTACATTCGAAGCAACGATGCACATACTTAGTTTAATTGATGGATGGTTTTGATATAAGTATTAAGCTTAACTAAGTAACTTAAGGGATATAAGTTTTATATTTCTTTACAAATCTTGGAATTAAACATTAATTCGAGTTACAATACAATAGTTTCGGATATTAGAGGCTTGGTTTAGTACGAGAGACAATACATAACGTAATAAAGTTATCAGGAATATTATTCAGCATGAAATTACAGGACAAATTTTCATATTTGATTCTCTGGTTGTTTCAGGGGAGTGTCTGCACAAAGAAGACATCACAGAACTGGTCTGCCGTGTTCTACCTGGTATCAGAAAAATTAATGGTAAGTAGTTTGCATATTGCATTTATCATATCGGCTGTTATCTCAAGAAGTTTCCAGTGAGAATTATCGACGCATTTTAATGACTAACTAGGAATAGTTTATCCATGCATTAGTTATTCAATGGCGTCTATATATGCATAATACTTATTGTGCTAGTTTTTCCAACTATAAATGGTGAAAGTGTAGAAAATGAAGCTTATATTGGGAAGTGATAAATCTCAACTTCTTTAACTGGATGCCAATACAGCATGTAAAAATTGTACACCATGTATTTATCTAATACCATTTTAGTGCATTTTACTTTATAAATGTTCAATCAATTAAATCAGAATAGCAAATAAACGGTAATAGACAGAAGGCTGACATTTGCAGTGTGTGATCTATTATGCCATTTTTTAATATGGCAAAGGATTTTATTTTTGGAGATTTCGATGTGTGACAGTGTTTAGTTCTTAATTTTAACATGGTCTTAGCAAACAACATTCTGTTATAGTAGTATTTCTGCCTTTGCTGACTGGTACAAATTCTTTGTTCAATAGCAAATAAGTCTTTTAATTTATCAGTTACAGCTCTGGCTGTCTTAGACTTGAGTGGGACAATTTCTAACCACTTAGAGTAGTCATCTACCACTATAAAAAAGTTCATTTGATATTTCTGCAGTGTCAACTCCTATTTTGTTAAATGGAAGATTAGGAATATTATATGAAAGCAATGGCTCCTTCGGACTTCTTGGTTGGTTTGTGATACAGGATTGGCAAGATTTTACATAGTTTTCATGCACTATATCAAAGTGACTTTCTGAGATTTCTTGTGATTTAGGACAGCCTTGAGAGGGGGTCTGCAATCAAATTATTTTTTCCACTGATGAATCTTAATTCTCTGTCATATTTTCAAAGACCAAGCATAATTCTCTGAAGTCTTAACTGTTGTTCGATGTAATTCCCTTTTAAAAATAGTGATCAACGATTTATGATCAGTAAAAACCTGTACTTTATAACCATACACATACGTATGAAATCGTTTAGAATCAAAGTACAATGCTAGTAGCTCCTTTTCAATTTGATCATATTTATTTTCCATATCCATTAAACTTCTTGAGCCATATGCAATAGGATGTCTATTCTGTAGCATTACACAACCTAGCCCATGGGAACTTGCATCAACAAGCATATGAATATCTTTTGCTGGATTGAATAATTCTACAATGGCTTCTTTCAATTTCTGAAAAGCCTTTATCTGATCATTGCCTCAAACCCAAGGACTCTTTCATAATTAATATTCTCAAAGGTGCTGTCAGGTTAGCTAGATTAGGAATAAATTCATGCTAATAATTTGCGAAGCCTAACACTGTTTGTACTTTATTAACATTAGTTGGTTCTGGCATGTTTTTCAAAGCTTCTACTTGCTTTGGGCCAGCTGTTACTCCATTCTTTGAAAAAACTAATCCAACATAAGGTACTGACTTTTGTTTGTATATTACTTCAGTCCTGATAAACCTGATCTATCTTAATGCCCTATCCATAACTTCTTTCACTATTCTACCACGTTCTTCCCCATTGGCTGCTGCTATAATGATATCATCAAAATATACAGTGACTCCTATATTTTCGAAAGCTTTCATTGACATTTTTTGAAACACCTCAGGTGCTGACCATATGCCGAAAGGCATCCGACAAAATTTATATCTCCCAAATGGAGTTGCAAAAGTACATAAATCTGAAGATTCTTCATCTAATTCTACATGATAAAACCTATCTTTCATATAGAGTACAGTAAATATATATTTACCTGCTAAATTGCACTTGATATCATCCCTAGTTGGAATGTAAGACCATTCCCTTTCAATCGCCTGGTTCAAAAATTTTTGGTCTAAACAAATTCTTAATGACCCATCTTTTTTCGGCAATAACCAAATTGTTTACCCACTGGCTTGGCTTTTCTACTTTACAAATAATATTTTTTAATTCCAGATTGATGAGTGTGGCCTTTAACTTGTCTCTTATTTTAAATGGAATTCTTCTCGCTGGCCTTATAACAGGGGAAGCATTCTCTTTTAATTTAATATGGTACTTAAAAGGTAATTTTCCCAAACCATCAAAGATATCTTTGTATATTTCTATGAATTTACTTACAACTAGCTTATCAGATACAACAGATTCATCAATACTCTATTTTTTAAACAAATGTAAGATTTTGGCTTTCTCAAAGCCCTAAAATGTGTCTGCCCCTGTAATCCACAATGATAAATTCTGAAGTGCATTTCTGTCCTTTGCTCATAATGACTGCTGTAGTAGCACCACAAGGCTTAATCTTTTGCCCACCAAAAGCTTCAGTGATGACATTACATGGCCTTACCAATAGCCCTAACATATTACAATCTGTAACAGACATTACATTACTTGACCACCAGTATCAATTTTCATTTTAATTACCTGCTTATTAATATTTGTTTTCATACTAGCAGTTAACACACTTTCGGTTCAATACCATTACTCCCGCCATGGAGGAATTTTCATCACTAATATTATTTTGAACTCTTTGGCACCCATACTTTTCCCAGAATTAAATTTATATGCTTTGCAAATGATTAGGCTTACCACAATAGGTACATGTCTTACCATATGCTGGACATATTCTAGGTTCATGACACAAATTACACCACCGACAATTCTGATTATTCCGTTCATAACATCTTTCTTTGGCCAGATTCTCTTTTTGCAGCTTCAGATGAATACTTCACTGGGCAGACCTCTTTATGTTCACTTTCTGACATTTTCATAGCTACTACTCTGGACTGGGTTGACTCAAGGAGAAGAGACAGTTCTTCTGCTTACTCCAAGGTTAATTTCTTCTTTCGCAAAAGATCATCCCTTACTTCATCATCATGTACATCAATTACAATTGCATCTCTTATCATACAATATTTTTCTTTGGAATTACAACGATCAGCTTGTATCTTTAATGTCAGTAGAAAATCCTTGAATTTTTGCCTTTCTTTCTGATTTATTTTATAAAAACAATATTGTCCAAAAATTTCATTCGTTGTTTCGACACAAGTCTTCATAAAATTTTACTATATTATCAGATTTCTGTATCTTATTGTCACTTTGACTATCATAAACTTTTAAAGCTTCTCTTCCAGTTTAAAAATAATGCAATCTTTACTCTTTCATCTGCTCCATCCTTTTCTGCTGCAGTAAGGAATATAAGGAATTCCTTTTTAAATCTCTTCCACTCACTCCCTGAGATATCTCTCATAGGTTGAGGATCTTTAAGCAACTGCACCATGTTTTGTTTTAGTTTCAATTGCAAGCCATTTATTTCTTCAGCAACCATACAATCAGTAACAACTAACATAAATATGTAACTAACATGAACAAATATGTACCTCCTATAACTAGGCTGACCATATCCAAACGACAAAAATGGGACATTTCCCACCAAGAAAATGGGATAGGTTTTTCGTAAGATTTTTGTGTGGTTTTTATCACTTCAATAACTACATCATTTGAAAGAACTTGAATTATTTTGTAGATAAAAAATTTATACATAAAGAAATTAATTGATAAGGAACAGCCTCATTCATGTTATTAAAAAGAGGTTTTCAAATAAATTTTAATTTGATAATTATCTGTAATTTTAAATTTAGTGATTGTTTTGTTAATATTGTAAATTTTTCGTTTTGTTCCTACATTAAGCAATTAAAATGCAGTGACAATTGTAGATATTCAAATAAATATTTATTTTTTGTTCATCTTTCCTAATATAGTTAATGATCATTTTGTCAGTTCTGTAAAATTCTTAATTCATTGATCCCCTCATTTTGTTTATAATACATGTAATGACTTTAATTACAACTAAAAGTTTTCGTTTTTATGACTCCTAAAAAACTGTAACCTTAAAAATGTAATTTATAATAAATAATTCAATAAAAGTGAGCCACACACCCAGGTGTGTGAGAGTATATATAACTGACTGCTAACAAGAAAAACTAATAGTGCTAATTTCAAAATTTACCAGGGGGTACATAGCCATTCAAAAATAATTTTAGGGGTACGCGCACAAAAAAGTCTGAAGACCACTGCTCTAACTCAAAAAATACTTGCCATATCGTTACCAAATTTCATATATAACACTTTAGCATGAGCACAAAGAACTGATTAGTTTTTGGACAATAATGGTTAACCAAAAGTTGAGGTTTATTCGAAACCCGATTCGGTTTTTGCGATATTTCTCCGTTAAAACATCATTATTGTATATACAATTCTGTACAAAGGTTATAGAGAATGTAATTTCCTACAACTTTCATTTGAAACAGTTTTCCTTAGCAGTTATTGTTTAGGAATTATTTATCAAGTATTAAAGACAGGAAATGTAGCATATTGGTCTTGCCACATTGGAAGCTTTCAGAAGATTAATATATTTGCTTATTAGTGTTTGGCTTAAAGTTCCAAGCTGAATGGATATTAGATCAGTGGTTATCAGGAGATATTTTCTTGTGGCTGCAGATGCGGCCACGTGCAATCCCTCGTGGCCACATCAAAGGAAAAATTAAAGAATATGTAACAGCATGTAAAAACTTCCACATACCTTCTTATTTAATGACAACAGTCACTTATTTCTCATTAATAATTGTTTCTTTAAATGTATGCAGGTATGTGCTGCAGACAGCCCTGTCCGGCTTGCGCAAGTCGTTTGTAACAAATGACTTGCGCGAGCTGAGATGTGGGAAGGTATCCCTCGATTATAACATGCAAGTCTATGGAAAAACAGCATTTGACAATTCGAGATTCAACCACATTTTCAGGAACGCATTCCTGTTGAATCTCGGGAGTCGCCTGTATTGAAATTTTCTTGTGGCTGCACTGAAATTATCTGGTGGAAGCTTTTCAGAACCACCGTTTTAGACTATATACAAATACATACATTATAATAAACGCTGTAATTCATCAATAATGACAAATTGTGTGTGGAATGTTTTTATAAAGCTAATTGTTCAATTTTGTTGATTTTTAGAATAAATTGAAATGAATAGTGCTGTTAGACTTGAAATTATTTATACTTGTCAGTAGATAACACTTTAATTGTGGACGGTTGACTAGAATCTATTCTGATGCCATCTACATATAAAACTACAAAAGAAATTTTTTTGACAATTTGGAGGTGGCAGGAGGTGCCTCCTAAATTATCAACTTAAGATTGAGTTAACAGAAAGTTGGTTTCTTCATTGACTATTGAGTATATTTACCCTTCCATACAATTTTATTGCTGAACCTATAAATAGTTTTAAGGTTAGAATTATAAATAAATCTCAGTAAATGAAATATTTTTCTTGCACCACCAAATGAGGGTCCAATTTTCATTTGACTCAGTTAATTTTTAATTCCAATTGATTATTTTGTTATATAATGTGATCGCTTTATTTCCTCTAATAACTTAACACTTTATTTTCTAAAAAATCTATTACGTATTTGGTTTGTCAGTTCAGGCAATGTGGATTTTTAATTTCACAATTTTAAGTAGGCCTCAATAAATGTGTGCTCTTTCATATTGTGTAAGCATATAAATCTTTGTTTAGATTTTGTAGATGATATTTCTTTATTGAATTCACAACCATTTTTCCTCTTTATTTTAGGTATTCTCATTTCATGCCGAGCCAAAATGAGCTGGTTTGAGTCATAGCGGAACCATGAATCGAAGAGTACTGCTTTGCTATGACGAGAACTGATGCATCTGGATGAAGGAGTAAAGAGGATTGGAGGCTATATATATATGAGATGAGAGGTTTTTTTTTTTACCTATATGTTGCTTATTCTGGTTTGTTCACCATATCAAATGACTTCTATAATATATAGCTGCATCTTATGTAACGATATAGGAGAATATAAATTATAAGTTACTGCCAGATGAACTAGAGCAAGGGTGTGCAACGTCTGGCCCGCGGGCCAAATGCGGCCCGCCGACTCATTTTGTGGGGCCCGATAGAAGCAGGGAGTAACTCAGCTGATTCATTCCTTTTATATCAAAAATACAATTAAAATTTGTAAGTAAATTATATTTGTTTGCCACTTCTTTTTGTCACATACAAATTGCAATTAAAATGGTAACTAATAACTCCGCAATAGTGTACTTAAAATTTTACTATGGACAAAATTGTTATAGCTCCAATCAAGGTAGATTTTGGCCCGCGTCAACATTTGAGTTATGCACCCCTGAGCTAGAGACTTGAAACGGCACGATTGTAGGTTTTCAGTCACAGCCGATGGAGAAAACTCCAAAATTGTTGAAATTCTAAGTTTTTGGGGCTATTTTTGCCCAATAAGAAGATAAAAATTATAAGGCACTTCAAGATGAGTTAAAGACATTGAAATTTGGTACGATTGTAGATTTTTGGTCAACCGATGGAAAAAATACGATGATATAAGAATTTAATTTTTAGGGGCTGTTTTTGTCCTATTATTCAGAATAGGCCAAAATTTACAATAGGATTAAACCACACCCCAAGAACTCGATTTCTCTTTAAAATGTTGTTAAATCAATTTACACTTCAACATATAGTGCTACATCTGAAAAAAATGTTTTATTGGTATCATCTGTGAGAATATTTTATTACTGAGAATATAAGGCATTAATTTTCAATTTGAACTTTCTGATAACTCAACTTTTATAAAATATATTTAATTTTGCTTAGAAATTTGAGAAAGTGTTTATTATCAGTTTGAACTCGGAAAAACTGTTTAATTAAATTTTATAAAGAATATTCCATTTTTTATAGAACTTCATTAGCATACTTTATGAATTTTAAATTTTAATCAAAAATTTGATTTCCGTTAGTAAAGAGTCTAACATGTAGTAACAAGCTACTTGCGAATTACAGAAGTCCATACATAAAAATATATTGAATTTAAAAACCTTAGAAAACTTATTGAATGCCAAAGTTTTCATATTTAGATTGACTTTTGAGATATCACTGTAAATGCTGTTTAGCAAATTGAATGTTAAAAGTAATTAAATCAGGATTTTCAGTGTTCTATGTTGAAAATTTTATCAAGAGGGTTTGTTGCGGTGAGATAATTCCAGATTTTGTTTAATAATGTAAAGAAGGTTGGAGATAAATGTACAATATGCTTAAATTAATTCCGAAAATATTCTATGGGTTTTTTTATTGCTTATTCAAGGCAGCATAAATTTTGAGCCAATAAAAATTCTGTTGCATTCAGATAAAGAGATTAATGGGATTGAAATTTCAGTTAGTTGTGAGCTTTGACTGTAAATCCAAACTGAATGTGCATGTAAAGGAAAATATTTTAATTGTTAAAAAATTTATAATCTCAAGTTAATACATGCATTGAAAATGGTAATGTAATTCTTAATTTAAGGCAATGTTTAGTCAAGAGATAAAATTCTTAAGGAAAATTCCATCACTATCCAGTTTGCTAGACATCTTAAAATAAATTTTCCATTTATTTTCCTTTAATGTTATATTGTTTAGAGCAATTGTAAAATTCTTTTTACAATCCAAATGTATAAAACTATTATTGCTTTTCATTCTGTATAATTACTGCCATTTTTTTAAATCTGACCAAACCAGAATTAGCAGCACTTTTGGGTATATACTATATAGACATATGTATTGTCTCTCATCTCATATTTTTCTAAGCCATGCTACTTTTCCTCTTTAGTTTCGCACATTTTTTTAAGAGAAATGATTAAAAATTGATTTTTTTCCTTGTCATATTATCTTGTAAAAATGGTCAACTCTTAGTGTTTGTTTTATTTTTAATTTTTTTCTGCATTTCAAGGAAATTTTGAAATTGTAACTTTGTTTTGTGCTAATGTGTGGACTTCTGGTCCCTTGAATTTTTTTTATAGTCTGGAGTTGAAAATTATTCTGATACCAGAAAATTTTCCCAGTCCAGACATTCTAATGTCTGGACTTGGAAAATTTTCTGGTATCAATTTTCAACTCTTGACTTGAAAATAAGTCAAGAGACCAGAAAATTTTCCAAGTACAGACGTTCTAATGTCTGGACTTGGAAAATTTTCTGGTCTCTTGACTTTTTTTTTTCAAGTCAAGAGTTGAAAATTATTCTAAGTCCAGAGTCCAAAGTCCATTTTAAAAGTGTAGGATAAAATAAGTAGACAAAAATAATGTATTTTAGAGTGCATAATTTTTATTGAACTTTTTGTATGCATACATTGTACTGTATTTAATTGCAATAAAGACAATTTATTATGAACAAAACATGTTTACTCCTTTTAGTTAAAACTAATTTCTTTTTCTCGGAGCCTGTTTTAGGTATCATAACACTTAAGGGGTTTTTTTAGGTATATTTTTGCTAAAAAAAGCACATTTTAGGCATAAAAATTCCATTTTTACCACAAATTCTACCAATTTTTGCTGTTTTTTGATTAAATTATTCAACAGCTGACATAACCACATATATAACAAGCCAATTTATCTACATATCAACTATTCAACAGCTGAAATAACTGCATATACAACAAGACTACTCTATACATGAGTAAACATCAAACATTTTGCAACTGAAATAAATTGAACAAGTACTTAAAATATTACTTGCCTTGCATAAAAATAGCTGCAACTGTATTGTAAAATAATACATGCATTTCAAGTACAGAACAGCTGCCATCAGTGGTGAAATACCACTGACAACAACTGCTCTGTAGCTGAAATGCATGTATTGTTTCACAACCCAGTCGCAGCTATTTTTATCAGAGGCAAGTAACTTTTTAAGCACTTGTTCTAGGATCACTTAAAAAAAGAAACATTTCACATTGTCAATGGCCTAACACTAATTAATAATGCCTCTCATTGATCAGGAAATAGGTACAGTAAATGAAAAGGAATGCACGCAATTCATTCTAAATAGGAGCAATGTTTCCATAAACAACAAAAAAATAACGCAGTACTGAATCATACAAAGCAATTCTTAATTAAAATTACTTAAATGCTGGAATAACATTTTTATAAGCTTCCGTGTAGGAAATAAACTTTTAAACCCAATATTAAAAATTTTATGGCATACCTATTCTAACTGTTAATAAAATTAAACTTTATATTTGCCAAATTAATTTTCTTCGTATAAATGCATTAAATTAAACAATGTGCCTCAATTAGATGTTTCACTGTTTTTTTAAAAAGATCAATTGCGTAATATAAACTCAAAGACTACATTTACTTCTGATAGCAATTCAATTTTTATGGCAGCAAAGATTGAACTAAATACATTGCCTTTAGGAGTTACCTTGGTTTTAAAAATATAACCGAACTTAAGGTGAGATTATATTTATAACATCAAAAACTTATTTGCTCTTATGTAAAATTTATGCAAAATTTTACTGAGTTTGTCAAAGCAAACATTATTTATTAATAAATTTGGCAAATTCTCAAAGCAAAGGTAAATATACAGTAAGTGTATATAATTAAACGATTTTAGGTTAATTTAAGTAGTAATCACATTGTATGACTCAACTCTGATTATTGCTAACAAATTACATTGCTCCTTATCGATAGCTTAACACTTTCATGACCAATTTGTTAATGTGCAAGTAAAATCAGCAAATCATTTTTATCATTAAAATTTATCAATCGTTATATTTTTTTAACATTAAAACTGCTGCAATACATTTACGTTACAATATATTTATAAAAAACTGGTATTTGAAGAATTTGCAGATTGTAATTTATGAGTATGCGATAAAACTAAAGTTTTTCATTAAATGTTTGCATGCAATAAAAATTTAAAGAATTCCTTCTCAATAACGTTTAGAACAAATCAAAATCTCAGAAAGAGTTGACCAAAATTATCGTTATAATAATTTAATGAAAATATTTTAAACAATAGCCATGAAATGTAATTATCTCAAATACCAACAAGAGACATTGACATTTATATTAGAGACCAACTTAAGAATAAGAAATTGAGAATCAAAATAAATATCCTATAATTATTATACCAAGTAGAACTGAATGAGTTTCCCACAATCTATATCTATAAGATAGATACTTCTGATGTAGGATACAGGAGTAGGATACAAATTATGAGGCACTTCCGGATGTGCTAGAAACTTGAAATTTGGCATGATTATAGGCTTTTGATCACAACCGAAGGAAAAAATCCAAAATTGTTGAAATTACCACTTTTGAGGCTATTTTGGCCCCATTACTGCTCCATAAGAAAAGCACTTTAATTGGTGTAAAGGTTTTTATATTTGCATTTTAAAATTATTTCCCGTCAAGTTTCGAACTCAGGATTTAAACTATCGGAAACACGAGAAATTGCAGTTTCTTATTTTTGAAGACAGAATTCAAATCAGTTTAGAATTAGTGTAAATTTTTAGTTTTTATCGGAAGAAATGGGAATTTTTTTGGAACCCAACATTTTTCCGTCGTGGTAACGAGCTCAATGCTTTTATATAGGTAAGTTTTAAAGGGAATCAGAAGGCCATATCATAATGCCATTGATATTAAACTATGGCCAATAGAGGAAATCCGATGTAAAAATTCAAAATGTTATGGGCTGTTTTGCTCTCCTTAGGGTAGGCGACAGATGAGCCCTGAAGCTAATGGTGGCAACCACAGCCCAAGTCAGTAGGGTTACTGTTAAATTCTAAACCCATTGAAAATATGGAGGTGAGTATAAATAATGGCCAAGGAAAAATGTCACCGCCTGGGGATCGCCAGAGTACGTCTGAAGTCGATGCGGGACGTGGCAACTAATGAGCCATCAATGGTAGCAGGCCGGCCACTACAGAGATTCCCAATTCTAATACAGCCGGCAGCATAAGCTCACAACATCAAGCTTCACCTGCCACCAGTGTTTTGACTGATAGTATTCAGTTGACCACCAAGCCTGAACACACTAGACAACGTAATAACGGACTACAGACATAGAACATACAACTTCACGAACTATTCATCCGAATATATCCAAAGTTGAGAGACCAGAGTCAAGCGAACAAAATATCTTTGACAGAAAAAGCGCTATCTTAAGCAGAAACATGCTTACAGATACTGAAATAAGAGAAATAGAGAAACAAATTATATAAGAATTAAACACGTCAACAGACACAACCCAAGAAAACCACAAATGAACCGTAAACTATAGTCCATCAAACAATAGAGGCAGATATATAAAATCAAAGAAAACTTAAATAACAGATTAATACCACAGCGACTGACCACTACAGACAATCTCTATCAATTACAATTAATTGTTTACTGTTCCACAATAACTGCTGTGAGAGTTATGGGAATAAAATCAAGAGCAGCAAGAAGTTAAATCCAGTAAAAGAAAAGAAACTGACCCTCCATGGATGAGAAGACTAGAGAAATGAATCAGCCACCTTTGAATCAAATTGGAACAATGACCCAACACAACAACTTGGTACAATCACCAAAATTGTGTCGAAATAATATCACCAATAAAATTAGAACAATTAAACAGTAACAAACTAACTGTATACAAATAAGTGCAAAGGAAATAATGGAAGCAATGGAAAACACATATTACTGGAAAGCACTTGGTCCAGATTACAAGAAATTCACGTGCATACATGATACCCTTGCCAAATGCCTCAACAATATATTGGAAAACCCATACTTAATTCTAGCATTTTTTACTAGAGGGATAACATTCTTACTATCGAAAGCTAACAACACCTCCAACGCATCTAAATACCAACCAATAACATGTTTACCTACAATTTACAAATTTCTGACATAAATTATCACTAATAAGATCCACCAACACTTCACTGTAAATAAAATAATGACTGAGGGACAAAAAGTGTGCTATAAGAACTCAAAAGGATGCAAAGACCATATCATTATAGATGAGATAATAGTGAAACAAGCAATAAAAAAACTAATTTTGACCAATTTCTATTAATAGCACTGACTTTAACGCGAATTGTGAATTTTCTGTTTACTCTGTGTGAGGACTCCCTACCCCCAGTTGTTGGAATCCACCATTTTCCTTCCTTCTGAGTGAGAGAAAATGTATTCTCTCAGCTTCAAGTACAGACTTCGCTAGTGGTCAACACCATGTTTTACTCAAAATTTCTTTAAAGTGTCTAGCATTCTTTTTCAAACTAAATAATTATAAACACCATTTATTCATACTAAAATGACATAAATATTACTAAAAGACTAGAGAAAAAGGCTGAAGAAATGCTAGGGGAAGATAATTCGGCTTCAGAAAAGGACGAGGAACCAGAGATGCTATCAGTGTAATGAGAATCATATCAGAAAGGGCAACAAAGTACAGCCAAGATTGCTGCGTATGTTTCGTCGACTGGCAGAAGGCCTTTGATAGAGTAAATTGGATACTGCTGATGAGGATTTTAGAGGATATAGGTGTAGACTGGAAAGACAAGAGACAGATCAGGAATCTATATGTAAACCAGGTTGTAAAGGTCAGGTTGGAGAATGCGGACACCAGCGGAGTACATATCGGTAGAGGAGTATGACAGGGCTGCTGTCTATCGCTGATTCTATTCAATATATATGGAGAGAGGCTAATGCAGGAAGCGTTAGAAGGCACGGGAGATTTCAAAATCGGAGGAAGGATTATAAGAGCAGTGAAATACGCGGATGATCAAGTACTTCTAGCAAGAAAGGAAAAGGAACTCCAGAAAATGATAAATAGACTAGTGATAACAGGTAGAAAATACGGTATGGAAATTAATACAGAAAAATCCAAGGTTATGAGAATATCAAGTAAAGAAGAAGAAAATTTAAACATAAGTATTGGAGGAAAGCCACTAGAACAAGTTTCAGATTATAAATACCTTGGAAGCATCATAACGAGAGAAGCAAAATGTACCGAGGGATTCAGGACTAGAAAAACAAAAGCAAAAGCCGCTTTCAGAAGAAAGAAACTCCCACTAACGGGAAACATAAAGCAGGAAATCTGCAAGAGGTTGATAAAATGCTATGTATGGAGTATAGCTTTGTATGGGGCAGAAACATGAACGCTAAGGAAAAATATTAAATACTTGGAAAGCTTCGAAATGTGGACATGGAGAAGAATGCTGAAGATAAAATGGACAGATAAGGTGAAAAATGAGGAAGTACTATGAAGAATAGGAGAGAAGTGAGTGATTATACAGACTATCAGAAAAAGGAAGGTGAACTGGATTGGACATTACCTGAGGAGAGATTGCATGATTAAAGAAGTGCTAGAAGGAAAACTGGATGGAAAAAGAGAAAGAGGTAGGAAAAGGTATCAGCTGGTAGATGACTTGAAAGGGACAGAGAGCTATCAAGACACAAAGAAAACTGTGGAAAATAGGAGTATATGGAGATCCAAGTTTAACCATGAATAATCACGGACCTGTCAACGAACAGACTACCTATGATGATGAAGAAAAAGGATGTATCGTATAGGACAATCAGTTTAAGTAACAGCAAGAATATTCTAATGCTTTCTGAAGCAGATCTCGGACATTTTCATTGATTCTTATGGGAAAATTATGTTCGATTTATGAGATTTCATCCTATGCGACTTTATTTTGGAACACAACTGTCGCATAAATCGATCACATTAAGCAAAACCTACTGTAATACTAATATTTGTAATGAGACAGTTAAAAATATAAATAAATAACCTTGTGTACGTACATACATTTTAAAAAATTTTCTGTAATGATGAAAAAAATTTTACTTGTTCGATACACAAATAGAAGGTGCTTGCATTCTGTAAGTGTTTCAGTCTACTTTGAAGGTGAACAGTAAATATTTATGACTTTTGCATTTTTGTAAAATTTCAAAACTCGTTAAATAAATAAAACAACTTCAAATACACATTAAAACATACTTCATTAGCCCACGGATTCCCTTTAAAAGGCTTTAAATCGACACCACTGCACTAAAGATTATCAATTCCCATTTAAAAAACACTGCATTCATTAACTCGGAATGGATTTGAGTTTAGTCTTCTAAAAAATAAGAACCCTAATTCTTTCAACTATGTAACTGTTCTCGTCCTGAGTTTCTATCTCACTTTTAACTAATGTAAAAATGCAATTTTAACCCTCAAGCAGGCTTGCTGTGGTACAAAGTGCAACAGTCAGTGTTTTTTCAAGAAATGCCTTCCTAGTAGTGGGGATGATGAGTCACATTTCTATGTATTCCTCCAGCAGCATATTTACTTTGTGCTGGTGCAGATGTTGATTATTTTGTGTTACATGTAATCCTCAGAAACACTTGGAATTATGAAAGTCTCCAAACATTGCACTCTATACATCACGCGCCTGGCTGTGTAAATATTATTTACATTGGAACAACAGTCAGATTTTTTCCAAGAATTTCCTTCCTAGTGATGGGGATAGTGATTCGTTCTCCCGCGTATTCCTCCAGTAGCATACTGGCTTTGTGCAGGTAAACCTGTTGGCAAATTTTCTGCTACATATATTTCTCAGGAACTCTTGTAATTCTCTAAGCTCCCAAACGCTGCTCTCTATACATCATGCGCCTGATCGTGTAAGTATATTTCCACCAAATCACTAATTGTTACAATTTATATGTAGCAGGTCTATATATTTACTAATATACTTCGTATTTTATTAATCCTTCTTTTTAAACGATTCATAAAATGTCAATGCATTATAAAATTATGACACAGCGTTTCCTCCCCTGATTTTTACTAATAGATCTAAAAGAAATGAGTATGTTGCGGAGGAAGATTACATTAAAGTACTTCAGGAATTATCTGATGAAGAGAAAAGAGAAATGCATTGTAGATGGATGGGATTCAGATGAAGATGAAATAATTACAACATGTGAACATAACAGTGAACCAAGCCCAAAGGTCAACACAGGCAAGCAAATGTAATACAGAGCTAGCAGTAGTGGGAGGACATTGACGACTCATGCGGCAGTGACTGGTCGGAATGCAGTGATGACTAATGCCCTACCCTCCCCTCCCCACCGAAGCACTAGTTGTCAGTCGTCAGCCGTAGACTGTGTTGGTAACCGAGCTGCGCTTCTACGTTTGTTTATTTTGTGTGACTTTTTATTTTATCCAAGTTTTAAAGTTTTTAGGTCTGTATAATTTGTTAAGGTTTTTTTTCTTGTGTTTCATCTATGTTATTAAGTCTGCAAAGTGTACGGTATCATGAGCGGGAAAGGGAAGCGTGTTGTTGTGTCTTTAGAGATGAAGTTGGATGCTATTAAACGCTTGGATAAAGGAGAAACAATAAAAAAAGTGGCTAGTGAATTAGGTGTTCGTGAAGTGACTGTGGGAGACTGGAAGAGAAAGAGAGGGGAAATTGAAAAGTGGTGTCCACAAAGAGCTTCGGTATGGGGTGGTGAAAATGCGAAAAGGAAAACAATGAAGAAAGGAGAATTTGAAAAAATCTCAGAAACTCTGTTTTTGTGGTTTACTCAGAAGAGAGAAAAAGGTAGCCCAATTTCTGGACTGATTTTACAAGCTAAGGCTTTAGAATTTCTAAGCATTTTAATGAAGGGGAAGAAGAATTCACGGCTAGTGTTGGTTGGTTGGACCGGTGGAAAAAAAGTTTCGGAGTTAGACAGTTGAACATCACTGGGGAGAAATTATCAGCTTGTATGGAGGAAATAGCAGTGTTTACCACTAAAGTAGCAAAAATTATAGAGGAAGAAGATTTAAGTTCAGATCAAATTTACAACTGTGATGAAATGGGCTTAAATTATAAAATGCTTCCAACCAAAACACTTGCAGCCAGAGAAGAAAAATCAGCTCCTGGGTACAAGCGAAGCAAGGAGAGAGTGACGGTATTGGCCTGTTCAAATGCATCAGGTGAGCATAAGCTTAAATTAACTCTCATTGGAAAGTCAAAGAAACCCAGAGCCTTAAAAAATGTAATTTAAAAAATCTGCCTGTTAACTATGGAAACCAAAAAAATGCATGGATGGATTCAAGTTTGTTTAAAAAATGGTTTCATGAAGACTTTGTCCCCAGCACAACAAAATTTTTGAACGAATAAAAGCTTCCACATAAAGCACTTCTAATTCTAGGCAATGCTCCAACCCACTCAGACGAAAGTGAACTAGTCTTTGGTGACATCAGGACTCTTTTTTTGCCTCCCGACGTGACATCCCTTATTCAGCCCCTAGATCAAGGTGTACAGGAGACTTTGAAACGAAACTACAGACGACAACTTTTAAAACACCCGCTTGAAGACCTTGAAGACAGCAAAAGTATTGTTGAGAGCCTTAAAAAATAAACATCAAAGACGTCATTTACTGGTTGGCAGAAGCATGGGACGATGTTAAACCATCAACTCTGATTAAATGCTGGAAAAATATTTTGTGCTCCCAAAATGAAACCAGCAAGAATGAGATGACGAACTAAGGTGAAACAGCTAAAGAAACTCTTTTAGAATTAGTCAAAACCCTTCCCGTTTCGGAAGCTCTTACTACAGAGAAGAGTGGATAAATGATGATGAACAAGAGGAAATGATTGATATGATCATAAATCTTGTGAGCGAACAAAAAGAAGAAAGTGAAGAAGAGGACGATGAAGTGTGTACAGAAGCTGTAGAAAATATGTCACACACGGAAGGTCTACATGCTATCGAGACAGCTCTGCAGTATGTTGAACAGTAGGAGGATACCACGCCTGCTGATCTTTTGTTGTTGAGGCACCTACGGAACATAGCAGTATAGAAGCGAGAAACTGCAACTAAACAAAAGACTGTCATAGATTTTATTACTAAAGTTTAAAATAAACGGTTTAAAAGTGAGATCAATGCATTGTTAACCCAGTTACATACTGTAATTTAATTTTTGGTTGTTTAATCAGCATTTTATTTTTAATTTTTATCTAAATATACGTCGTACAGCGGCAAGGCATCGAAATAGCAGGTTTATTTCATAATTTATGAGTGCCAAATGACCCTTCCGTATTATCCGAGTTTTCGATTATCCGAGGTGGCCTCAGTCCACATTACCTCGGATAATCAAGATTCTGCTGTACTTTATTCCTAAACATACTATTATTATTAAAATATAACAAAATATTATTATAAATTCAACACAGGAAAATAATGATAAAATATGATAATATACACAAAAAACTAGACATTGCACAACGTGGCACGTGCGCTTGCTGGTGTGAAAAATGTTGGCATGCCCGCTGTAGGGTTAATAAAGCCCTGCGCCCTATTTCCATGCGTTTCTTATTGAAGGGGGTTAGAAATTATAAACAAAGTGGATGGAAAAACCTCTCTAAAAATGAAATTCATTGGGATTTTGGATTATTTCCTTTGTTTGTATTCAATAATTTTTCAACTATTTATAACAGATAAATGTGGCATTTTCCAAGTACGTACCTAATTTACTTCCAAATAAGAAAATTAAAACAGCAGTGCATTTCTCTCGAGTTTATAGGACCAGGTGTTGAATGAAAAGGAAAAAGTATCCATTGATAGGTGTATACAATTAACAGAAGAACTAATTCATGGAATGGGACAGAAGAGTTTTATTACAGAGCAGCATATTATATGGGTTTACAAAATACAAGAAGTGTTCCAGAAAGGGAGAGAGACCAAAACATATGAAACAACCGATTCTGAAGGACATGTTCAAAAAGGATTCAACAGAGCCTCAACCTTCAACTTCTTCAGCCTGTGCCTATATACCAGCTACCACTTAGCATATCTATTCTGATGATAACTGTTCTTTGGATGAATTTACAGAATAACTGTCCCAGCAAAATTTTGTGGCTTTGCTGAGGTTTATAATTAAAAACATGAGATGAAAAATTATTTCCATTTTTGAAGTTTTATTTGAGAAATTTTTATATTTAAATATAATGAAGTATAGTGTTTGTAATTATTTTACGAATTTTTAATTAAAATAAATATTGGATGTGGTTGATTTATTTTCTAGGAAGCATGTGAGATGTTCCCATTTAAAAGCATTGAAATCAATATACAATAGTGTGAAATTGATAATTCAAAAGTAAGACTGAGCTAATACAAACAATAGATAGCTGAAGTGTGATGGTTTCTTTTTAGCTGCCGATAATAGAGAGGAAAGATTCATTCTAGAAAACAACATACTTTTAGGTAATAATAATTTTAAATAATAAAGATGCCTTGATTTATCTGAACAAATTTGTTTTGAGTTAGAATTTGATATAAAGTGAAATTTTCATTTAATTTTATACTCCATTGCTATATTACAAGTATATACTAAATTAAGGACCCAAAATCCAGAAAATCCCCAAATCTGGCAAACATCTGGCCCCAAGCTTGCCGGATAAGGGGTCCAGTACTGTAATACTTAAAGCGGGAAGCTCATTCATTCTAATTTGTAACACAAAACTGATCAAACTCACCCATCTTCTTTCTTGATATCACAAAGTAGAACTGGTCTGAGGCAGGGACAGGATGTCAGGTGTTTTAGACTTCATTTCTCGGAGAACCACATCTGTAACAACGACAGAACCTAATCAGAAATCTTGCACCCCAGGATAAAAATTCTACAAAACTGGCTAAATTTATTATTCATACGTTTTTAAAAACTATGATTCTCATTTTCTGAGGTAAACTAATTTTTACGTTAAAAACACAATATATATTGATAACAAACCCTGAATTCAACGTTACTAAACACATTATTGATATTTACTAATTTATCCGTCAATAATTACAAGTTACAATCTAAGAGTTACTCTGAATCTAACAAAAATGCTATAGGAATAAAATCAGTGAGATAAAAATTCAGATAAATATGACATACTAATCTTAATTAATACTAAGCTAGAGTATAACTCCATTAATATATATTTTGGATGTAATATTTGCACATAAAAAAACCCTTTATTCCCAAAAAGTTTACGAACTATTCAAAGAAAGTGGTACTTTACAATGAGAAAATCATTCATTAAACATGTTATACAGTAGCAAAAAGTTGTACATTAGAACAAATTTTAAGAATAATTATTATAAAAAAGGATGAATAAGGAAGATTTTTACATAAAGCAGTACACGGCAAGTAATCACCTCGTAGAATCTTATTCAGACAACAGATAAATGTATAGCTGTGTACGTTCAATTCCCTTATTAAGTAGCAAATTGCAATAGCTTCCATTTCAACTATGAATAAACACCAAAAAGAGAAGTTATTTAAGATTTCTTACCTTTGAAGAGATAAATCCTGGAGTGGTGAGAATCGCTGTCTTCTAGACTTGATCACGATGCTGAATCACATAATAATAACAATACCTTTATTTTTTCATAAGGTCAAAGTTACATAGTAAATCGTCAATAAGACACACACAATCACAAAAGAAAACATGTACAAAGAAAAATAATAATACATAAAAACAACATCCATACATAACAATTAAGTGACAACACAGGACCTATTATATATAGACGATTCTTACACACGATATATATATATATAAGCATACATAATGATGATATTATACAGGAGGATACAAAATTATGAGGCACTTCCAGATGTGCTATACTTGAAATTTGTTACATAGGTGTAGGCAAAACCGACAGAAAAAATCGAAAATTACGTTTATTTTCTTGGCAGTTAAAAAATAATAACATTTAAACAAACATTTCATGGTTTAGGTACTTCTAAATGTGCTACAATGCTTAAATTTTTCTAAGGGTAGAATTTGCCAAATAACGAAAAGGGTATTATAGAAATTTGAAAATGTTTATTTATTCGGCTGTTAAAAATTCATAAAAGTTAAACAAATTGACTAATGTTTATGTACTTTCGGTCGAGCTAGGGAGCTGAAATTTTTAAGTAAGTTAGGGAATAGTGCTACCGCCGTAATTAACATCGAAAATTACAATAAAGTTTACTATTGTGGCTGTTAAAAATTCATAGTTTAAACAATTATATATATATATATATATGCGTGCACTTCTACAGGTACTACATCCATGAAATTTTGCAGAAATGTGAGACATTCGTAACAAATGATGAAAAACTATAAAAATTGTATAATTATAAATTTTAGGGGTTGTTTTTACCCCGATATTTTCCAAAGAGAAAGACGTAAATCGGTGCAAACTTTTGTTTAAAAATTGTCAGTTCTTACTCTTTATATTAAGGCGAGATAAAATGCTTGCAGATTGCAAGCACATATTACTAGTAGTAAATAATTACATATGATATTAAGAGAATACCTACTTAACATCCAATAGCCACGCTATTTCAAATAGTAAAGAACTTTCGATAAAAGGTTCACAAATGGCGAAAGTCACTCCCTTAAGTGCTTTTAAAAACATATTTAAATACTGCTGTCCACATACTTATAACATTAATACCGTCACATGGATCACTGTTTTCGAAGAATAAAAGGCCGAACTTATGTCACGATCAAAACTATGAACATTCAATTTCAAACACAATAAAAAGTTTAGTTTCTTCTTTCACGTCACAAATGGCGAAAGTCACTCCCTTAAAGTGCCTTTCAAAACGTATTTAAATAGTGCTGTCCAAATACTTGTAACATTAATATCGTCACGTGGATAACTGTTTTCGAAGAATAAACGACCAAACTTATGTCACGATCAAAACTATGAACATTAAATTTCTAACACAACAAAAAGGTTACTTTCTTCCTTATTAAAGATAGTGATGGAGACACAAAGAAACAAAATTTTGAAAAGTGAACTTCAAACACTTCAAACTACAGTATGGCGACGATCTTATGAAAATGCACAGGCTTGCCAACATGTCTCTTATTGAACCCGGATATGTCCTGCGGTGGAAAGGAAGTTTGAGAATGGCTCATGTTGGCGTGCCTGGGCGTGCCTACAAATGGCTACAAATATGTCAAAGGATGGCAATAAAATTATCTAATAATATTTTTCTGAGCTGCCCACTTTCTTAAATTCTTCATCATTAGACATATGGTCATAAAACTGCATACAAGACAAATTTTTAATAGTATTATATTTTGTGATTAGGGGACCTTTAATAGATTCAACTGCCAAACAATTTATGTCATCTGTCTACTGCGCATTCATCACACTGAAAATACGGTCAGTGTTTTCATTGTGAGCTAGAATTGCAAAAACAAACTAGCAAATTTTTAGGAGCTCTGAATTCTGGTCTGAATTAGTTACAACTTGAAAGAAATCAAACCATTTTTTATATGTTAACTTCTCCACGAAATTTTTACATACATAATCTTGCAAGAAAGCTTTCAAATGTTTCCACTGATCTAAACATTTGGAATCATCAATCACAACTTTTTTTCTTAGTAAGAATTTAAACAATTTGAAATATCTGGCCACTGTGGCACAGTTTCCAATTCCATCCACTTGAAAACCTTGCAGTCTAAGAACTGATCAGTCCATAGTTGTAATATTCTAATACATTCTGATAAATTTGTATAGAATTTTTCTTAAATGCAATACATTCATTCAGGAGGTCAGCATTTTTATTTAATATAGTTATCACACTTATTGGAAAAAAATTGTTTTTAATCCTGTCAATTAATGGCTCCCTAACCGTATCTAATATATTCATAATTTCAATCTGAATTTTTCTCACTTTCCATGTCTTTTATATTTGAATGAAGCACATGAACTAATGAATGCAAAAGAATTTGATGGGCTTCATTTACTGGATTTTCAAAAAATGATTTTAAAATAATGGGTAGGTACTTTTTCAAGTGATAGAAAATAAGACTTTAATGGTTCATACATTTTTAGAATTCCTTAAATGACAGGGGAAAGTGATGACCACTTTGTTTTGGAGTGTTTCAGCAGTTCATTATAAATTTTTTCAAGGTTTCTGTCCTGACTGTGAATACAGAAAAATGATTATGAATTTTAATCATAATTGAGTCAATGTCAATTGGCCAGGAATCAGTTGTATGCTGAACACAATTATTTATGATATGGGCAGGACATCCTATTCTAATTAATTGCCCATCTGCAGACAAGAGTGCATAAACATTGTTCTGTCCATTTCGATGAACACTACCAAAATTGGTGTTGCAGTTGTCCCCTCCAAATTTCTAAGGCAATCTTCCAACTTCATGGTGAATGCATCGTTCTCTTCTTTCAGTTTTTCTAGGTCCCAAGTCTGTCTTACTCTTTCGTTTTCCTTATTTGTTTAAACTTTGTAGTTACATCAACTATTAGAAGGATGTGATCAGAATCAATGTTTGCTCTTAGCATTTTTTACGCTCTTCCTGAATCTTTGTTTTACTAGGATGTAATTGATTTGGTATCTCATCCTATCTCCTGGGCTTTTCCATGTATACAGCCTTTGTTTATGGTTTTTGATTTTACAAAGGAAAGATTAATTGACTTTAACAGCTGGTCGAGAATGTCTCGTAACTTATTAGAATAATGCTATGTATCCATTCATTATTCCTCTCTCTCTCTCTCTCTTGAGGCGGCAATAAGTAGTTTTCTCCTTCTAGAAAACAAACGGATGTTTTACTCACTAATCTATAGGGAATGGCTGTAGGAAAATCGTTTGTAAATGAGCACACCTCTATGCAGCTCTGTGTTGTTCCTCTGAGAGCTTAGTTTTCATAGTTTTCACTCATTTTATCATAAATATTTGATCAACTAGCAATTGCATATGTATTGTGATAATAGATGTGATTATAAGTGCCAAAATTCAGTTCAATAAATCATCAGCTACAGCAACCAAGCTTAACCATAGTTGATACTGTTTAAATCATTGAGAAATTTAAAAACACGATATTAGACAGTAGTTTACATGTAAAAGAAGATAATGTGTGAATGAACATTTAGTACACTTCATTTCCTCAAAAGTAAATACTGAAACAAACTGAAGGACGAGCATCTTGAAGCTGCTCTCCGGTTATCTGTAGAAGACAGGTGTGTGGATGAATTTCTGTTTAATAAACTTCTTTGACTATAAGAGGTATGTAGTACAGTAATGAGTTATTTCATATTTATAAAAAAATTTTGATCTTACGTGAGTTTGAACACATATACTAAAAATATAAAAAAACAAGTGCGGCCACCAGACATTCACTGTGGCCGTACATGCAGCCATGACTTTTTTTTCATGAGAACCCCTGCCCTAGGTACATGGTCCTCAAAGTGGCAGGTTTCCAGAGGAGGCATGGAATTTATCTAAAATGTAGATGTAGATTTTAAAAATCATTTTTGTATTTATTTTATTTTGAAAAAAATTGTTTATTTTAAATTGTTTTATATTTTCTCAGTCATTTTACATTTTAATACAATATGACCCTCATCGTGCCCCACCACTTCCCCTCAAGCGTGGCTGAGTGAAATCAGAAGGGAAGATTTTACTTATGAAATAGGTACAGTTTCAGTATTCAAAGTCAACTGCTTTGGCCAATACTTATATAATAATTATTTACGTTGCTGCCACCACCATGCACTGAGGCTCAAAGACCTCTTCCAGCTACTCAGGTGCCCCCATCGTGCTCTGTGCATTACCTTCTCCTCAAGCATGACTGAGTGAAAGTGGAGCTGAAGCGTTGCTTCAGGTTGTGACTGACATAGGCCTTTCCTTACTCAATTAATATATACATTAATATATACATTGATATGTCGCTAAGTGATACCATTATTTCTGTAGCTATGTAACAATTTTCTAATTGTTGATATATCTATCTATATCTACAGTTCACCCTGCAAGCCACTGCAATGGTGTGTGGCAGGGGGTGCAATAACACCAAGGGAAAGCGCATAATAATGAATAGTATCACTCTACGTCGGCTGATTTCTTTTCATAACTTCTGTTCTGCTCAGCTATCATTCTAGGGAAAAACGAGCCTTTGTACCTCTCAGTCCTATAGGCTATCTCTCTTATTTTATGAGGATGGTCCATTCTACCAATATAAGTTGGCGCTCTTATTATTTCTTTGACATTGCTGGAGAATATATGCATTCTAAGTCTTTCAAGAAGTTTTAACCTAGAGCTTGATCAGCGCTCAGTTAGTGATTCCCATCCTGTCCTGTATCAAGCCTGTAACACTTTTGTTTCTATCGTAACAATTTTTGACGAATCTAGTGGCTTTTCGCTGCACTCTTTCTAACTCTGAGATTGATCCTTTCTCGTACGGATCCCATATGCTCGACGTGTACTCTAATAGCGGTCTTACTAACGAGAAGTAACATGTCTCTTTGACTTTTTCCTCACTTTTACCTACTATGCGTTTGATGAATCCTAGTTTCTGTTTAGCCTTCCCGCATATATTTCGCATGTGCATATCCCATGAGAGGTTGCTTGTTAAAGTAACGCCTAAGTATTTGACGGAATCGGCTAGTTTTAGCTGGACGCCTTCAACAGTGTAATTCGTCGTGTCGATGTTTTTGTTTCCCCAGAATCTCATAAAGGTAAGTTCAATTCTAACTGCCACTCTTTACACCACTCGAGAATTGCATTTAAGTTGTTAGAAAGTAATAATTGATCATTAGGACTGTTAATCTCTCTGTAAACTACTGTATCATCCGTGAATAACTTGATTTTACTTTTAATAACCTTATCTAAGTCGTTTATATATAAAAGGAATAGTAGGGGGCCGATTACACTTCCCTGTAGAATGCCTGAGGCTACGCTGACTGAATCTGATTTAAATCCATCTATAACTACTATTTGTTCACGCTCATTAAGAAAGTCCCTGATCCACTCGATTATCTTTTGATTAATTCCACAGTCATTTAATTTCTTCACTAACTTACTGTGTGGAACTTTATCGAAAGCCTTCTTGAAGTCGAGGAAAACTGCATCTACCTGAGTCTTATGGTCTCCCGATCTTAGTATATTGTGAACGAACAGAGTGAGCTGTGTTTCACAAGATCTCGTCTTCCTGAAGCCATGCTGATATTTACTTAGCAAGTTCTGGCTATCTAAGAAGTCCATCACGGAGCTAACGTTAATGTGCTCAAGAACCTTGCAAGATAGGGAGGTAAGCGAAATTGGCCTGTAATTTTCTCTGTCGTCTTTTTACCCACCTTTGTGTAACGGCGTTATAAAGGCTAATTTCCATTCCTTAGGTACAATGCCATGACTAAGTGACTTACTGAAAACTGTTTCGAGATAAGGTGCTATTTCCAGTGCTAAGTCTTTGAATACTCTAGCTGGTATCTCTTCTGGACCAGGAGATTTATTTGACTTGATATTTTTAAGCTCTTGAGCTATCCCTTTTGCTGATATGACTATATCGTTCATTTTTTCCTTGCCTGGTTCGGATGATATGACCTTCGCTCTCACGACTTCGGTAGTAAATACGCTCTGAAAAAATAAGTTTAACAAATTTCCTTTATCTATGCTATCGCTAACTACCTCTCCTTTGTCGTTTATTAATGGGGCTACGGTTGGGCGTCAACCTTGAACTTCTCTAACATATGACCAAAAGCATTTGGTATTTTCACTCAGATGTTCACTAAGAGTCTTTTTCTTGAAGTCCGTTAATGCTTTGCGCATAATCTTTTTGGTCTTAGTCTGACAATCTCTGTACTTATGTGAAATTGAAATTACTTCCTCCTGTGACTTACAGTTTTTGATGCGTTTAAATTTGGAGTGAAGCTTTCTTTGGTGTCTGAGGGCAAACCTAACCTGCCGATTATACCACCTTGGTTCCCCATTATTGCTAATAAATTTACTTTGTATATATGTATTAATACCCATTCTAATTTCTGATAGAAATACTTTCCAAGTTTCCTCAACGTTTTTTGAGCCTGTCGATTTGCTGAGTTTCTCTTTGAAATCCTCAAAGTTAGCATTTTTATACATGTACACTTTTCGCTTAGGCTTGCGATATTTTGCGACAGCTATATCCAAAAGTACTCAAACTGCTTGGTGATCACTGATTCCTTCTTCAACAGTTACTTCGGAAACACGCACAGGGATGTTAACTGCTAGTAAATCTAATATATTGTTCGCTCTCGTAGGTTTTTTGACTAACTGGATAAGGGAATGTTTATTGAAGATGTCTATTAGCCCTTCGCATGACTCGCGATTTCTACCGGATGGTATGAAGCTACAACAGTGCCAATTTATCGAGGGTAGGTTGAAGTCTCCTACTATGATAATGCTTTTACTATTCTTCTTCTTTAGTGAGTTTATTTGAGCCTCTAGATTTTATATTTCTTTTGCGTCTGAAACTGGCGGCCTATAATATGCACATACTGTATGTTTCTCAAACCTTCACTGTTTATAGTACACCAAGTGCTTTCAATATTGTTTTCAGCAAACTTGACCAGAGAACTTATTAGTGTATTATTCACTGCTATAAACACCCCTCCACCGCTCCTATTTGTCCTATCTTATCTATGAATATTATATCATAAGGGGAAAATTTCACGGTCGTGAATATCTAAGGTTAGCCAAATCTCTGTGCCTATCACTATATCTGCCTCTGTTTATTCTAGTAAATTCTGAAGTTCCGCAGCCTTATTCCTGATACTCCGGCAATTTACACTTAAAATTTTTAGGGAGCCACTTATGTGCCGCTTCGGAATTTTTTCAGTGATTTGGAAGGTGCATCCCTCATTTCTAATAGCGGCTTTATTACTGATAGTATTATCGCATGGTTTATTGTGCCCTAAAGCTGACCTACATATTGATCTACAGTAAGAGTTAATAAATTTATTATGATAATTAGAGTGTCTTTAATTTCTCCGTACATGACCTGCTCACCAACCTACTCTCTAATCTAAAAAAACTCTACTATGCTCGTATATCCTACCACCTACCCTCTGTGCTGCCTCGGTGGTATAGTGACTCCCGAGTGGTTAAGGGGTACCTTGCACGATACGAGAACCAGCCCGAGGTCCACGAAATCTATTCCCATGTCCCCACAGAACTTCCAGAGTCTCCGGTTCAAGCCGATCACTCGACTACAAACCGTCGAACCCTGGTCGGTCCACGGGACCATGCTGCATATGGCCAGGCACATGTCTATCCCCATGACCCGCCGGAGTCAGTGTACTTCGGAGCATAGATCCCTGAAGGAATCCAACATCTCCTGAGAACCCCGATCCTGCGCGTCATTGGTGACCACATGCGCCACTATCCGCAGCTTGGAGCATCCCGTGCCACTTGCCACTGCCCGAACCACCTTCGTCACCTGAGGTACTGTTCTGCCTGGAATACACCAGGAGAACAACCGCTCATCACCCTCCCGGCGAGCCCTTTCCCTGATGGATGCCACCAAACGCCGGATGTTTGAGCTACCTATTAACAATATTCCCCCCCCACCTCCCAGCCCGGCTTCTCCTAGGTGCAGCATCCCTCGAGGCGGAGGGAGCGGATGCACCCACAGAATTCGTTGTGCTATCCTCTGAGAGCACTTCGAATTTGTTTTTGATGGGGATAGGGTCACCTTCCACCTTCCCGTCTCTCCGCTATGACTGCCCCACTCCCCCGCGACCTCGGGTAGCCACCTTCTAACCGTCGGGTTTTGGACATGAAGCCAACCCTTCCGGGTTAATGTCGACCACGGCTCTCTCTTCAACAACCCAGCCAGCATTCGCTCTCGAGCTAGCCCGAACTACCACCTTGATAACTGTCAAGGGTAATTTTAATTGTGAATAGATATTTTGTTATCCATAGAACAATAACAATAATCTTTACTAATTGATTTTTTAAAATAAAGGCTATTGAAAATGTTTAAAAATTATCCACAAGTGTAATTGCTGATAATTATTCCTGAGGACGCTGATGTCGAGAACAATCATATTCTGTATGGGGAAAGTCAAGTGCTGGACACATCAGATTTTTTATATCTGTATCCGACGATTACATTTGGACATCGTTGCATCAAATTTGGCAATAATCTCATAAGCATTAAAAAATTCCCATTATTTGGCTCAATCAATTTGTTAGATGTTCCCTGGAAAGCTAAGTTTCCTTTATTGTATAATATAAACGATATATTTTATGTCATCATACCAAAATTTTATTTCCCCTTCGAAAATTCGCTTCTGGCACTTATCTCTTTTTTTAAAGCTAATAAGAGATCAGACCACTTTGTATATTTTATCATGTGAATCACATCCTTTACATGCCTAGATAATATGTATATTTGGCAAATGTTGTCAATCTGACACTCCAACTGTTGGCAGTGGATTTTGTTGCCCAAATGCTTTACAACAAAAACAGTATACACAATATCGAGAAATTGAATATAATAGCCAATTTCTTAAGCTGTTCTCACAAGTACGAAGAGTGCACATATAATAGGCATTGGCAGTGCTTTTTTGTAAAAAAAAGAGGTGCTGGTACTCCCATCCCTCTCCATCTCTTCCTGCACCCTCTCTCCCATCTCTATTGACTCTGTGATGAACTTTTAATAACAAAGTTGATAGTAAAAATCAAAATGTTTAACGTTTATAGAAGCCGTTTATTACTTTAAGTTTTAAACACTTATAAAAATGAAAATGTACCGAAATTAGTCATGGATCAGCATCGCTATGAAAAAAGGTGACGGTACGCTGTACCGGCATGTACTGTCACAAAAAAGCACTGGACATTGGAAACTTTCTTCCACTCTCATTTGTGAGATAGTTAAAAAATTTTAATTGTTCGGGTCAATTGTGTATTAATGACTGTACAAAATTACTTGATGGTTTATCCAGCCACATACCAGGATCATTGCTTAGACCAGTGTTTTTCAAACTTTTTCCGTCACGACCCAGTTGAATGTCTTGTGATCCAGTTGAGAGGAAGGCAACATGAAGAAAAATACGTTCTTATGTGAGTTTTCATTAACTCATACTAAAATACTGGCATTTATATAATACTAAGTGGAGTACCCAGCATTGCCCGGGACCAGATGGAAAACAGCATTTTTGAATTAAGCACCCTTCCAATATTTTAAAATCATCAGATAGCCTATGTTACTCATTAATTAACATTAACTCATCAATTATTTCATTTCTTAAACAGAAGTGCAAAGCGAATAATGCTATTCTTTTGTCTATTTGAAGGCTTCATTGAAGCTAACTGAATTGGAGGTAACAATGATGGCTGCCTTTGCAACGCATGGAAAGAGTACAAAAAATCCACTAAATTTCAAAAGGAATTGTGTATTTCTGAAAACTTCGACTGTGTAACATCTAAACATTGCAAGAATAATATAGCACACCATTACAACCATCGAATAAAGCAAAAACGAGGAAAATCAGTTTATATTTAGGTATTTATATGGATGAAGAGAGAAAACCTAACACTATGAAAAAGGAAAATTGTGTGTGAACTTATGGGAAAATAATTACTGAAATAAACACCCCCTCCCCCCAAAAATTTTTATCGCAATATATTACCCACAGAAGAAAATAATATACCTATGCGAAGTTTCGTGACGATATCTTCAAAGGTGTGGATTTGTATAGAGAACAAACAATATGAATTTCACTTTTATATTTAAGAAGAGCATTTACTTCCTTGTAATTTTTTACACATTTCAGCTGTTTATGCATCGAGGGCACAGATTTTCATCATGAACCTCGCGACCCAGTGATGGGTCTCAACCCTTACTATGAAAAACACTGGCTTAGACAATGTGTTAGGTCCATCAGCTATTCATATTTTACAGTAGATTTTAATTCGCCATCTTCTTGCTCCTTCTGATCTACTTCTAATTCAGTTTGTATGTTATTCCTCGCTGTGGTGGAGTCATCTTTCACTACGTGTTCACTTGAAATTTTATCACATTTTGTTCACTGTCACATTTTTTCACCACCACATTTTTTTCACTTCCTTCTTGCAATTTGTCTTCATTGATTCCAGATGCATCTTCATTGTCCAGGTTATCTGACTGCAGATTTTTATCCTTTAGGTCAGTGGTGCGCAACCTTTAGTATGTGGCAGGCTACATTGGCGGTTGCAAATTCTTCTGCGGGCTGCATTTCAAGCTGTAGTGTACTGAAGGATGTTCATCCCTCTGCCAGCAAGTTTCTTGCATATCAGAAGAACTTAACGCTAGATGCCAAATATAACATTTTTGTAATGACTGCATGTAAGATGTGTAATAGGGTGATTCCTCTCTTGTGGAAGGGGAGAGCAAATCTCTAAAGAATATGAAAAGGTGTGAAGACATAGAAAGTATGGAATGCGGCCTGCAGATATGGTACGCTGCCTTAATGCGACCTGTCATGTGAGTTTGAGACCCCAGCTCTATCAATCCTTAAATTGCCTCTGTAAATGAATTGTCTGAATACATCTTCATTACAAACCTCAAAGAACATTAAAATCAAAGTCTAAACTAGTCGCCTACAGCTTTATTTGAATTTTCACATGCTGTGACTTTTGTTATGGATATTCTTAACCTCACCAAACTCATGGCTTCCATTGAAAAACTATAGTGTAAGTTTTGGTAAAAAATGGGAGTAAATTAAACTGCAAAACGTACATTTTTACTGTTTTTATTTTTGATATTTCAGGAAACAATAGGTTGAAGTGCTTAATGCCTTTCATGCTAGTATTTCCACATTTAAAAGCAATAGAAAGTGAGCAATTCAAAATAAAGCAATTTCCAATCTTTCTGGAAATTTGTTGGTCTTAGGGCCAGTCTGGCACTTCTCAAACAAAGGAAACATTCACAAATTCAGCCTCTTTCCATAATGGAAAAATACAAACTTGGTACCACACTAACATAGCTTTATTCCACTCAAATTATAAAAAAAATAGATTGCATGTCAGCATGGGATACACAAAAAGAATAAACATTTAAATGGAAGCAATATTTGTATGCTAAGCCTTGACCACATCACTCTCAAGAAAAGATTTACACTTTACAAATTACTATTAGATACAATTAGAATGTCATCAGTTTAGCATCATCTTCTTTTATTTTGAAAATACTTCTGCTGGTTTTTACAAAAATGATTTGCTCGGCAAGGAGGAAAATCTTGGATAGCATTCATTACCTCCCAAGTTTTTGCATTTAACAAAACTGTTTTCACTTGCTATTTAGTGTCATTTGTCACAGAAACACGTCATAGAATTTTAATTTATTAGCTTAGCATTGATATATACATCAGCACAGTTTTCTTGATTAGAACACTTCTCATGCAATAATAACATACTTAAACTGACCTCATTTTTGCAGAAATGTAAAGCGTTAAATCATGCTGCACATGTGCTACTTGGATTATGTATATAAAAATTTTGATGTTTATGAGTTATAAATGGTGATTGAGTAACTTCATAAACTTTACAATATCCATTCATATCTCTTACCCTCTTTCTCACCTACATTCCCTGATTTTTTTTCGTTATAATCAAGTGAGCAGAATCTTTATGGGTTGCATTGATGACAGCATTCTTGTAAGATGAATGCCTTACCGTTATAGGAGATTTAAAAGTTTTTCACCAGAAATAATAACGTTGATGGTTGTTTGAATAACATATTTCCTGTGAAGACTAATATTAAATCACTCACTCATGGAGTCTACAAAACAATGTCAGTGTAAACTTGATTCCTTCTGGACAATGGGATAACAATTTTTGTGACATATCAGATGTATTAAATTCAATATTTACCCATAAATGTGTGAATTTATGCATCTTACATTAGTTCTACTAAATAAACATAGACAAATATTGATTGGTGAATTGTCATATCATACTCTATCTTTTCAATCTTAGGGTGCACTTATGGAAAATAATGTATCTACAGAACTTGTGTAGAGTTATTTAATGCCCATTCTTATAAAGGTCACATTCACAAAGATTATTAAGTTTCAAATGCTGGTAATTTTCTAAGGAAATTGAATCAAATATCATTAAAATGAAGTCATTTACAGTTGATAATATTCCCATAACATTCATCTCTTTTTATCCAAGTGAAAAACTGGCTAATTACAAAGTTTTGTAATATAACTTTTATTTTTATGTAGAACTGGGATGACCAAGTCTAAATGCTATTTATCGTGTTAATTGAAATAGTTTGTTTCAAAATATACATCTAAAAGTATTTCAAATTATTTGTATAGTGTCTGAGCTGTAGTTATCAAGATTAGCTTTTCTTAATAGCTTGTTTAAAGAAGGTATATGCATATAAATAAATTATTACAGAGCTGTTTTAGCAAACTTATTGCACTGAAGAATTGTGGAAAGTATTTATTACAGTATGCATTTACTATTTAGTCTCAGCCATTTCAAATGTGGATATAAGTTACAAATAAGCAAATCAACAAACAATACTTTTAAAATTATCATGTGCAATATTTTTTACAAATTACTTAAAACCATCTAGATTGACAATAAGTAACAATGATAACCAGGAAACTGTGCATTTTGGCTATTAGCAATTTTATTACAGTGTTTCTATAGCTTGATGAAAGTTCAACCATATTTCTCTTTCGTAAGAAGAAAACATTATTTCAAAATACCATTACTCCAAAATTGCTACAAGAATGACATATCTTGTGTATTTTCTTTAATAGGTAATAAACCTCTGCTTAATACCTATGTATATGTGACAAATACATTAAAACACAGAAAGAGATCATTTTCATGAGACAAGGGGACTAGTTACTTACATAACAAAGTTTTTTTGAGAGCTATAATAAAGGACATTAAACTTCAACTGTGTAAAATCTCTACCAAACAATTAACTTTCAAACTAAAGCAAGATAATAAAAGAAAAGTATTTCACTTAAAAACTAATTAACAAAAATGCTTTGAAACCTTTAGCCAATACAATTGAACATATGCGGTTACTGCTGGAATATAGGCATATGCATGGCATTCAATATTGGCATTTTATCCATCACATTAGCTGGCAGAAAGTTAACATTGTCATCATTGAATGTAAAATTTGAAAATTGTGAGATTTTTAATAATTTAGATTTTAATATTATTACTCATAATTTATTTAACAACTTACCATAACCACACAAATATGTACCATGAGTCAATTTTTAATAGACCATGATCAACAAGGGAAAAATCCTCAAAATTCACTTTCAGAGACAAATATAAGATGATGCTCTGAAGCATCTCTTATCATTCTGAACAGCTATTCTCATTGATATTACGGAGTTAGTAATGACTTTTGCCAAAATTTATGGAATATAACATTACACAATTTTTATTTGTTGATTTGATATTTAAATAAGCCATTTGCATGTTAGCAAAAAAAGATGGTACATTAACCAACACATAGTGTTTCGCATATGATTTTCACACCATGCAAAACAAATTCTTCTGATGAGGACTATTACTGCAGCAATTTTGAAAATTAATAATTTCAGCTGAATTAAAAAATGATATCTTCTTCAAAGAATTTACATATAACCAACACAACATATCTATTGTATTTATTTTATATTCTGTCACCTTTGCTTGCATTTAGTTTTACAGTGAATACTACAAATGCATACTCTATTATCAGCATGAATCGGATAGCATGAAATACACGTTAGCTTTCATGCTTACACTTAAACAGTGAACATTACCCATGTACAACAATTTGATCACAAAATATAAATAAATTATATCACTAATCATTCATTCATGATATTTAGACTAGACGATGATCAATTTTTCCTTACTGAAATATTTTGTTCAGCAAGGAAATTTTATTATGACATCTCAAAAAAACTTGCCCATTGAATAACAGGCATTTGACTGGAATAGCTGAACAAAAAATATTTCTTAGCATTTAAAATCATTATTGTTCTTTTGGACAAAAGAGTAAGTATATACAAAGTATTTACAAAAAGGTTTGTATGCTTCAGCAAGAAAATCTTCATTTGACCAGATATCGAACTGGCTTCGGACGTCCTGCTTCCATCTCTTTTATTCAATTATATACCTTGCTGATGCCATACAGCTATCTTCAAGTTTTAAGTAGGGCAAAGCACTATGAAAAAGAAATTACTTTTATATTATTTAACAGTTTTGTAGTAAAAACAAACTCATAAATAGCTGTTGTTATTCACTTATCAGCAAGCAAATTCAAGTAAAATTACTTTATAATGTTGTACAGTCAAGCATCACTAATTCATAATTCGTTAGTCCGAAACCACCTATAATCCGAAAAGAATGATTCCCAACTGGCTGCCATGGCAGTGTGATGTTACAGTCTATTTCAAACCTAGGCCATGTATTTGAACATTACAAATACAAACAAAGGCACACACACATGCAGTAGCACAGTATATAGTGCTTTTTTAAAGAAAATACAATTTAGTGTTAATTTAATTTACCCTAACCATGTTTTGTAAGAGATCAAATGAAAGTAATAGTGCTGGAAATTCATCTAATTGTAAGCAAAAGCATAAAATGCTATCAACTCAGGAAAAAATGCAATTATTAAAGAAACTTGACCAAAGTTCATCAGTGCGGCAGCTTTGTTCCATGTACTGTGTTGGAACAACAACAGTATATGACATTAGGAGTTATTACATGTACGAGAAGTGTTTGAAAAGTTATAGGAATTTTTCAAGAAAAATTAAATAAAAGATTTACCATATATGCCCGAATATAAGGCGACCTCCCATTTTCCTAATGAGAAAATCCAAAAAAAGTTTTTTGGCCAGTATGAACATATAAACTTTTTATTATATTTAAAAGGTTTTTAAAATATTTTTATCAATAACATACTTTATTTAAAAAACCAAAACTCATTAAGTGACAATTTTATTCAAACCTTTCACATGCATCTTCGACATCAGTGTCTTCGTCATCACTAGAGAATTTAAAAAAGTATAACGTTGATATTACCTACTTACCATCAAAAATGATTTGAAGAAGAGAAATTTTCAGATGTTGGACTTATCATAGGTGGAAACGCAGACTATTCTTTGGACTTGGGAAGTTTGTGTAACACTGACGGATTACAGACTAAACTTTCTATTAAATAGTGCGAAAAGGAATAGACACCTCTTGGATTTGTACAATAATCAAAACACATTAATGTTATGGACAAAGTATCTAAAAAGTTTGATTAGACTACTTTGTTGTTCAAAATAAAGTGATTGAGAGAGTGCCCCGTAATATGAGAGACTTTGTAAAGACTGGAATATAAGGCGACTCCCTCTTTTCTGAGGGACAATTTTGGGAAAAAACCTCGCCTTATATTCGGGCATATACGGTATTATTCATTACTTAAAATTAGTTTTTCAACGTAGTTGCCTCCTACTTTAATACACTTTTCCCAATGAGAAATTAGCTTTCGAAGTCCATTATTAAAGAAATATTTTGGAGTGTTTTTTACCCAAGTATTTCCTGCTGATTTAAGCTCTTCTAATTGTAAGGAAAAAAATCTTACTCCATGGCGTGGTTTCTTCAGTTCTTCAAACAGATGGAAGTCACTGTGTGCTAGGCCTGGAGAGTAGGGTGGATGAGGAAGCAACTCCCAGTAAAGATCGGCTACGGTATCCATAGAAAGCCTGGCACTGTCCTGCTGCAACAGAGGTTGTAGGTGAAGGTTTCCTTGACATTTTTTAATCAGTACTTGCCATACAGGACCCTTTAATAGTGCTGAATAGTACGCTATGTTAAGTATCTCCTTTCGGAAGGTATTCGATGTGAATAATCCCTTCGCAATCCCAAAAACAGTGATCATAACCTTACTAGCAGAAGGAGTCGAGCGTGCTTTGAGCAGACATCTATCAGTAGGCCGCCGCCATTCCATCAATTGAGTTTTGGTCTCAGGATTGAAGTAAAGCAGCCAAGATTCATCTGTGGTTATTATTCATTGCCAATATTTTTGCCCGTAATTGTTTGCTAGTTTCAGCAGCTCACAACATGTTTCCATACGGTTGATCTTTTGGTCAGGCCCCAACAGCCTAGGTACCCATCTGGCAGAAACTTTGCCCATGCCCAAGTGGTTGTGTACGATCTCATGAACAGAGTCAAGACTGCTTTCGATGGCTACAGAGAACTCTCAAACGGTCACTTGTCAGTCTTCCAACACCAATTTTTCAACTGTTCTGATGTTTTCCTCATTAATGGCAGTCAAAGGCTTGCCAGTCCAAGGACTGTCTTCAAGACTTTGCTGGCCACTCTTGAATCATCCTACACAAAAGTAAACTTTTTTTTTTGACTCAGCAGCATTCTGGAAACATCCTGCAAACGCCTCACTATTTCTGCTGCCTTCACTCCTTCCTTCCACAAAAAGAAAATAATGCAATGCTGAGATTTCGCTACCTCTTCCATTGTGGGTTAAGGGCACTCAACAATATGGCCACCACAAGACAACCAAAGAATCATAACTGAATTAATTTATCAAATTAGAGAGATTATACATTTATCTACATTATAACTACATTCTGTCTTAATTGGTTAATGAATTCTTGTTTCACAATAATATTCCTAGAACTTTTCGAACACCCCTTGTACATTAACAATGTACACGTAATAGTTGTCGATACGGTGGTATGCAATTTTTTATCGCTTTTTCACATTGTTTTGTTTCGTTTGTGATGGTTGTCATGCAAAGAACATAATAAAAAGAATAAAGTATATTATTGATTTTAAATGCTGACAATTCACCTAACTTTTACTTGGAATATGTAGACATTTTATTGTCTATTGCGCTATATTTTCAACAAACACTTTTATTTATATGAAATATGTATCCACTGGTACTCTTACCATATACCCCATTGTTTTTAATCTGAAATCATCTGTGGTCTGGAACAGCCCAGATCCCAAGCTTTTCAAATTACCAATGCTTGACTGTACTGACATGCACACTTATTTGCAACTACAATAATTTGCATGAAATCATTATAATATATTAAATATATGGCTAGAATAGAAAAGTCCAACATAATTTAAACATACCTTTCAAGATGTAATCTGTGAGAAGGGTTGGAACTGTTGGACTATCTTCATTAATGGCTTTCAGAACTGGAAAATGAAAACATGTAAGGTAAAATTTTTAAATAAAAAATAAAAACAAGTCAATTTCAAATTAAATAATTTCATCATGGTAACCAATTAGAATAAATATGCCCTCATTAGACAAATAATATATTTCATTCAATAAGAACACAGTAAAAGCAAATTATTTAGTTGATGCATTTATTAAATATTAACTATTTAGTGCTATAGCTCCTTTTATTAACCTGATTTTATTTCAAAACAATAATTGTTTAGTTTAAGCTGCAAAAACTTGGTCTGTATGTCTATACTTACCAATTATATTACAAACTAGTGTAATGCCCGTTGAAATATCAACAGGAGTAATAATTCAATCGTTCAAGCTATTTATGGAGATCAAATTGGCATCAGAAACATAAATTGTATTGAAAGTCATTGCCCTCTCCTTCATTCCTCCTCTCCCACCCTCTTCCCCTCTCTCCTTTCCCTCTCCCTTCCTCTACCTCCCTCTCCTTCCCTCTCTTACCCTCCCTTTGTCCCCTCCCTCCCTTTCTCTCATATTAAAAGCAATCAAAGCATGTTTACACCCATAAGGATTGAAATAACAATATGACATCAAGGTCTAACAATTGAATTGGTAGGCTAGACAACATCTCCTTAAAATGGCCAGATTTCCTTAAACTGTGTGAATTAAACATTGAAATTGAGGGATTTTGAACTGTGGGTGGAAAAAGACGAACAAAATAAGAACCTTTATAACAGCTTCTTCAAAACGGTTCACATCTGAAGTTCGTAGGTCAATTCTTTCTAATTTAAATCTAAAAGGAATGAAAGTTTGCATGTCGAAAAGTTCATTTTTACGTGAAATTACGTGTTATCTTATTGGAAATGGAAATTATCCCCTGGAGCCGAACCTGGGTCTTTGATCTCGAGTTTGATAAATTAAAACGTTTTGTTATTATATCATAATGCTACCCTGAAAATTACATCAAATTCGGTTCAATCGTTTGCCAGATATTAAGCTTCAAAAAGCATTACTGACAAAGTGACACTGTCTTTTACATTAGTTTAAAAATTCTCTTTGATTGTAAATCTTTAAAAATCCCACTACGTTTGGATCTGTTATTTGTACTGTTAGACAAATGAAAATGTTGTGCATTACACACACAATCACCTATAGTTATTCCACTTTTGGCTAAATTCTATAGCTATCATTCATCATTCTGCTCTGTAGATTAAAATTCTACCACTCAGTAGGTATAAGGCATATCTAACCCAATCTACCACGTCCAAGGCCTTTATCATCACCTTCTCCTATTAAGACCCGCCATTTAACCCATTTTCGGCCAATGGCTCATATATGCACCATTTCACGAAATAAATTTTTAGAGTTACCTTTTAAAGTTATTAAGGTAAATACATCATCATGAATAATATTCAACTTCTGTACTACCCACTCATTATTATTTTAGTGCATTTTCAATGCCCCTTAGAGGAAGTTAAAAGTATGAGAAAACAGAAAAGGGAAAAATTTGATGATGCTTTTGATGATCATTCAAAAATCATTGCTGTGAGGTGGAACAATAATTCTGTCGCAACAGTAGCCAGTAACAACACTGACATTTTTCCATTGGTGAATACCATAAGATATAGTCATAAAGAGAAGAAAGAGATTGTAATTCCACAGCCTAAGGTAATTGCTGAATACAATAAGCACGTGGGAGGGGTAGATATGCATGACATGTCGACATTTGGTGATGAAACACAAGAATAAAGCAAGAAGGTGGAGAGTATGCCATAACCATATAATTTTTATGTGTCTCAAGTGTGGAGTTCATTTACATCCTGACTGTTTTAAAAAATTTCATGAAAGTGCTAAACATCTGTGCGTGTGGTGGTGGTGGTGCCAAAAGGATAATGCTTTCAGCCGATGGTGCATAAATGCACCATTTTGTATCTCTGGTTCAAATTATCATACATTCATTTTGTTTTTATATCTATCTATTCTGATGTAAAATGAGTCATACTCAGTAAAAAAAGTTTATTTTATATTTTTATTTCACAAGTTGGCTGAATATGAGTTAATGTATCCAATAATCCTTTTTCTTGTTATATGACTTCTTTCACCAGAAAAATATGACCAACCCATCTTTTTATCTTATCATTATCATTCTAATTAACTTTCTCTCTTCTCTTACTGCATTCAGGAATTCCTCATTGGTCTCTTTGCCCAGCTAATTTTCTTCTGTATACTCCATACCCACAAATTATAAAGCTACTAATCTGGTAGCATCTTCCTAAAAGTCTTTAACCCTTAACCGGAGACTGCATGGCATAGCTCGAACTTCAATTAGTCATACTTCCATTGATTTTATGAGTCAGACGTTCCTAGTACCTTTGAAGCTAGTCATGCCAGCCCTTCCTTCAAAACCTTAGTCATGTTTCTGCTTTAATTCGGATAAGAAGTCAATTTATATGTTGTGAGCACTCAGTCAGACCACACGTCTCCATTTTCGTGATTTTCCATAAGTATGTATATTTTTTATATTGTTAGGCATCAGTACTGTTAATGCACAAATTTTACATCAATCTTTTAAAAACAATCCAGTTATGAAAGACAAGTGTTTTTATGAAGATTCTTGCCGGTGAACTAATGAAACCTCATATGAAAAGGAGGATAGAAAATGGTTACTGTGTGAGCTGAGAGCCATGATCTGCCGTGTCCTTCATTATCCAGAGGAAGAAATAACACATGAATGTGAAAAATTAGAAAAAAAGCAAAATGTGTTATCTGTGTCCTTCAAAATTAAAAAGGAAAATTTTTATATTTGTCAAATAGGTAAGAAACCTGTATTCTTGAGTGCACATGCAAAGTATGCAGAGATTGCTTTCTGAAGTGGTAAATTCAACTACTGTAATTTTGGTACTATAGTGGATTCCAAACGTGTTTGCCATGACGTATGCCTACTTTCACGTGAATCAAGACGTCGACCAGCACGGAAGGAGGTAAGGAAGGGGGCCTTGCCGCCGACTCTACCCAATGTACTCCGAGAGAATCCGACGACCACTTCCCCTCCATCACCACATGCAGACGAGCGACAGATTGAAGCAGTGGTTAAATGTTTGTCACTAGCGGTTTAAAATATCTTTAAAATGAGATATTGGTATGGGATTTTTGCCGTTTTACGAAGAACTCTATGAAAATTCATTTTAAGGCATTGCATTAATAATTTTATTAGCTTTTTTATGTTTAAGAGCAATGTTCCTTCTAACTTTCTAAAGTCCTGTGCGGCTGACCAAACTTTGTGAGCAGTAGTTGTAAGCCGGTGCACAAAAAAAATGTAAACCCAAAAGTTCCATTGGCTTCCCTCTAGGTTTAATGTTATCTGCGATTTTTCATATGATATATTCTGACTTGTGCATGGCAAAACAGTGGCTGTGCGCAGAGGGAAAAATGACGTGCATGGCCGCGCACCCATGCAGCTTAGAGGGAACATTGCTTAAGGGTTTGATTTACTTCGAGAAATTCGCAATTAATTAATTAAAAATATTATTCAAGTGGTTAAAATTAATAAATGAATAAATTTCAATTAAGAAAAAGTAAAATGTAGTTATATTTTAGATTCATTATATACATAAATTAAATAAAGAAATACATAAATTAATACATATTAAATAAAAACAAATAAATGCAAATCAATCAAACTCTGATTCCTGAGTAGCATCACTGCATCAATTGCTATGTCCTCCCTATCTATTAGAACACTTATTCGATTCCTTTTTTCAAATCTGAAATTCAATTTCCTAAGTATGCGAAACATAGTCGTTCTTTTAAAGTCTGGAAGGTCATTGTCCTCGTTCACTGCCTGTAAAATTCCATCTAATGTGGGAATTTCATTTCTAAAAAAGAACTCGTGAACTTTCCTTCTTATGGCCCCTCTACTTAAATCATCCAAATTCTTAAAAATAGTTTTTGATTTTGGTTTCAATTTTTTAGGGGATGAAACCTTACCGCTACACAAGTATTCTTTTATAATACCCAAAACACTCTTCACTGAAAACCCCGTCGTCTCTGCAATTTCAGTTGCAATGTCAACTCGAGCCATGTCCGGCACTTTTTGGGAAATGCTTTTAAACAAATTCACAACCACTGTTCTCTGTGGGCAATGAATCACCTGCCCTCTTTTGTTCTTCTTCACAGGCGAAAGAAGACTCGCACTTGGTGTATCCACGACTGACTGCGTGGGTTACAAATACAATGAAAACAAAAACTTCCTGCGCTGAAGACAGTAACAACAGAAACAATTTCAACAAAACAATAACAAAAGCAAGTGCAACAAAAACAACAACTATGTAAACAAAAACTAAAAGGAACCAAAAATAACAATAACAAGTAATAGCAATAGGTAGGCTTACGTATCGGAAAGATCACGACCCACACAAGAGCGCTGTCAAAAGACAAATGAGCATTTAGAGGGGTGGGGGAATGAAGGGGAAGCAGAAGAATGTGTAGAAAGTCATAGCGCAGAGAGAGAGAGAGAGTAAGATCACGTGAACAGATCGCCCTAGGCACGTGAACACATGGCCAGAAACATGTGAACAGGCTTGCCTACGTCATGGCAAAAACATTTGGAATCCACTGTAGTGGTAATTTCACAACTTTTTAAAATTTAAATGATGGCCCAAAATGTCTAGTTTGTTGAATATGAAAAGATTATTTGGTGTATCTTAAATTTTTTTTAATTTGTGATTTATAAGATTGAGTATTTTATGTATGTAGAAAATAAAGTTTATTTTGTATGCTCAGAAAGCATAGTAAAATTGTGTCCCTAATTAACCCCATTCAGACATTTAAGGAAATTAAAATAAAATATTTTTTCAACAAAAAATACAAAAACAATTGCGCAATAATAAAAAAAAATAACTGTCTCCCTGACCGCATGTCTCTGTTTATGTCATTGAAGTGGCACATCTCGGGTTAAGAGTTAATAGAATTTAAAGGAAAAAGCCCTTACTAAGAAATGGAACAATTAGATAAGATTGTAACTCATATTAAATGCCATCTCTTCCTTTTAATGTCTTCATTATTATCACATATCTATATTATTTAAGCCAGTGTTTTGTGAGTTGAATTATTTTCCTCTGTTACCATGCCAACTATCTGTATTAAAGCTATGACAATGTTTGAGATATTGCAGACAAAAAAATTTGTATTAAAATCATCTTCCACACCTTTTTTTTTTTAAAAAAAAAGCATTTTATCGTTAACATATGATTGTGGGTCCAAAATTGGAATAAGAAAATTTAGACTCACTTTTAATAAGAACCTGCAAGGCTTGATTGTCCGGTGGTCCACTTCCCAAGTGGTATGGAATAACGGTAGTTAGATACTGTGGAAAATTAGAAAAATATAGTAATCACATATTAAATAAAAAGTTTGAAAATAATTGTTTAATATACCCTCAAAAGGGCTTTAAATAATTTCAATAAAAATTATTTAATTTCTGTGTGCAATTGTTATTTTTTCAATATTTACTTTTCTAAAGTCTAATTTTTACCAATCACTGATATTTTTAATATGTCCAAATGGAATTCATTTTTAATTATTTAGGAGAACCTTGATAAGCTGTTTGTGAAAAACAACCAGTTATTAAACTTGTCTTATAAATTTTACATTTCCAATTAAACCAACTTTAAAGTATAATCATATTGTTATTTTTACCCATAAATATGTATTCAAAAACAGCTTTAAAAGCCCAGTTTAGCATGAGAGGACCTGAGGCATCCTTGCAAAACATAAAGATCAATAAACAGACTCAGAATTGCAGAAAAAATCTTTAAAATTCAATCAATTGACTACAAACATATGTGGGAGTGAATTATATCTCACGTGCATGGAAAGATTGCAAAAAAATTTAAACTAAAAATTATACTGATTTAATTCATTTTATAATCCATTTGTATGATTCCAAAGTATAGGCAGTTGAAATAGCATTCACATTTTTACTTTCTCCATACGTAGTATAGGGAAAGTATTGTGATCACAAAAAAAATTGACTTCGAGATTTCAACAGAAATACACGTTTTGAGGTCCCTAGAACTTGTTTACACTATTTTTGGAATGATGTCTGTGTGTGTGGATGGATGGATGGATGTGATTGTGGGCACTCTAACTCAAAAAGTACTTGCCATATCGTTACCAAACTTCATATATAACACTTTAGCATGAGCACAAAGAACTGATTAGTTTTTGGCAGAGCTGCAAACCACTTCAAAATTTGGAGTGGTTCAGTTCTAAATTTTTGGAAGTGGTTCGGTTCAGACAAGAATTTTGACAAGTGGTTCGGTTTGGTTTGGTTCAACTAAATTAATCATTCAAAATACTATTCAGAAATAATTTATCCAATATAAACATTACACATTCAGTATCAATCTGTAAGTAAATCAATCAGCAGTCATTATTTTAAATGAAAGAAGAATTTATTTAAAGAAAGGAAAAATTTATATTTTAAATATATTACAATACCATGATCATCTTCATTTACTTAAATTTACAAAAATGGTATTTTTGATCCTAACATGATTTTTATGTTCATTGTTGTTTACATATCAATTAAAAATTCTCTGAATGGATTCACTTCAAATTCATTTACCAACATACACCATCATACATAATCAGAAAGAAAATGCGCCTCTAGCTTAAACCACTTTTGAAATTATCCCTGGTTGGACGGACAAACCAAAAACATAAAAGTATTTTAAAGAAATCATTAAAAATCAAAGAAAATTAGTTCCTCGAGCATTTTATTTCTTTTTCTTACCTGTAATACACATTATTTTGAGAAAAAAAGATTTATAACAAGGGCCTTACCGCCCGTATCCCAATACTTAACCTCTTTAGTTCTACCACCCGCACTTGCCTTTATTTTTCTTATTCCCACACACATACCCGTTGCCGCATTGATAATTTCCTCCCTCCTCTCTCTGGGGTTCACCCTCTCTCCGTCTTCCACAAGGCCTTTCTTTTTAGTCCTATAGTCCTTCCTCCATCTTTCCCCAATCCCTCCCGAGATAGTCTCCCCCCTCCAGCCTTTCCTTTCCCCTCCCCCTTTATCCCTTTACAACCTACCCCCTGCAGTAACCCTCTGACAATGAGATAGGTTCCTCCTTTCCCTCCTCTCCATTCCTTTACATCTTATAAACTACCCTCCCTCCCCCCTCTCTACCCGTTTCTCTGTATATACTTTCTATTCTCACTATATCTGCACCTGACGATAGCAGTGTAATGTCGAAACCCAGGCCATAAGAGAAATAAAAACAATGGAAGTTACAGAGCGTTATTCCTTTGGTTCATTTATTTATCAAGGGTCTAGGAAAATTCTTTTCCATAAGCCCTTATTAAGATTTCCTTGACTGAATGATAGATTTTATTATTGAAGTAGAGAGTTTCTTGATTTTCAATGGCGATGATGCACAGCGTCTCAATTTTTCCAACTTTCAATAATAAATTTATGTAAATAAAATATTGTAATTAGTTAAATAATATGGCATAAAATATTACTCCAAATGAATTTATGATATGTAAAACTCTAATAAATTCGGTTATTAATTCTTATTATTATATAATAAATTCAAAAAGACACTTTTAGCTCGATTCAAAACATATTATATATTGCTAATTTTTTTCTTTTGTCACCTTAGAAAAGTAATTAAAAAATCAATATGATAGTAAAATTACGTTACAAGAATAATTTAAAATTAACTGACAGTTTGGGGCAGATTATTCAATATACGAAGTGCAGACACTTATGGCTCAAAACAAACGATTATAAAATGTAGAGTGACCCTCTTTAAATAACACTAACATGTTAATTAATTTTATTTCCCTTAAATAAAGTTTATTAAAATATTATTAAAAATACTTTAGATAATTCAAGGAATTCTGCGGGAAGGGATCCGCCGAAGTCCTCGCCTGTTTTTGCTGGAATATAAACCACCGAGTAATGGAAATATCATAGAAGAACACCACGTGAAAGTTAGAAAAGGAATGATATCATTGAAAGCTCAAGCCGTTGAGAGCTACAATTTGAATTTTTCCGAAGAAAAAGATATGAGGAGAGTTATGGTGTTCTAAGAAAGACACAGCGGGGCATATTTTCTTAGGTCTGCTAATTACAATGCTGAAGGGGATGATGGTGATGGTAAGGGCATGGATTTTTCTCTCGGCACGAAAGCAGATTACGGCTCCTTTCTAGGCCATTGTAAAATGACCATTTTGCCTGCGTTCAGATAAAGATCTTTCTATATTCTGTTGGTCGGTTTCTGCCTACAGTGGTTGACCCGGATACTGTCGCAGTTGGTGTCCCCATAACCCTCACCATAAATGTCGTCTGTGGATAACAATAGTAGCAGAGAGGAAAGAGATAGGCACTATTTCCTTTGAAGTAAACCCGCTGGTTTTTCCAATGGAAATTCCTGGGCTTTTCGTTGGTCCGTACTTTGTGGATTGAGATCGAACCGAAACCGAACCACTTTTGGAAAAAATTACGGTTTGGTTTTCGGTTCATTGAAAAATTAATCAATGGTTTCTGTTCGGTTCGCGGCTCAGAAAAATGACTGCAGTTCGGTTCGGTTTGCAGCTCTGGTTTTTGGGCAATACAGGGTAACCGGAAGTCGAGGTTTATTCGAAACCCGATTTGGTTTTTGTGATATTTCTCCTTTAAAACATCATTATTGTATATACAATTCTATACAAAAGTTATAGAGAATGTAATTTCCTACAACTTTTATTTGAAACAATTTTCCATAGCAGTTATTGTTTAGGAATTATTTTTAAATAATCGGTTTTTTCGGTTTCCGTCAAATATCTCCTCAAAAATGTCGTTATTGGTAGTCTTCGTGAGAATCAAAGTTGTAGAGAATAATATTTCTTCCAGGTTTTGTTTGAAACAAATTTTTGTAGAACCATCCATTACGGAGATATTTAACTTATTCGTAATTTCCAGTATACAGAGCCACCACCATGTAGTGGTGAATTCTGTAAACATATTCAAAGTATAATTTATGGCAATAAGGACGACTGTATTCTTTTACGATACGAAATAATAATTTTGCCTTATAATGCTATTCATAATAATTTAAATATCTATACCCAAATATGGAGAAAGTCATGTGTTGGTCACATAAGATTTTTTAACAAAATAAATCAATTTTGTGTTTGGAACACTAAATGCCGAAAGAGTAATATGGATGAAATTTTATATTTTGATGCTAATAAAATGATGTGTTCTGTATTTCTTATTTACCTTGGGATCAAGGCCATTGGCAGTTGCAGGTGGCTTAGGAGATCGACTGTTTCTCTTACGTTCAACATGGAATTGGCGTCTACGGTTCTGTACAGCAAGCAATAAAGAGATGAATGTATTTTTCAATTCTTTCTCATATTCCAATTCATCACGGAGGGCAAGTTCAGCAATAAGTGTTTCAGAGAATTCCCTGATGAGAACTTCCAATTCCAGGTAAAGTTCATTCAGCTGGGAGACAGACAAAGCCTTCAACTCTGCAAACAATACAGAAATCATAGAGTTAGACTGTTCCACACATGTTAACTTGATGACTTTATTCTTGAAACAATTTATGAAACTGGAGTCCATAAATACAGGTTTCTCTTGTTTAGGGCAAATGGAGCATCATTCAAAAATCTCTCAAAAGTAAACAGAACTTCTTCATTTATATGCTCATATATTTTTACAAGAATAAATATAATCCTTGACTATTACAACCATAAATATACCAACAGTTTAAATTGGGAATGGTTTGTTAATATGATCTATGTAAACAGAGTTACAGCTTTGAGGTTTCAATCAACAAAATTTTAAAATAATTCCATTTGAGGAGCCACTTACTATCTTCGTATAAAGGTGATTGCAAAACTTCTTTGCCTTTTTGGTCAAGTGCATCTGTGGAGCCAAGAAGTGAGCCACCATCTGAGTCCACGGAACATTCAGTTGATGGTGTCTCCTTAAAACAGATATAAATAGAGCATTAATGTTGGTTGTTTCAAAGATTTGAAAACATCTTTACATTTTTTTGCCAAGCTACATTTTTTTAAGTTTCCCCATCAGACATTATGTACTACATAAATACCAAACCCTTTCCATGTTGTTCTATGAAATGTATATAGAATTTTTAAAAAGTAGCAATGTGAAGCACATTAATGATTTGATGATTGTCTTTAACAATCACTTTATTTTGATGGATTATAGTATATCCAATAAAAAAGATATGAATTAAGATGGATAGGCACTCATTTACCCTGAAAATTAGCTATTTTTCTTTTCTTCATAAAAAAAGAAACAAAAAATACACTATGATAAATGATACATATTGATTAAAATTTACAAATTTAATTTTAAATGTTTGAGTCTGCAGAAATAATGAAGATATTTAAAAACTTCAGGAAATTTATCTTTGACCTCAACTTCTATTTAAATAGGCATTGAATAAATGCCATATTTACTCAACTAGTGTAGGATGACCACGAATGTAGTTTTACGTATATGGAATTCTGATGCAAATAAATTAAGCAAAATTATTAGTTATCCGTTATTAAAATCTCTAAAATTGTCATTACACCGTAAAATGCAAAGATAAATTTGATTTAAACCATGTTAGACTAATCATAACGCCATTTTTTATTAATTAATTTCTTTAATCGCAAATAAAAGACCCTGAAAAAATAGAAAAAAAACCTTGTTTCATTGTCGGCTAAATACGGTAATGATAATAAATTCGACTTTACCCTAAACATTATCTCGATATTATAATCAAAATACCCACTACGTTTGTGGTACTTATTACAAACGATGAAACCATGGTATTGGATGATCCTACCTGCATCATATCATCAATCTCCCTGATGACTTCATCAGCAGTTTTCAAAGGAGTTTCGTCCTCTTCCTCGCCACCCTGGCGAAGCCCTGAGAGGATTAAAGAGTGCATATCAAGGTCGCAGGCAACAGCGTCGTCATCGTCTTCGTCTTCGTCGTCCTCATCGTCTTCCTCGTCATCTTCCGCGCCCTCCTCATCGCTCAAGGCTCCCTCCTCCTTTTCACAGCCACCCTTCCTGGAACCGTGATGTCCCCTGCCTCGAGAACAGTTCCCTTTGGCTCCCTGGAAACGAATTCTTGACTTGTAGAACAGTGAAAAATCCAACTACCGGAATGAATTTCTATGGCGTAAACAATACCGAACTTATCAAGATAAATGTAAGGTTTTCGTGAAAACCGCCGAAGTATTCATTTAAATACCATCCCACGAATTAATCGGAATATTATTTGTAGTATATTATTATTTTTGCGGTCGTATAGTGATAGTATACAAGATTCCGAAAGAAACCTCGGCGTATTATTTTTTGACGTCGCACGAGGATAAAAATTAAACAAAAAACAGTAGGGAAAACTTCGCTGTAGTTCTATCCTTCTGATTTGAATATACACCCTCGGAATGGCCATAATTTGCAGAGTGATAATGAAAATATCAACCTCAGCATCTAGGAAAAACCTTAATTGATTCAATTCACATGTTAAAATGCATTTAAACATTTGCTTGGCGTTAATACTTATTTGAAAGCTTCGCATGATAAGAGAAAAGTTATCGAGGAGACTAGATTAATTCACGTAACATAAACTTCATCCGCTTTTGACGACTTAAAAAGCCATGGATACGAGTCCCTTCCGTGAAAACATATGCGCTTGTTCCCACATCTCGCCGCCATAATGAATATAAGGTAAAACGCTTCTTACTCTCTCGAGAAAATATTTTCAATAAATCCAATCTAAATTTGTTTATTCTTCAGCTAAAATATAGAATCTTAATGCATTCGCCTCGGAACGCGCCAACAAGTTCGCTATGGCCAAGTACTGCTCCATTATACACATTCACGATACAATAATTTATTCGTGCCTTCCATTACGACTTCGTAATGTATTCTTAACGCAACAAATAACGATGCTGTAATCCAGGGGAGCACAACATACGGCCCGCGGAACAAATGCGGCCCGCCGAAACATTGTGTTCGGCCCGATCGAAGCATGGAATTAGCTCAGCTGATTCATTCCTTTTATATAAAAAAATACAATTAAAATTTGTAAGTAAACTATATTTGATTGCCATTTTTTTGTCACAAAAATTGCAATTAAAATTTATGATAATTAACAAATCCGCAACAGTGTATTTAAACTTTATTATGGACAACATTTTAATAGGGCGGCCCGCTTAGGTCCAACCAAAGTCGATTTTGGCCCGTGTCAAATTTTGAGTTGTGCACCCCTGCTGTAATCACTTATTTAAAGTTCTATGGAATTACGGAGGAGAAGACAACGCTGCGTGATGCTCGCCTTAAAGTTTATGTGGATTAACAGACCCACCTTATTCTCGTTGAGGTTTAGAGTTGGCATATGAAGTTTCCTAGCATATGATTTAGACCAGTCTATTGGTAGTATATTTCCAAAGTTTCCCGTGATGGTCCACCACATCCTGAAAACACAGAGACAAGTATGGTGAGTTATGATTCAGAGAAACAAGCGAGCAATTATTTCCACAAAAATTTCAAATAAGCTTCGCGTTATTTTTATAACTTAATGTTAATGAATATAAGCAATACACTTTTATAAAAACTAACTTTTATATTTTTGATCTCCGGTTGAATAATTTATTATAATAATCGATTCAGCATATTCAAGTGAAAAAATTATTATCAGAAGCATCAGAGGTATTAAATAGAGATCAAAGCTCAACGTCGCGACGCGTCGGTACAATTAGAGCAATTAATGCAAAATTATATAAATTTTTTGGTAGTGAAACATGACATTCTTGCATATATTCGCCGTTCTTTCATTTATATCCCCAATCGTTCTGAAGGTATCATCTCTTTAACTTATAATACTCAAATTTAAAAAGTTTTCCGTTAGAGGGCGACATTTTTTTACACCAGCGAAAAAAATCGCGCTAAAAATTTCTGACATAAATTATTACTTTACACGCTCAACGCTTCCAACCTATGGCATAGGAACGTCCTCAGCCATTACGCCACACATCCACTTTGCTAACAAAATATCCCTCTTCGGTAACAAAATACCAGCAAGCAATACCAATTATCAATCATTTATTATAAGTAAATTTCAGTCCCAAAACAAAAAAAACTCCTTTTCGCAACTTTAAAAATCTTCGACTTCCGTTGCTGCGGAACGGGAAAAAGAAGGAAAAAATCGTCTACTGGTGCTCCCGGCTTCTCCCTTTACCGCCACCTCTATTTTTACAACCTTCTTTCCCTTCGCAATCACACGTTACTACCGCAATTTATCTTCCTCTCCGTCTGCATCTCTCCAGAGCCGGCGTGAGGCGTGTGCAAGTCGCTTCTCCAGAACAGGGCCCCGAGCTTTATTAAGGGGCCCCGCACAAGGCCCAATTCTCATGCATTTAGATTTGTACAATTTTTTATTACATATTATTATTATTATTACATAATAATATAATAATAATAATTTTAAAAATTAATTTGTACAATAGTAACTATTTTTTGTTTAAAAATTGCCGTTGCTCTTTTAAAAAAAAACGTTTTTTTGCGCCACCGGGTATATATACAAACGTAATACGTAAATAGGCCCCGCTCACTATCGAACTAGACCCCGAAAATAATCACGCCGCCCCTGCACCTCTATTTATTTCCCATCTGCATCCCTTCCGTTCTCTCTCCCTTTTCCTCCATCTTTTTGCTCTCTCCATCTCGCTCCCTCCTCTCGTCTCCATGGTTGCCTAAACTCCTCTTTTTTTTTACAACTTCACTCTCTCTCTCTCTACGCCTCCCCTTCTTCCCCGGAGTACTCAATACTCCTCCTCCGGGTGCATGGGTACGGGAGCAGCTGATCGATGAGGAGCGGGGCGGGGCTGAAGCGACGTTGCCACGCCCCGCACCACCGCACCGCTACCACCACCGCCTCCGCACCACCACGACCACCACTCTCTTTCTCTACCTCCGGCTTCCAACTGGGTCAACCGCACCCTACGTACGATAGGGAACGATCCCGCGTGGTGCGGGAGGAAAGGAAGCGGCGTTCAAAAAAAAAAGAAAAAAAGAATCCTCTCTCCGACATTCGACGGATCGAGTCGGAATTAATTTATTCTTTCATTTTTCCGCAACGCGGCGCCTCAAGGTAAACGATAAGTCGTTTTTATTAACGTGTACGTTATGAAAGGAGCGATAACGGAAGAGAGGATGAGACAACCAAGGACGGTTTAGAGCGAGCGGTTTAGAATCGCGTTCATCTCTATAAAGGTAGGGGCGGGGCTGTTTCTTATGGAGAAGGAGGGAAAATGGCGAGAGGTTGCCTTCAAAGGATGGGAGATTAAATGTGGGATGAGGGAGTTCGCGTAACCTAGTAGTTGGTACCTAAGGTTTAACGATAACTTCGAATATTTATTCCTGCGATCGACATCCGAGAAAATGAAAAATTGGGAACCGAGGTTCGTCGCCATCGACGAGTTTCTTGAAAATATCCCGTCGGACTTGAATTGAAACGCTCGCTTTAAATGGCTCACATTGCGTTAGCAACGGAAGATTTACAACAATACACATCTCCGAACTAAAATTTATGTCGACGAGTTCGATAATTCGATGTTGAATTTGCAGAGGAGAGAAATCTGAAACGTTGCCTCTTCCCTGGAGGATACTCGAATTTTTTTTGCAAGAAAGTCTTTAAGATGCGGGATGGGGAAAAATTTCGTCTCGGTTTTACGCACGGAAATACTGGTGTGAAACATCGATATCTAAACGATCGAATCTTCAAATAAGATTTAAACGGGAATCAATTCCACTCAGTATTATGGAATGATTCATAGGCATCGAGAATTTAAAACGAGTGGATGACTTTCATGAAAGATTTCCTTCTAGTTAAATTTAAAGTTGTCCAGATTGTCTAACCATACACTTGAGGGAGTAATAATAAATGATGTCGCTGAAAAGTTGAACAGCACCCTATGGGATGTGTTATCTTTAAATAAGCCTATCTTCTATCATACTGCATAGCTTGGTTTCAGGAGAATATAAATTGAACACGACCGGTAAATAAGCAAACGTGCGTTGAAGTTAATAACTATATTACCACTAAATATGGTATCGGATATTGGTGTTATATTATTTAGCAGAAATGTTAGACACTCGCACACAAAACTAGGAAGTCTACATTAATCAAAAAGCTTCCGTGTAAAATTAGCCATCCAATAATTAACGACCTCCATTTTTAACTAATGATTCACAGTGAGAGATTTTTAAATAGCGTGTTCTCAACCAGTTGGGCTAGGAGGAGACTTGAGCCGATGTCACATTAATGGAAAATAGGGCTATTTATTTACTATGGCTTAAAGGCTCCATTAACCCAAGAGGCATCGCCAATTAGTGAAATTTATTAAGGCAGTGTGGACTGCAGTCATATTTAAAGAAATATTCCTTGACATATTTAATAGTTTCGTTGAATTTGACTCTTTTTCGTTTTCTGAACCTGAATCTTGAAAAGAACAATGAACATTGAATCCGCGATTCAATGGTTGAAAGTTAGTTCATTGATGAGCATGCAGGGATTTTGACGGCTGATTATGAGAACTCCAGTAGAGCTATCACGTAATATTTACATAATCACTTCAAAATATAAAAATGTTAGGATATTCACTTTAAGGAAGCGATCTTTGATGTAACTACAAGGATATAATTTTGTCGATTATTATGAATTTACCAAGAAAAGATATTCCTCTTTAAGGGGACGAGCCGTCGACCACGTATCACGACGCTCTGTGAACATAACTGCACAGAAAAATGAGTCATATATGCGCAGGGATAATTCATCATAAACTCTAAGCGAAATATCCGCAATTCCATCAGGCACAAAAACGTCAAATCCGAAAAACAATTTCGCTCGACATAAGAGGCTGTAAAAAAACGAAGCGATGGCGGCGATATCACTTAAGAAAACGCGCGTGAGACTGCATCGAGACAAGGTTTGGCGTGTGCTCCCTGAATGGGGTCTGAGAAATCGATGCTGGTCCAAAAGAAACTTGTGGAACCGATACAGTAGGGAGAGAAAAAAAGGAAGAAAAAAGAGGAAGGAAGAGGGAGAGAGATAGAGGATGGGGAAGAGAAGCTGTGGAAGAGAGAAGATAGAGTATCTTCGGTTAGGGGGAAAACCTAACACGGAGGATACAAAAGCATTTCGTAGGAACCTAAGCTACGAAAAATAATGAACGTAAGCTGCCTACATAGTATGTTAAAGACAAACGTGTGGTCATTATATTTTGGGCGTAAGTACGCTAGAAGGAAGCTCATTATTATTTATCGAATCGAATGACAGCCCTCAAGTCTCGCATCTTTTTTTCGTATCTCCACTTTGCGACATAACGAATTTACGTCATCGCCGAAAGATCCATCGCGCGAGTTCATCGACATGCAATAATGATGGAGAAACTCCTCGAAGGCTTTCTTTACATCCAACGAAAAAAAGATTCCTGAGAAATGATTGAATTAGAACTCGGCGATGATATTTTTCGGAAAATACGCTTTTTTATTTAGATTACAATTCCGAAAGATGTAGCTCCGGTTATTAAGTCGCGAATATTCGTAAATATTATTCCTTTTCATTCGACTCATACTTTCAGGATTTATCTTTTAAATTTTCACCTGCTCACCGTCACGGGCTCGATTCCAGAAGCGTTATTTTCTCCATTTTATTAACATGTGGATAATTCACGCATACCCGTCATATTTTACGGGCAATTACGCTAGTTTTTATATAAATTTCATTGAAGGGGATTTAAAGTGCGTAAAAACATCCGCTAAGGATACCAAATTAGTTCTTAACATTTGGAGCCTGCATGTAATTCAGGAAAGGATAGTAACCTCCGTGTCACTTTAACAGAAACAAGCATTTCAGCCATTTTAGGAAGGAAAATGTCGACGCTGACGCATGGAAGATTTCTTCCATTTCAAAGAACGCTAGGAAGAAGCCAGTAAACATGTCAACGATTGCTTGGATGGATTATGACTTGAACGATAACAGCCTTTTCACATATTTAGAATCACACATTCGCAATCGCTGATCGAAATACGAATTGGGTTTTTTTTGACGAATTTTTTATTAAGGTGAATCCGAAGCGTTCAAATTTTTCGCTTATAAAGTTTGAGCTTTTCGCGATGCGATTTTTCACGACATGGCAAGTCAACGGACGACAGATGCGCACGTTTCGAGCCATTTATGTTTGATTGTTCCGCGGCTCTTTTTAAGACCATTGCGCAAACACCCGTGGTTTACAATCGTGACGAGCAATTCCAACGTGACGGCCACAGCCCACGGGCACGCCTCATCGGATTCGCTCTTCAAACATCGGAGGAAGGCATTGTTGTGCACGCAGGCGCCTCTCCAGGATACGGAGAGAAAAGGAACTTCCACTCCGGGAGAAAAAAGTTTTCGGCGGAACAATACGGCTAGGCAGCCTATCATCAAAGCCTGTTTGTTAATAAAACCTAAAACTTCGAGATGAAAGTGAAGTGTATATGAAGACATCGAAACATCGCCGGACATTTTATGCCGAATAGATTTTACCGGAAATTTCAGAATCCGTAAAATGGGAGGCTATCGTTAACGAAAGCAAGTTTTTTTTTTCTCCCGCGAGCAAAATTACTTAAAAACGCGTCGGGAACTGAATCCAGAGAAGAATATTTTCTTACCGACAAATTTCAAATCCGTCAAAAATTGAGCTTGTGATTTTTGTAGCGAATTTTTTTGTCGGCATAGCAACCCGATTGTTGCTGGTTACTTTTTCTATTCCCGGCGAGGAGGAGGGGGAGGTAGGTTTAATGTTAGCAGCGTGCGTAGACGCCACATTGTCGTGGGAGCAACGGAAGACTAAGGGCAAGCGGTAATACCATACTCTTATGCACGTAAATAAATATACGAGTTCCATCTTATTTTTAATTATTCGAAAATATTACCACAACATTTAAAAAAAATGTATTTAAAAATTTCTCTCGGTATAATTGAGGGCTCTCTGCTAACAATCATAAAAACAATGGGAGACCGAACCTCAGTTACATAATAATTTTTCCTAACTAATTAAAGGTTAAATATCCTTTCAGTGGATACGTATGTCTGACGTATAGCGCTGATCGTTTTCCTTGTAAGCGTGGAAGAGCCTTCGCTATTTCTAAACACAGACAACTTTAACCCATTCAATCATCCCTTTATGCGGATGGCGTCTATCCTTCGATGCTTCTCGGATTCTCGAAGTGATGTTGAACTTGAAGTCATGTCCGTAAATCAGCAATCATTCAACTCGCCGTCTGTATATTACATAAACTCGTACTCGTTAATCTCACCTCGAATCACATTTTTTTGCAAAAATAATAATGGGTCGCGTGCAGTTTTTACTTAGTCCTCACTCGAACTTCAAAACCACACTCAGCAGATGGCAAACCCCCGTTAAGTAAACCGAAAATCACAAACGGCGTGAGGAATATCGTTGGAATTGAGCCGCCTTTTCGTACGCACCCGAGTAGATAATATAAATTCAAAGGGCGAAGAGAAGCTTTTACGTAACCGAAAACATCGTCCAACATATAGGGATGCTTCAAAACGGGTCCATTCTGCACATTCACCTTTACAAACGAATTCACGTCACACGCGGGGATCCGCTTGCCGACGTCATCGCTATTTGCTCGGCTTAAAACCGAAAATACCTCCAACGCAAACATTGAATAATTAAGCGCCCGGTGACGCAGGGTATGTTTCGCCGAGGAACTTCTGGCGAGACGAGTTTTTCGCCACGATTTTACGCCGCGGAAGAGAGGTACGAAAAAAAAACTTTTTTCCCTCGGCGGAAGGGGATAGACTGCGGGTCTTTTAAGGCACTATGCATGGATAGGTAGTTGGCAGAAAGCCATAATTGCGTCCGCCAGACCGGTAGGTAATCTATCAAGGGAAATCTCTGGAGAGGGACTCGGTAAAAGTGCCTACGGAAACCTCTGGAGAGGGGCTACGTAGAATTATGGAAAGGGAATAGGCGCTTGTTTTGGAGTGAATAATTCGGATATTTAGTTGAACCTAGGAAGAGTGCTTTGCAAAAACCCTTTAAAACAAAATAGTCTTATCCTACGAAAAAAGACGTTTTTTTATACAGTCAAAAACAATCTATAAATTATCACGGAGAATTGGAGTCGGCTAAGAGAATTTTTTTGTATCCCCGATGCGTAAAACGCTGCCAAGTTCAGTTATTTGTAGTATCCAAGGTCTTGTTTTCAGTTGATGAGCTTACAGTGATCGATCTGTTCTATTGCCTTTAAATCTTCGGTTCGCAAATTTAAACGCCCAAAGCTCCGTAACCGTGCCGTAATCCAATAACAAACAAGGATGATTTTGCATAAATCTTTATCTGGACTTGAATACATACTATACCACATAATTTAAAAATTCGGTAACTGACAGCTTTTTGTCGGATGTGAAGAAATGACAATTCTGCCATTCCGAATCTTGAATTATACCTCTTGATAATGCAGACGAAGCCAAATATTTCGAAAAAGTTCGTAAACATAAGCATGAGTTATTCTCCTCCCCCTTAAAATTTATCCCCCTTCAAAAAGCACTTACATTTATCTTCTATGTATTCTCACACTTCATGAAAAATCCGAAATACCTACTCTCTACTTTGTCAGCCTATCCCTCCTTTCAGTAGCCTCATTCAACCACCTATTCATCTAAAACACATCTCCAGTCATTTCTCTTATCTTTCTATTCTCCTCGATCGCGAATGCCTTCTTCTACGATCACGGTAAAAAATCTTCCTCGTTTTCATTCCCTTCTCCGAATTTCCATCCCATTTTACGCCGCCGTACCCATTATTCCACGGATGAATAAAAAAGCTACGTACGGCGTATTCCTTCCTCAGACATACCGAGTCCCACTCACTCACACACAACCACATCACCGAGCTTACGTATCCTATTCATGCGAACTGTGTATGAAACGTGCAATGCTTCCGTCTCCCACCCCCCCCCCCCACCCCCTTCCCTCCCCCCGTCCACAACCCCGCTGCAACTGCACGCGCACGCACGCCGCGGTAGGATGGGGCGAGGCACCTGAGCGACCCGTGTTTCGGATCAATACGGTTTAATTCGAAGACGGAGGGGGTGCGGAATGGTGAGAGAGGGTGAGATGGGGCAGAGGAGTTTACGTGTACTGGGAGGTGAGAGAGAGAGAGAAACAGGGGAGAGGGAGAGGATGCGACAGAGAGAGAGAGAGGGCAGAAAAATAAGCAAAACCTCTCTCTCCTATGCCCGCCAAATTGGGGGAAGGACAAAAGAAAACAGAAATGGGAGTATCTCACACGAGCGAGCACGGTGAATAACAGGTCTCCCCTCTCGAACTCAGTATATCTAAACCATCCAGAAAATTTTTTGCCGTCGTGGCGTCGGTAGGTCTGGAAGTTGAACGTTATCAAAAAGAGAGGCACCATTTTCTCGCTCGCAGTATCGTTATATTACACTCCGCTTTCCCTCTTCCCGTACAGTGGGGAAAATTCGCGTAGCTGGAGTAATTTTCTTTTTTTTTCTCCCTTAAAGTCGTGCCAGTATTCGTGTGCTGGAAGTTGATATGATTAACATAGCATTTGGCAATTATTAACTATTACGTTCTCTATGAGTAATATGGAAGCTGATTCGTTTTACCTCAAGTCGTATATGTATATATCATAGGCATGCGTACCTTCTTGTAAACGTAAACCTGTCTTTGTATGCATACTTTCTGATAAATGTGTTTGTATGTGTACAATGTACACATACACCGCACATATATGAACACGTGGGGATACACTGAGTTCAGAGCAATATGAGTCTTATTCACAGTACGAGAATTTTATTCGGAGTAATAAGATTTCTCTTAAATAACCCTCTCGATAGGTTTCTCATTTAGAAGTAGCAATAATTCAAAAGAGAATTATAGAAATTACCTTTTGGCTTAAACCAAATTTAAAAATTGCCTCTTCAATAGCCGTAAGAAATGGCAAAACCGATATGAAGCAACCGACATCAGCCGTAAATCGAAGGAACCCCTTCCTTCGGAATCTACCGTCGGCGAATCCTCTCTTATGACGGAGGTTTTGAGACCGAAATGCCTATATGGTTTTCCAACCTTTTCATGTCTACTGGATCAAGCAACCACGAGAAAAGTAATCACATAAAATGTGACATACAGCTGTTGATGAAAAACGTAAGCTAAAAGATATTTTCTCCTTATCAAGTATTTTTGTCAGACCTTGTCGCAGCGATAAAAGTAGGAATTCCGACAACCATCACCGCGGCCGCTCCGATAAGGACCGATGGACCGAACTCTCACCAGCGACTAATACTGCGCCGCGGTCGAAACCAAGGGTCCACTAATGGGTTCTCGATTAGTGTGGCGTCGGTATAATTACCGACCGGATGCACGAACACGAGGTCGGGAGTCCGCTAAGGAAAACGTCCACACTAGATCAATTTCACAACAGGAGTAAAAGGGCGGACACCCTTTGTGCAGCAGGTTCAGTGAAATGCCTCGTTCCAGAATGCGAGTGGGAAGTATCTCTTGCCGCATGAGCTACACAAATGACGATTTTTCTTCGATGTTTCGAGTGCGGATACAGCAACCGTGAATTATGACAGCTTCCTCATTTTTTCCTAGCATAACTTTTGTTTCCCGATTTTTAGACCTTAATGGTCAAGTCACCGGCAAGATCTCCGTCTTAAAAATAAGATATTAATTTTTAAATATCCTCGCGTTTCAGGTTTATGCGGATTTTGTACAGCGTACAAAATTAAAACGAATCGTGGAATATATCCGCGGATATGTGAAAGTCCATATCCAAAAAAAATCAATCTTTATTCGAAAACACTCTCACGAGACGAGACTACGAATGATTTTTTTAATTTAGCAGTTACTCGGAGCATTTACTAGATCCACAGGCGACCTTATCGATGACCTTTTGGAAAAGTAAAAATGGAATCGTTCGGTTAAAAAACAGGAGCGACGTAGCGAGAGAAAGAGAGACATTTGATAGCGGAAAACAGTTCCGTAGAGAACGCGCTTCACGAATTACGAGATGGACGTTGGATCCGATCCGACACTTTACACAACACCGATCTCCCACGTGGATTCGTGGGTCCAGTGCCAGATTCGAAGGGACGGATGGACGGTCGGACGAAGGGCACGCTTAGGTAAAGGAGGATGGCGATCCGTGAATAATGGAAGATCACCAGGGAGAAAGAGATACTATCGTTTGGCTCACGGCCAGGGAGGGTCATTACTAAATAAAAGGATCGCCGTTATAGCACGAGTCAAGCGCTTCGGAAGAATTAGAGGTTCGAACGAATAGCGTGATGCGTAAGTGTCGACTTCTCGGTGGTTATCCTCCATTCGCAGCTTTTTTTTCTTCTACTTTTACACATCAAAGGGATCCGAGGTAATCACCTAGCGCGTCGACGGGAACAAACTCTTAGTGTCTAATTTTGAATCGATTTATCTTTATAAAACGCCCTCTGTACCCCTTCAAGAGAAAGAGAGAGAGAGACTTCGTCCCTGTTTGAAAATAAGAAAGAAAATGCGGACGGGAAATTTTTCCTGCGAGGTGGCTTTCTCCTTTTCAAAGGTGGGATTAGAAAAAGAATGAATCTCCCATAGCGCGCCTTTGATCCTCCTCCTTCCTCCTTGATATTCGTTACTGAGGGTAAATTTCTGCAGGCGTTGCGACCTTGTCTGCTACAAAAGAGACGAGTTTTTGAATCACGTTCCATAAAATGGCTCGCTTTAAATAACTTTAATCTCTCTTTTTTTTACGCTATTCAAGTCTTCAAACGACACGGAATTTTTTTCTAAAGTCGGACCGGGAGCCTCGAGTCGCGAAAGAAAATGTTTACGTCGCGGTTAAGCAACAATAATCTAGGATGAATAAAAACAAACCCAAAGGCTTTTAGGAAGCAGGTTTCCAGTTCATATCGCGCGAACCGTGAACCTGTTACGAACTATCCAATTTGTCGTTCACGTAAGCTTCAAATTATGCGCATCAATTTGTTCCTCATAACCTAAAACTTCACGGAAGGATTATTGCATTCAACGGCGTGGAAAAAATGCATTTCAAGATTTTTTTCGTATGAATAAATCGGAAATTAAAATTGGCAAGGGATTGTGGCTAAATTTATTCACTAACGACTTAAGGCAGGAAGGGAGACGTTTTTTCCTTCGGTCCGTTGCGGAAAATTTAAGTGCATTGTGTTTTGATTCCGTCAAATTTGCATGTAACGGGATTTTTACGTTCCCACTTCCTTTGGTTCATCGCAGAGTAAGACAATTTGAGGAAGTGACGAAGACAATGCACTCTCTTTCTCGGAAGCGGAGATAAAAAGGACAAATAATCGGAATAAATTAGCCGTACCGAGATCACAATTTTGCATACGTTTAAGGAACTATATTTGTGCAACTATTGGTAGCACTCCTTGGACGTAGGAGTTGAATGAATTTTGTACTTTCATGGAACTTGCAAACATAGTATTGCAGCGATTTTCCCGCACCTACGCACTTAACGAAGCACTGGTCGAAAAAACGCGACGAATATCGCCCCCCTTCGCGTTATCGCCGCCATTCGTAATCGCCGAACAGAAACGCTACTTTGCTAGAACAACTTTTACGGCGGAGTAAGTCGAGAACCTACTGTATATATTCTAAAAGACAAATGTGAATTTATGAATAATAACATACCGTAACCACTCTAGAAAGACGGTACACAAGATGAATTAGTAATTACAGCCAACAGGCGGAAATGTCGACAATTTCGAAAGTTGAAAGGACGAAGAATAATAATAATCCGGGATGAAACGAATACATCCCAAAGCCTATATTTTTTTTAGCGTTTATCCGGGCGGAATAAAAAAAACTGCTATTTTAGAATCCTGCTCGAGAAACTTTTTTTCGCTGACACGCTTAAAGATGCTCGCAAAGTAGGAAGACGTCCACAGAAATATGTATCCGGTTTCGGATAAGGAAAGGGAAGAAGATTGAGAAATGAGGAGATGAAATGGAGATAGAATAGAGAAAGAAAGAAATGTAAGGAGAATGCGGTACAGGAATAGGGGAAGAGAGGGGAGGAGAAAAAAAGAGAGGGGAGGAGAGAGGGGGAAGGAGAACGAAGGGGAAAGAGGGAGGAGTTGAAGAGTTATACGCGGCAGACGGTTGTAGTGTTTACGCCTGTAGCGATTTGCTCAGTACCTCAGAGAAAAGGGAAAAAAGGCGGCATAGGCAGAAACACACACACGCACACAAGTCCTACCTCTTGCGGTACAACCCTCGAGGATGCGGGATGAACCACTTTTTTGCTTAAAGTAATCCCAACAAAGTCTCAAGAGAGTAAATGAGGGCAATTGCGGGCGCTTTGCGATAAGCGGAAGGATTTTACCAGATCCGAGCATCCAGAGTATCCTCAAAATTAATGTGCACAAGGCTGTGTTTAATGACACACAATCATAAAAATACGAATAAACGTTGCGAATGAAAATATCTTTGCAGATTGAAGAGCAAATCGCCGAAGACGTCCTATAAAGAGTGATGGCGAACCTTCTATTGCCCGCGTGCCAATATTACTGTAACTGTCGAATCTTTTCCGCCTCGCGTGCCACAAAAAAAGTCCTTGATTTTCTTTGCGTGCCAACTAAATTAAATTCGTGATCAAGACATAAGAGATTGAAATATGTAACCATAAAACTAATGTTTACAATAGTTAACTAAATAACACAAATGTTTTTTTCGGCACTAAATCAGTACGATAAATTCTTTGATTCGTCGGCGTGCCAACCTAAAACGCCTTGCGTGCCACTTATGGCACGCGTACCATAGGTTCGCCATCACTGTCCTATAACGTTCCTTCCCTGACGATGATGATGATTTAAGATGAAAATTCCGGTCAGGTATACTATGACTACGGTAGACAAGAAGTCAACTTCTCGTACTTTTATCGATTCGTCCGTCAGGCTTTTTTTAATTTAATACTAGCGGTAGCGTTAAAATATCCTGGCCTCGTGCTGCCACCTATTCGGATGCAGATGGAAACCACCGGATCCGTATCCGCCGGCTCCTGTTTGCTCGCTACACTGCAAAGCTTTTTTTATCTCGAGGGTTTTTATACGTCGAGGCGAGTCATTGTTGCGGATGAAAGGGATCGATTGTAGATTCTGGACTCAGGGAGACGATACGCGCGCCATCATAGTTGGCAAAGAAGTCTTAAAAAAAATGCCCGCTGTACATTTCTTTCGAGCTGATAAAACTAGCGAGACACCAGGCTTACTAAGACCGTTTCTTATCAGCGATTTTTTCTTTTTCTTAATGAGAGGAGTAGGCTGGCAGGAGAGGTGACGATAAGCGAACGAAGCGGAAGAGAACGCTTTAAATGCAATTTATTCCTCAACGCCTCTTCTATCAGGGTATCAAAAATGCTATGCGTAAGCCGAATGCCTTAGGGATAACAGCGGCTAACGAAGAGGATCCGCCTACGACTAGGGACATACCAAGATGATTAGGCGAGAAAATTGATACATCAACTCACTCTCCAACTCTCCGTGTCCAATTTGGATGGTTTTGGGCAGTACGCGAGTTAGCGTTCCCATTTCAAAAGTTTATCGTTTGTTTGTCTTCGGAAAAATGCGGCCAATGAATAAATTCTCTTTGGCCGTAAGGATAATTTATTCCATTGCTGCGAGCTCATTTCAAAGTGCGTGTCCTGCGCTATTACATCGTCTCAACATTCCGCATACTTCAAGAGGATTCGAGAGAAAGATAATGAGAAATAAGCGGGCTCTTTTAATCGGAGACCGGTCAAAGTTTGCAACCCGCACGCCAGAATTTATTACAAGTTCCTGAGTGTTAGTGATTTTTACTTCACAAACATGATATTTATATTCAATGTGGATCAGCCGGCAGCGAGTTTAATTACATACAATTAAATTTCGAAGGCGTAAATCCGTGGAATTGATCCGTGATAAAACGTAGGGAAAAATAACAACGTTAAATTCAGCTTTATCTTCAAAATGCAAATACCCAGCTTTAGCCTTACAAAGGCATATTTGCGAAGCAAGATCCAAATCGTGACATTTTAAATAAACAGCAAACTTTAAAATTGTTACTTTTTACCGTGAAATCAAATTACAATTAAACAGTATAACTCGTTCAAGAGGTTTGAAAATAAAACATTATTATTATACCGAAAAACAGCCATTGTATCAGGAGGATCGATATTTACCCTTTAAATTATATCTTTTAAAAAGGATTCGTTGATTTTAGGTAGGTACTGAAAACACTCGCTTTCGATTAACGCACGCGAGACCGGTTCAATTGTTAACGTGTTACACGCCGACGAACGCCCGGCGCAGCGAGGAGGTATGAGAATATCACTAATGGAAATATGATGTTATATATATATATATATATATATATATATATATATATATAAGAATGCAAAAAAGAGAGGCGAAATTCCGCATTTTAGCAATTAAAAACCCCGTGACATTTAAATAAAACGAACATTTTTTCCCCTCTCATTCTCTTCCTATCTTCATTTTTCACGTTTCGGTTGAAAGCAAAAAAATAAAACCGTCTCTTTTCACGAAGCGCTGGTATGAGAAGCCACGCTTGGCTGCCTCTAGCCGAATGAGTGAGAAAGAGTAAGAGATGCCTAAGGGAGGTAAAGAGAGAGAGAGAAAAAGAGAGGGAAAGGGGTGGGTCCAAAGAGGCTGTAAGAGGAGGAGGAGGAGGAGGGAAGGAGAGGAAACGTTCTGTGAGATCCTCCGACCACTCCGCGGTTATTTCCGTCACCTCGAATTAATTTCAAATGGACGTCCTTATTCCGTCGCCTGTGCACTCCCCGTGTTAGTGGACCGTGTGGCCGTGTCCTCTCTCTATCCGCTGATATCTAGCAGCTTTTTTTCACTACTACTACCCCTTCGTGACCCAAACCCTCCCTTATTCTCTCTCTTTCCCAGTTCCCCGTGGAAATATCTCATCTCTCCCTCTTCCCCTCCTCTATATATACATATCCCCTTTCTTCCAATAACGTACTCTACATCTGTATTACGCCCCTGCCTCTTTCAACCATATCCCATACCACCCTATACTGCGTTTCCAGAGATCGTACGGGTGAGGCGTGTCTACGGTTAGACTTGTAGGGTGAGGGAGAGAAAGTGTCAGCCAATAAGAGGTCTTAAATTTCCCACGCCTTTCAAAAATTCTTGACGAGCGCTGTTGACACGATTGCTCTCAGAACTTCACTCGTCCACAGCTGCTGTTGAAATGGGCGAAATTCGAAATGTGGCAACATTGGGTCGTAGCCTAAGCGAAATAACCCGAATGCGGACGGAATACTGCGAATCTGACCCGTACGACTTCGGGAAACGCACTATAGTAGTTCCCTAACTTTACGCGGTAACATCTTCCTCTCTCCATCCATACTCCAAAAACCTCCACACCATAGCTTCCTTCCTTCTACATTTCTCCATCCATCCTCCGCCAACCTCTATCTCCTCGACTCCAACGGTAACTTCCTCTTTCATTCATTCTACGCCATATCCCATCCTATTCTCACCATGTTCCCTTCCCGTAAATTATTCAAATTCCAAAATATTTAGTTGGTAATATTTAGGTCACGTATGGATCGGTATTTAAACACGTTTACTCGAGTCAGGTTTACATAACTTTGTTTAACACACTAGAGCTCTTTGTTGTGAAGTTTAACGTGAATTAAACTTATTTTTAGCGCGTTTTATTTTAAAAACATGCTTATGTTTTCGCTCTGTATGTCCGTGCTATCGATTAAATGAAAATGGAGAGTAAACGGCCAAAGACGTGGATTTATGTGATCTATGATGCCATTTAATACGCTGCCAAAGAATTTTTTTGGAGAAATCGGTGGGTGGCAGGGGGTGCGTTCAAAATTTTAAAATTAAGATTCTGAGCAAATGGTTTTAGCAAGGAAGTGAACATTTTAAATTAATTATTAAAGCACTTCGTCGTATAATTATTGCTAAATTTATTGTGAATTTTAAGTTTACAATTCTAAATAAACCTCAACAAATAAAACAATTTTTTTACACTGCAGCAGCAAATTAAGCTCTCATTTTTTAAAACTGTTATGATTTGTTTATTAAATTATATTTTTTTAGCTAAAGGAAAACGTTCTTATTATATTTTGTGACTAATATTTACATTTATCCACACAATATCTCTCTCTCTCTACCGTTCCAGCTGTGACGTCTGAACCCCCTTAGTTTTCATTTTCTCTCTATTCCTTCCTCCTTCCTCCAATAGACGCGCATTTCTTCTCCGCATCCCACGTCCTCTCTCGCTCTATCCTTTCCTCCGATAAAACTCCCTTCTCTTTTATGGCTAACCTCCATTTCCTCCCCCCGCGAGAGGGAATTGAATCGAGCCCAACCCAACCACCCTCTCTCTCTTCCTCTCTTTCTCCTCCCCTTCATTTATTATTTCTTCAAAAAGCTTTCCCCTTGCAGTCTGCTACGGAGAGGAATAATTCAAGGGAGAAGGGAAGAACTCACAAAGCGTGGGGCATACACAAGTATCCAACAAACAGTTTCGTTCCACCTTGTACGACGCGAAGCAAGATTATTTAAAAAAAAAAAAAGACGCGATATTTTTTTTGCTTCCCCGAACGTATCCGGGACAATTTACTTCGGGAAGTGGACGTGTCGTGCGGATGATTGGAAAGTTTGTTTATTAAAAAAAATAGAAATGGCGGCGAATGATTGTCGCGGTTGGCGCCATTGACATTACGGAGGGCGAACGTCGCAGTCGTAAAAAAAAAATAAGGGAGGAGACTAATCTGACGCGAATGGCGTCTTCCGAGCACGCAAACCGCTTGGAGACGTAAACTCGGTCAACCCTTGCGGAACCATTGAATAACGTGTCGCATACATAACACGAGCACGACCCAATTTTAGATAGGCCGTATATGTTCCTTGTTACCGGGATGATTTACAAGAATACATCGCTGCGGCCTTTCACAGGAATGGTAAAGAGGGCGCGTAATTATTTTGAAGCGAGGCGAGGTTGGCGATAATTAAGTAAAAATTTATTTTCCGGGGAAAAACTCAAAAGGTCTATTCTCATCTTTGTTTAAAAAAACAGCCGAAGAATGTGCCGCGGCATTCCCGTTATAATTAAACACTCGTTAAGAACGTAGGCAAGTAATTCATCCAATTCAACTTTGAAGATGTTTTTGGCGCTAGCAATTAATTTATACCGTCTTTACGTAATACACCGTATTTTAATCTTACATTATTTTATAACCAATGAGATGTTTCCACGAAAGAATTTTTCTCAAAAAAAAAACAATTTCACCATACGCAAACGGATTTTCCTCGCATGTAATTAAAATTACATCAAACGTTGTAAAAAAATAAAATAAAATCGGAATGGAATTTACAGAACGCTATTTAATAAACAAAGGCAATAGAAATTGTCTTTTTAAAATTTTTATTGCAAATTTGTTTAAATAAACTAAAACAAAACTCGTGCTACTGTCGTGTGTTCGTTATTCCCCTTTTGGAATGCGATTCTAGGGAAGACAGGGCCAAAACTAACAGCTCTTTCCCCGGAATTGCCAATTAACGTACCGTTTTATCCTCTCCCACTAACTATCACGTGGATCGATTTTCGAAAATTTCTCTATGAATTATAAATACTTCCATCGATCGATTTTATAGTGAATTTAGATTCAAAACGACATGCGAATAACACGGGAAGATTGACATCGTTTTATTCACAATTTTAAACTTTTCCGAAAAAAGCTAATTATGTACCTATTCGTTTTCAGAACAAAAAATCCGAATGAAACCTCAAAATACTATTAATTTTTTGAAGTGATTAAAACGCCGAGTAGAATTAATTTAGATTCTTCGTCCTGCGAAACGAACGAATGTCGGTAATCCGTGTTCCTTCCACACTCGGAAATGCCGTAGAGAAAGTGGTCAGACGATTTATAAATACACATACATCTTATTTCCGGCGAAAAATATTCTATCCCTTTCCAAAGCAGTGGGCGTGTCGCGGAATATTCCTCATTCTCTTCCGCCCCAGACGCCCCTACCATTCCACGGCTCTCCCAAAACAGCAAAAAAAAAACCAAAGGAAAAAAAATGAAGCATGGAGCCCTTTCCGAGAGAGGATGGCCATCGGAAACAACAAACAACGCCTCGATAAGCAAGGAGTCGCGCATCAAGAGAGGAAAGAAGGATCGGCGGGGTGGAGTGGGAAGGCGCGGGTGGAGGTTTGGGTTGGGGAGAGGGAGAGAGAGAGAGGGAGAGAGACAGAAAGGAGGAGGCGAATTATGCGCGCCGAGAAATCGACCCGAGATCCCTCAAGTCTCCTTCATGGCTCCGCAAAGGTCAATCTCTCAGAGGGAGAGAGAGAGGAGGTGGGGAAGCAAAAGGTGAAGGGAAGGCTTTGGTAATTACAGGAGGCGAGAGCTGAGGGGAGGAAATAGAAAGAGGAGGAAAGAAAAGGAGAAAAAAAGAAAGATCGAGAGAAGAGGATAGAGTCGGAAGGGGGAGAGGGAAGGAGAGAGAAAGTTAGACGGGTGAGGGAGAGGAGGCAAGGAGTGGGAGGGAGAGAGGACGAGAAAGGGTGGAAAAAGAAAGGAAAATAGGGAGATGGGGAGAGGATGAGGAAAAAGAGGTAGAGCATCGTAGAAGGATGGAGGGTGGAGGAGGAGAGGAGAGGATGGGAGGGAGAGATGGAAGGAGAAGGAAGGGGTGGGAAGAGGAAGAGACGAGAAGAGGAAAAGATGGGAAGAGGAAGAGACGGGAAGAAGAGATGGAAAGAGGAAGAGAGGAGGGAAAAGGGAAGGGAGAAAGACGAGAGAAGGAAGAAGGAATCTGAAGCGTGAAAGAAGAAAAAATACGGAGGAGAGGGAAAAAGGAGGAGGGGAAATAAGGAAGCAGGAAAGGGGGAGAGCGACGCAGGAGGATTGAGGTACGTGTTAGCACCTCTCGGTTAGAAGGAGGAGGACATTTTCTTACGGAGAGAGAGAGGAATAGAGGGAATGCAGGGCACGGAGAGCAGCCAAGGCGGAGGGACAAAGACAAATAGAAAGGAAAGAGGAAAAAAACAAAAAAATCGCAGTGTGCGAATGGAAGAGATCTGGAGAAGGAGAAGGAGGAGGAATATGGATTGAGACCGAAAGGGTAAAACAGAAAAAAGATCATCCGGGGAAGAGGACAAGGTAGGCGGAATGAAAGAAATCTTCGTCCGCTGGGGAGTTCGGATGTCTGGTGTGTAGAATAAACCGGTAACACGGGAGCGGAGGAGGAGGAGGAGCAGGCGGGGGAGGAAAGCAGCGAGAAATGGAACGCAGCGCGGGGGAAGTTTTTGAGTTGAGGGATGCCGTGAGATGAAGCGAGCTGAGAGGGGCTGTCAAGTGTTACAAAAATAATCGGCCCGATGCGCCTCCCTTACCCTCTCATACCCCTTCCTCCCCCTTGCCCTTCTCCCTTCCTACACCAAAAGAGTCGGAGGACTTCCATCTGAATATTTTGAAAACACGTCCGCTGCTACGTCCCGCCTTGAGAATGTAAAATTATTCTCCTAAGATACAGCGACGAGGGTTTCCTTATTGAGATCCGGGACCGTTTAGCATGCCGACCTTTGTTTATCCTCCCGATAAGAAGATGGAGAACGTTATCCTTTTCGAGGCGTCAAACCACCTCTTTTATAAGCCTTTGCGACGCGAACGGCGATCTGAGTGATGACAGAGCGACGCACGCGTCAAAGCTCCGGATCATATATTTCTGGTTTGTCGGAAGGGTGGAAGCTAATATTTTCTCGTTTAAACGGGAAGAAAACGGAAGCGAAAGGAGAGGAAAAACAGACAGCGTTGAAACTCGCAAAAACAAATAGAGCACACGGTTATTCCTGAGGAAGATGAATTACTACCATGTTAAGCAATGGTCTTATGGGTTGCCAAAGAAGGGAGTGGGAAAAGGAGGGAGGGGAAGGTGGAGAGAGGGAGAGAGATGAATGGCTTGATGATCTTTTTTTTAAAAAAATGCGTGTTAGGCAAATTAAAAATGTCGATCCAATTTTTTCCTCGGGTCATACGTTTAATTATAGCCTAAACTTGGCATTTCAACATGAAAAATAACGGTCGTAAAAAGAATTCCTCGGGATTCAATTTAATAAATTAACTCAGGGACCGCCAAACTACGGTCCGCGGGCTATATCCCGCCTTCTCTCATCAATTTCCTTGAGACATGCATATTCATATATTTTCCAGCAAGAAGAGTCATCTCAGATATCGTCTATAAAATCGAAACGATATTCTTCGAGTACATGGGTGCAATACGCATTTAATGTAGACATACAACACATTATAAAACGAATAAAAATCTCAAAACTATCTTTATGAAATTTACACACGGTCAGTCATTTGAAAAGGTCGTATTTGGCCAGCACAGCCTCCTGTGGCCCTTTTTGTAAAACATTTGGTGACCCCTTTATTGAATCTTCCCTGTAATGAAACACGAAATACGATCCCAAAACTTTGATTAGTTCTCGAGGCCAGTCCTGGACAAAAGCAAGTTTGTGAACAATCTTTGATCGACTAAGAATTCAGGAGACATTTGCCGTCGTATTTTGTTTTTTTAAGGGCAGGGGCCGAAGTGGAAAGGAACAGGATCGGAATAAAAAAAAGAAGGTTCGAAGGCGTAAGATCCGAAACAGGTTTACGATGTCAGAGGGCGGAAAAGAAACCCAACTTCCCCTCAAATCAATCCACTAAGCCCAAGCGACACCTCCCCGACGAGATAACTCGTCCAATCCTTTTGTTTCGAAAAATACCCCGAATTATTTCGATGCGATCTCCTTTTTTCCCCCCAGCATCGACGGGGCAAAAGCGACACTATTTTTTTCCTCTCCCCTTTTTTTTTTAACTCGACTCGACAAGATGACTGATAGATTCCCACTGAGAGGTCTAGGAAAAAAAGGGTTCCCTCGAGAGAAGAGAGAGGGAGGAACCGAAGAGAGAAGCGTGCACCATCCTGAACCCGATCTGTTTAGTCTCGCTCTGAGTGATTTTGGGAGTTAGAGCGCGTGGAGGAAAAAAAAGTGTGGGGGAGGAGGAGTGGGAGTGGGGTTTCCTTGATGGCGTGAGCAGGTGCGCGAGAAGGGAGAAGGAGGAGGCTGGGAGTGGATGGATGGATGGTTTTTGGCCCGCGAAGGAGTGAGGTTGGATGAAGTGGGAGGAGGTCGAATGGGCGGTCCGAAGGTTCAAACGACTCTCGGGGCGGGTGGGTGAGATAACTGCTAGGGAGAATAAGGCTCTCGCATGCTATGTATATTAAGGCTTCGAGGGAATGAGAGAGGGAGGGAGGGTTGAGTTGGAAATAATGGAAGAGGCGGGTGTAATGGGGGAAGAGGGGGGAGGGGGGTTAAGGAATGAGATGAGGCAGGGATCCGAAGGCCGCCTCATCCATCCCGATAGCCGGATAGGGAAAGGCCTCGGTCCGGAAGGGTTGAGGTAGGGTAGGCCACCTGCAGTCAGATCGAAGGGGCAATCGTTGTATCCCCCTGATTCTTTATTCATCGACGGCACAATCTAAACGACTGTAGCACTTTCGAGGGGCGAGGCGGATATATCACAACTTTCGATCTCCCCGATCGATCTGCGGTGCGTACGAACGTACCTCCGCCGCGCACCATCGATCACATTTCACGCGCAGTCGCTCACAGATTTCGTGCGTCATATCTCGCCTCCCTCTAATAAGACAGCGGTCTATAAGGTTTCTTTCGCTGGTTTTCACCTTCGAGCGTTTTTGAGTAATCGCGCACCACCTAGCGTATATATATATAAAATGACACGATAATACGAACAGTACTTGAATTAAAATACACGAACGATGTTAATAAATGTTTAAATGATGAAAAAATAACGTGATAAATATGTTTTAGTGCATGTCCCGACATGTCTAAAACGACTGTGTGCGTCATTTTTCTCGGGAAAAAAGACCACGCGGCCCCTCAAGGATCAAATCAACTTTCTTTTAATCACGTTCACTCGAAACGATATCCAAAAATATTTAAATAATTTTTCTATTCCAAAAACCTTTCTGTCCTTCAAAACGCATACAAAAAGATTGACAACGTTATTCGTAGTTACAACTTTAAAACCTTTGATGCCGAAATCATGCGTGGAAGTTGAAGAGATATGTAAGTTATCTCAAGCAGTTTCCCAAACCCCTTCGAAACTCTTCACGAACGTTAAGGGGGACACATACCTACTACCGGTGGGAAAGTACAGCAAGTATAGTTCCGATGCGAAGATAGCAGCGACCAGGATTAACGATTAAAATTAAACAACTGGTGTGGATATAAAATTAAGAAAGTCTTTGGCAGAAATGAACCAGAGAATTCCGATATTCCTGCATTGAGACCAAAAACGGAGACGCATCGTTCAGGGACCTAGAGTTTAGAATGCGTGTCATTGGCCTAATTACCGATGCATGATGCGTCCTAGGTCAGAGAACAATAACGGCATCACAAACCTTTTGAGTTGTCAGCAGGAGAAAACTATAAGGTACAGTCTAGTCTATTAGTACAAAGCCGTTGGCGAGGGACGCCCATTAATTGTGCTACTGAACTGAAAAAAAAAATTTCTGATCACCGATACGCAGAGGGTGGGTGGTAGGAGTTTCCGTCTCGTTGACAGCGGCCATTTAGAGGAGAAACTACCCCGAGATAAAAATCAACAACGCGAGATGACCGCGTAATGGAAAACAGTGTTAGGTTTCATTTGAAGTGCCGTTAATTACAGTTCTCCGAAGGAAGAAACTTATACCTTTCCATTAGCAGTCGTTGATAGCGAGATATCAACTACGTTAAAAGCGATGCCGAATTAAACCCGGCGTAGTTGTGTCAGGACCCTGTGATAAGGTGGGCCCCGACCCTATCAGTCACAGAGATGCGCGTGAGGAGCTATCTGCAAAGAATTGTGCGCCATGGCACCCGAGTCTCTTTTCCCTTCCTTCCCTTACAGTCGATTATGTTCTGGAAAAATATTAATTTTCCATGGCATAGTTACAATAAAAGCTTTTCTGATATCAATGAATATCTTACTTGAAAACTGACAAATTCAAAGAGAGATCAGATACTCACCTATTTAAACCCTCTGCTAAATAATAAAAAAATAGAATATTTAAAAAAGATATTTTATCACAATTAGAGAGTTAACAATGAAATATAAATAACATTTAAATTCATGAACTACATACATTATCTATATATAATACATCATATAAACGAGAAAAAAAACTCAACCGACTTAAGTCTTATGTATTTCTGCCAGCTTTATAAAATAAATAAACTTGAATGATACCTGTAGATAATATGGCCATAAACCATTTTCGCAATTCAGCCACAGTGGCCGTACTCTTCAACACTCGTTTTTACGTATAAGATTTACAATTATTAACTAAACTTTACGAAGACGACAGGATTTACCTATACCAACTTTACGCAATCCGTGCGCCGAACTTAACAATTATTTCCTGAATGAAGTAATTACAAAGGGGGCAATAATCAAGTGCCTGTTTCGTGTCGCTACGACAAATCCCCCACTCGTCGACGTAATTATTTCCTTCCAACGCAAAGACAAAGAGACAGAGAAAAGATAGGGTGGAGTCGAGCAGCCCTCGTTTGTATTTGACGGGCAAACCAGCTTGAGGAAGAGAGATGGGCGTGCGCGGTGTTAGTCGGACGTGTCGACGCCGCCGAAAGGAAATTGAGAAACAAAAAAGCGAAGCGGGCAATTAAAAGGGATTAAAACGGAGGAAAAAAAATGAGACGACGTGGTTCTTCCTTCTCGTAGGACATTTCTTCTTTCAACCACGCGCTTCCGCGGGTCGGACGTCAGGGCGGCGCGCACTTGAAGACGCGATGGGAGAAGACCCGACTTAAACCAAAGGGGATAAAAACATGAAAGGAGCACCAAAGCGGAACAACGAAGTGAACAGAAATCCCGCCGGAGGACTTCGCGAAAGAGAAGAGAGATACTTTTGAAGCGGTTACGCGTACCATTTTCATCTTTTTTTTTTAAATATGTACCTCCTATCCGAAGGAAAACCGAAAAAATGAGGTCACGCCTTTCTAAAGAAATGCATTTGGGACTTTCGGTCGCTGCACCGTGAAGGAGTGTGTGTGTGTCCGTGAGTCTGTGTCTCCGTGTGTGTGTGTGTGTGTGTGTGTGTATGCATGCATGTATGTATAAAGGAGGTGAGGGAGTGTGCAGAGGGGTAGAAGAGGGAGAGGCAGACGCCCTCTTTGGGCCCGGAAGTCGATTGTTGAGGAGTGGCGACGCGAGGAAAAGCCGAGAGTGAGGCTGCGACTTTGGTGAGAGAGAGAGAGAAGGATAAACACACGGTGGAGGATGACGGAGTGAGGCAGGGGGTAAGAAAAGGTGAGGATAAGGAGGCGGAGATGTGAGAGGCAGAGGGAGAGGAACGAGGGGGAATAGTAAGAGGATAAGGAAAGAGATATCGGGACATGAGTAACAGGGAAGAGGTTGGGCTCAGGAGAAGGGTGCCGAAGAAAAGGGTTATTAGATAGGACACAGGAGCGTGTAAAAAAGAGATAAAGGGGGGAATTTTAAGGGTGCGGTGTAAAAAAAAACAAGGGTTGCGGGAGGCGTTAAGGAAAGGGATTTGATAAAGGGTATGAGAGATAAAGGACGTACGAGGATGAAAGAATTGGTATAAAACAGTGTACATAAGGTACCTATAAGGAATATAATGAAAGAAGGGCGTGAAGATGAGAAAACGGATAAAGAAAAGGGGATACGGTACGCGAATGAATGAAAGAAAAAGTGTCGTAAAGGAAGAAGGATAAAGGAGGAAGTAGAGCTATAGAATGGGAGGACAGAGAGAATCAATATAAAGGGTAAACAAGTCCCATACCGTAAGGGTGTCACCCTAGCAATCTCTCTCTTTTCCAACATATAATAGCATCCAATGGTTTCCTTTTAATTTTTCATTTTACGACCTCTTTAACGTTCAACGGGAAGACTTGATTAATCGAGGACCCCACGCGGTGATCGCCTGGGAAGACGTTAAAAGCCGGTAGGTATGTCTCTGATGGCTCGAAAAAAAATGAAGGAATGATCGATTTCTATCGTTTTCTTCTACCGAAATAGACTCCAGCCGAAGGTTTTAACGGTGACCTAGGGAAAAGCTATGGCGGCCCGGGAGAAAAATTATTAAGTAAAACAGCAGGAGGTACGAGGTGAATTCGGATTTACGATCGTTCCCGGACATATCTCGCGAGTCCCATTAAGTTATTTTATCGTGGGGGTTGAAGTTAGGGCTTGAAGTCTTATAAAGGAAAAACAACTACCTCCTGTTAAGTCTTCCATCAAAATTTCCTGGCAGAGAAAATCATTTTTATCTTGAAATAAAATAACACATATCCCTAAGGTAATAAACCTGATACTTTTCGGGTAACGTTTTCATACAGACGCTGCGTCAAAGGACTCGAATCAGAGGGCGAGCGAGATGTACAAAGGGACGAGGGTGTGAATTAGGCAAAGACGGAGATGTTAAACGAAGAAGAGACAAAAAGATAAGGAGACGAAAAGAGTGTTGGGTGTGTTGGAAGAGGAAGCGGAAAAGATGAAAGAGAGAAGAGAGAAGAGGGTAAGATAGAGAGAGGAAAAAATATGAAAGAAAGAGAGAGAGAGGAAAAATGGAAAGACGGATATAATTAGGGAAACGAGAGATAACAGACGGGAAAAACGGAATAAATTGTCGACGGCAATTATAACACGTCATTTCGTCTAAGGCGTTCGGAGCGACCGGATATATATAATGAGAGTAATTAATATGGAGGGGAAATTCTGAGGAAAAGCGAATATACGATGGATTTTTTAAAAGGATAAACACCAAATTTCCCGTCCCTTCTAATTTTTTTTTACCGCTTAACGAGCAGGTCTGTTCCAAATTGCCCCTTAGAGACACAACAACCATTAGTATGCCGTCGTTACAAATGGTTCAACAAATAACTCACTAATGGATCGATTATTTTTCTTTCGTAATAGAATATAACACGATAATCCTTTCAGGAAAAACATAAGCCTCCATCTTAATAGAACAGATTTTATATTTTCAAGAGATTTGTAGAACGGTTTTTAAGTACCGTTCGCAATGAGTAGGACATCTTTCCATTTCACGTACGCGACAAACCTCTCACTTAACATCTTACATAAAAAACTTAAACACAATGAAGTATTATTTTATAAATCAAACTTCCAAATTGCTCTTAGGAGACACTATGCACATTAGCATATAAATAATTCAACAAAGAATTTATTTTTCTCGATATACACTCCAACGCAGCGATCCTTTAAGAAAAAAAATAGTCTCCATTTTGAAACCAAAGATTTTTACATTTCCAGCAGATTTATAGGAATAGTTTTAAAGACCAGTGCCACAATGGACATGACATTCCTCAATCTCAAGACGCAGGAAACCTCCATTTTAACGTCATAAATAAAAACGCGACCAACTCGATATATATATCCAAAAATTAAATTCCTGGCCCGCCCCTGTCAAATTCACTCTCTCGATTCGATTTACAAAATGGCAACCCGTTTTCGAAACAGCGATTGGATAACGAAACGAACCGTCTAAAACTAAAAAAAAATAAACAAGAAACTAGATTGGAGAGGACACGTCCTCACATCCTCCTCCTTGAGACCGCCACCTCCGCGTCGCCTTGATGGAAACGGAAACAAAGGAAGAGGATAAGAGCGAAAGAGAGAGAGTGGGAAACGAGACGACGGAAATGTGGCTCGGCAATAAATTTCCCAAATCCCACGCTCGGGGCGTCGCCAAGGCAACCAGCTCCTTCTCTTTCCCTTAGAGACGGAGGGAAAAGGGGGAATGGGGGAGCAGAGTTGAAAGGGCTACTACGAAAGCTGTGCAAACACGGGAAACGCACTCTCGCGCAAGTACACTAATACACCTCCGTGCCGAGTAGAGAGCACCGTGCCATTTCCCCATCTCTCTCTCTCTCTCTAAGCCGAAAAAAAAAAGAAAACGATTTGAGCCGAAAAAGCAGAGATGCGCCCTATTGCCTATGACACAATAGTCCGCTGCCAAGGATTCAAGAGGAATGAAAGGCTTCTCATACACTTCACCCGACTGATCTTCAATAGCGAAGGAAATTTTATAAAGATTTACCACGTCCCGCGTGGAAAGATTCGACAGAGAGAAGGATGCTGAAGATAAAAATGGACCGATAGGATAAAAAAGGATGAAATGCTAAGGAGGACATATAGGAGAAAAGCTGACGTTTATACACATTATAAGAAAGAGGAAGGACAAATGGATTGGACAGTACCTTAGGACAGTGGTTCTCAACCGGTGTGCCCCGAGGAAGGGACTAGTGTGCCGCACACTCCGAAGATATTTAATTTTTAAATTATCTATTTTATGTACAATAAAATTATACAATTATTGCTTTACCAATCGTAACAATCTAATATAACTGCGACTATTACTTGTTACGCTAGTTTTTAATCTTTAAAAATGAGTATTTACGCAGTGAAATTAATTAGGGGTGGTTTGGTGTGCCGCGATGTACTTAAGCATGCGTGAAGGTGTGCCGTGGAGCAAAAAAGGTTGAGAAGCACTGCCTTAGGAGATGTAAAGAATGATTAAAGAAGGAAAAAAGAAAAGGTTAAGATCTTAGATGACTTTAAGGTCAAAGGGAGCTATCGATGTATGAAGAAGAGTGCTAAAAATGAGTATGTGGAGAATCAAGTTTAACAAGTAAATAATCATGGATCAGTCTACGGACAGATAATGACAATGATATGGTTGTAAGGTAATTATATTTTCAAAATCGATAAAGCGATAGTGATTCCAAGATGCGAAAATAAAACTAACGAATTTGTCGAAATCATTATAATCGATAACATAGGTTTCTCTTCGCATATATTTTGGTTAAAGATAGGATTCCAAGTGAAAGCTGAGAAAATAGTTCGGCGAAACAAAACGCGACGAAAATTTAGGATATTACAGAGCTTTCAAAATGGACGAATTGCTACATAATATAGGTCTTAATTTATTTTCCTTCGAAAATCTTCTTCGGCGTAGATATAAAACACGGCAGAGAATAAATATGCTAGCCTTTTTGAAAGTTAGAAATGTTTGATTGATACACGTCAGGTGTTTCAGGTTATTGGAAAAAAAATACAGCCGCGGCAGATAAAAATCAAGCGTCTGCCGCATTCACTACACACTAACGCCACGTCCAAACACCCAAAGTCAACGTCTGGTACATTTTGGAGTCCCTAACATCTCCAAAGGAAACACTCAAAAGCCAACCAACCGCGCGCAATATTCCCTCTGTCAATCTACGTCTAGTCCCGTTTTGAAGGGAACGTCCGTCTCGTTTCACGAGTCCAACGGGAGGCTCTTTTTTTTTTAAAAATAGAGAGGGAAACGGCAACGAATAAGAGATTATTTTTTGGGGGGGGGAACCACGAACCGAGCGAGAAATGAAATTTTCATTCCATTTACCACTCGGCTCGACTCGTAATAGGGAACAGATAATATGACGGAGACGTCCTGAATGCGACTCATCCTCTTTATATTACGTGCCGTCGAGGGTTTGCGAAGCTACATTTTCCAAGTCGACGCAGGCGGTCACCATGGATACGGGAGCCATTTCAACCGCTCGGTCAATGCGATCGACCAAAAAAGTCCGGAAAAAGGAAGAAACGCCAAAGGGAAAGGGAGAGAGAGGCGTGGTAGGTAGGAGGCGACGCCAGAGACGGTGGAGGAGGAGAATATTGCAGGGGAGGGAGCATTTGGGGGAAGCGGGGTACGAACGAGAAGCGAATGTCACGCGAAGCATTCGTTCATTTCGTGATCTGAAGAGTCACGCTCCTTCATTTACATAGACTTAATGGATTTCGTTCACCACACAGCAGCACACGCAAATGATAAAGTTCCCCGTCTAACCATGGGGGCACGGATGGAAGATACCTTAATACCGAGGCTAACGGGTAATCGGGGGCAAAAAAACGTACAAAAAGAAATAGGAAGTTTCTTTTTCGCCGTACTTTCCGAAAATAATAGGCTTCAATGGAAAAATATCGATAATATGGGCGCAGACGTTGTAAGGTCTAAAATCTATTGATCTGAAACCACTTCTCACAAATACTTCCTTGTTTTCTACTGTAAATGGATTTGGTTTCCATGGTGCCTTCCACTATATTTGTTTGAACTGAATAATTTTTGTAGAAATGCATTAAAAGTAGTTCTTTTTCTACAACTCAATAACCGAAGCAGGACTATTTTTAGATGCAATGTTATATTTATAACTAGCTGCCCGTACAGATCCGAAATCAGAGCTCTGTTCGAGTATTATGGTAAGAAGGCCCTCCGCTGCCCAACCCGCGTGCCCCTAACGCCCTCCGTACTGCACTGCCGCCGCCGCGCACTGAGGCTCGAAGCCCTATTCCAGCAACCCGCGTGCCCCCTCGCGCCCTGCGCATTACCTCCCCCTCCACTTCCCCTCAAGCGTGACTGAGTGAAATTGGTAAGAAAGATTTTACTTAAGAAATTGCTACGGTTTCAGTATTCAAATTGAAGTGCTTTGGCCAATACTTATATATATATCATCATCATAGGTAGTCTGTCTGTTGACAGGTCCGTGATTATTCTAGGTTAAACTTGGTTCTCCATATACTCCTATTTTCCGCAGTTTTCTTTACAACTTGATTCACATATAGATTCCTGATTAGTGTCCTGTCTCCATATATATATATATATATATATATATATATATATATATATATATATATATATAATTATTATTTACGTCACTGCCGCCGCCGCACAAAGAGGCTCGAAACCCTATTCCAGGTACCCTAGTGCTCCCCTCGCGCCCCGCGTATTACCTTCCCCTCAGGCGTGGCTGATGTGAGTGAAAGTGAAGGAGAAGCTTCGCCTCGGGTTCTGACCTACACAGGCCCTTAATTAATATATGCGTTGACTTTATCAAGCTTAATTAAAGTTTTCCTTTAGGTATGGCCACGTTCAATTATTACTTTCATTATTAATTTTTAAAAAACGGTGCTATGACATATACATCAATTTTGAAGAAAGACTACAATAATTTCAACCGAAAAGCGAAACCTTAAAAAAATGCTGAAACTAATTTTAGAAAAAATAATAAGGTAGATGTTAGGAAAGTAATTTTTTATCAGAGAGACTTGAAATTTGTAAATGGAAAAGAAATTTTATTTCACTTTATAAATAAATAAATAAAATTTTATGAATTCGTAGAAGGAAAAACAGAGCCGAAGGCACCATACATCAGTAGTTTCCAAATTGTGAGGCGTGTCCCCCGATGGGGCGTGGTGGGTAGGTTAGGGGATCGCAAAAGATTTTACATCTCTTTATTGTCTGTTTAACCATCCTAATACTGACACCTACAATGCAGCCGTCAAATTCTAGCCCTCAAATGGCTAAGACTATCCTTTGCGTTCATATTTTTTCTTAAGATGGTTATACTAATGACAACTGTATGTCCAGTAGGTATTTATTTATGGACTGTCATTGAACACGATATAAAAGGGAGACGCGAATATACTTTCCTTAGGTGAGGTTGGGGCGCGGCTTTGTGATATTAGGAAACCGCTGAGTTACTGCGCATTCCCGAAATCCCCGTCGAATTATATCGACGCAGGTTTAAGCTCGGAAAACTATTTCGTCCTACCATTCCAGGGCTCCTCTGCTCCCGAAGAAGCGTCGGAAATTCATTATTTCCTTTAAAAAAGAAAGAAAACACTTCTCCTGCCGTCGCTGCAGCATATCCATCTATAACCCCTTCGATCATCCTACTCCCTCCCCCTACTCAAACCGTCCCCCTTCTTCCCTTTAACATCCACAAGTGAGGAAGGAATTAAAAAAAAACATCCTTTAATCCACACACTGGCTGCCTCTTTATGAGTCCCCTTCCAACCTCCCTTAAAAAAAATTCCATCTCCCCTCATCGCCTCCTCATCCGTGACCTCTCTTCTCCTCCTCCCTTCCTGCTCTCTCCGATACTCCATCCCGTCCTTCTTTCTCCCTCTCCTTCCACGTCACAGATGTTCTCAATCACGGGCAACCCACCCACTCCCTCCCAACACGCCAATTCTCCACGCCCACCCACCCCACCCTCATTCTTAGAACGACTCTTCTAAGGTGGTCGATAGAAGTGGGAAGGAAGGGCATAGGCCCCAATCCCCCTCTCACGTCTCTCGGGGTGGAAGGGGATATGGTGTGTCTCCAGCGTCCAGTCCTCCGTAGCTCTCGGAAATCCCACTGACATGCCAAATTCGAAAAATCATCAGGGCCGCATTAAAGCGATATATGTTATGGAAGGGCCGCATCGGGATTACAGTTGTTTCATGAGGGCCAGAGCTAGCAAATTGGAATATTTAGAGCGGGGAGACTTAACCTTTCTGCACCTACGGTCCCTCCCAGATCCTCAGGAACCCCACCCCAATTATATACGGTGTAACCTCGATAGAACGAGTACGGCATATAACGAGAACTTCATTATAGCGAGCGAAAACATCATCGCCGTTAATTTATTAAAGTTACACATAAGGAATTTACTTTTCGGATATTGCGAGCAATCGTTAGAACGAATGTTTTTATTAATTTTATAAATTCTTGCTACATCGAGGTTTCATAAGGATTCCGTGAAAATGAGAGAGAATGGGAAGTGTTACCTGATTAAAGAAGTGTTAGAAGGAAAACTGGATGGAAAAAGAAAGAGGTAGGAAAAGGTTACAGCTGATAGACGACTTGAAAGGGAAAAAGAGCTATCAAGACATGAAGAAAACTGCGGAGTACATGGAGAATCAAGTTTAACCATGAATAATCACGGACCTCTCTACGGACAGACTACCTATGATGATGATGACTTTATTCATGCATGCCTGTCACTTTTGACAAGCACCTCCACTAGTATATTTTATTTTCCGTCGATCTACCACGAACCCCCTGGGCATAACCTGTGGACCTCGGATTAAGAACCCCTTCTAGAAGATCGGACGTCCGTTTCACCATTAAAAAAGCAATGATTAAAAAAACGCGTTCTACTGTACCTCAATAAATAATAAGAAGAAATACTGTCTCATTTTCACAAACACAAAGTAACATTTACATAAAATCTCGAAAGATTTAGCTGAGGCAGAAATTCGCATAAGGTGCAGAAAGGGCCGCATCCGGCCTCCGGTTTGACTTCCACAGACGGATATCTAATGCCCTACTTCGGCTGCGTCACCAAAGCGACCGCTAAAGAGGAGAACAATGGGTCTCCTCCAGAGTCGATCCCAACGTCCACTCCAAAAGGGAACCATCCGGGATCGCGGAGTAAGGGAAAAAGATAAGAGGGAAGAGCGTGATCCCGTCCCCCGGAATCCTCCCATTATATCCTTTCCTCGTGGGTAATCTCCCACGATGGTCATATATATAAGTACGTATACGCGGATGCATTTTTTTATTCAGTCCGTTTCCTCTCTTCCTCTTTTGCTGAAAAAGCGGGACGGCAATCCATTAAAAAAGAAAAAGGAAAAAACGCGCTACCATTGTTCCAATGCCCCGAGGGGTATTTCTGAATCGAGGATTTTTTCAATTTTTTTTTTAAATGGGTCGTTTTTATTTCTCGGTTCGCCTCTTTTTCAAATCCTCTTTCTCGATTGGAAAAAGTTAAGGGTGGGGTTTTCCGATAAGACGAATGAATAGTTTCGCTTGCGGTTGCCTGGTGCCAGTGCATCGGTGATTCTAGAATTCAAGTTAATATCAGGCATAAATTTTTACCTTTTTTTTTAAACAGGGAATTGGAAAATTATGAGAATTAAACCGTCGATATTCTACATTGAAATTCATAAATCGGATACCGTGTCCAGCTGATGTTAATTTTCGGTGGAAATTTACGATATCTTCCGTCCGAGTATAAGTATCGAAGCACTCAAAGTCAGTTTTATCGACAATCTTAATTATTTCGCCGAGAGGCAAGGCATTGTTAAAGGATATTTCGTAATGGTCGACGATGCCTCGGGCAGAGTTCGTGGCCTATCTAAATTAAAACCGTCCATATCCTTTCCCTTGGGGAAAGCCATCTCTTCAGAACTTAAGAGAACAGAAAGCAAGCCGTTCAAAAAAGTATGTCCATAGTCACCGCTCTAGGGGTTTTTGCCCCTCAAAGCGAGAGACCTTGAGCGAGCAATTTCCTATCTATCCGAAAAAATCTCCATATTGATTTATAAGTCGCATTTCTTGTCCTTGGAGAAATAATAAAAATAACATCAAACGGCTAAAACATTACAGATTTAAATCTCTTTTTACGGTTGCCATTTACATATTGTGTTATCTAAAACGCTCGTGTATATTAATAATCCTTTACTTTGCTAATGCTGGACAGAGCGAAAAATGAACTGTACCTATATGATTTCAGGTGATTTCATTTTTGAAACGCATGAAACTATAAAAAAATAAACTTCATCGCAAAAAATTATTTTTACGGAAGGAGTTCCGTCGCAAGATGACGTCACTAGAAAAATAATATTATGTTTGATGCGAAAGCAGGAATTGCAAGAATTATAAAAGGTAATTTAATACAAAAATAAAATTTTAAAATTACTTCCGATAGATATATTTTCGTCTTTTTAAAACAAATTCCGTGCATGTGAAAAGATAAGAGCACGCTTCCGCGAACTTGAAATTATAAAAAAATACGACGTCTGATAGAGATAATTCTTCGTATTGAACCAAGCAATTTCAGAAATCACGTGATAAATAAATGAGTTTATATCAAGTATACATTTTACATTCTGAATTTTCCCAGCAATTTTAGAAAGAGGAGAATACTTTGCTATGCTGGGATCTTTTCTTTCACAACTCCGATGCATAAATGGAATTTAGCTTAACTTTGTTAGCAAGCGGCGTCGAACCAAAGCAAACGCAAGGCCTTATGGAAGCGCAAATCAAATTGGCCTAGATACGCAGTGACTGATGGAATCGAATCAGTAACAGCTTTTTTTGGAATCGCGATAAAATTTCAGCGATGCGTCGCAAGATTCTATACAAACATAATGACGTCTACGTTTGAATTCCGATACTTTCAGTTCTCATTTGCAGGATATTGGTTATAACTAAGCCATTGACTTCGCTCGTTCCATGCGATACCGAGATAGCGCTAACTAAAATATTCATGGCATCCGTAGTGAGGAAACTTAAAGCAGGTAAATATGACACAAATCACTTCAGTTGTGCTAAATAAGAACGAAGACATAAAAAATAAAAACATTTAGAAATTATGATAACGATACTAACTCTAGATGATAAATCTCAACAGCAATGCAACACACATACACACAGACAAATGGCTTATTAAAT